>VWZF01007169.1:285825-334573 GCA_013396755.1 Sclerurus mexicanus | reverse complement strand
GCCCCCGGCCCCGGGCCGAGGAGGGACGGCCGGGGCTGCCGGCCCCCGCCCCGCCAGCTCCTGGCCGTAACGGGACGATGCTGACCTGGTTTACCTGCCGTGCTGTTTCCATAAGACTGCTGGCTCTCTCTGGTTCCTTTTTCTTTTTTTTTCTTTTCCTCTCTCTCCTTTTTTTTTTATGGGTTTTTTTTTATGTTGTTGGTTTTGTTTTTTTTTAATTAGTGGCAATCATGATGATTCAGGGCGGTTTGTAGGGACGGGGAGGTGGGAAAGGGAAAGTTTTAGCTGAACACCAGGCTCTCGCTGTCAGAAGTTCAGGGGAAAGTGATGGCGAGTTCATCTCCAGGTTGGCTGGTAGCAGTTTGTCCCAGACAGACAACCGGCCCTAGATCCTGGTAGTCGGTGAAATGTGCCCAGGTGATCTCTTTGGCAATGTCTTTCACGAAATAAGCCGTTCGTGGTGTATTAAACACAATGGAAGAATAGCACAGGTATGACTGAACTGATTTCTGACTGAACTGTATGTACGGTTATTTTTACGACATGTCCTCAGAACTGACAATGTATTGTGTTCCCGAAAGCTGTTAACAACAGGTTTTCAGGTTTGCTAGACATAGGAGAGACAGACAGATCCCCGTCAGAGACATTTCGATTAATTTATTGGGTACGACAGACAATGGGAACCAAAATACACAACCGTGAGGAAAACGCAATTGGATGGTATCATTAGGGGGAGGAAACAAGCGAGAGAAAAGACTAGTAATCATACTTAATCCCTTGTCATTATTAAAATTATAGTGTTGCTGGTTAGATGCACATATCCGATGCATCTGAAGGTGTCGAGGATGATGGATTTAGTACAGAGAAGTAGTGTATGCTGGGTGACACCAAGATTTGTAGTCACAGAAATTAGCAACTAAGTGAGAATTTGCAACTTCCCTCTGTGTGTGTGTGTATGCCTGTGCATGTTTGCAGAGCAGTTTATTCCCTTGCTCATTGCTTGCAGGAGGTCTCTCCAAGAAGAGGTGGGATGAGGGATTCCAGGGAAAAAGCAACACCAAGAGCCAATTAATTTATTCTGTGTTAAACAAATGGAGATAATGGTGTTGATATTGACACTGCCATGGGACAAAGGCAACATTTGGGGGTTTAACTGACATTTGGCTGATACTATTAACTCTTTCTTAACCAGCCTCATCAAAACAACTAATTCCTTCTTGCAAGAGTGAACTGTCCTTGCTGAAAGTTTGATTCATAGCTCTCCCTCCTTTTAGTTCTTTTTTGTGAATGTATGGTGACCCAGCATTGCTAATGCAAAAACCAGGATGGACTTCCCAGGGCATAGAAACTACATTGGGTTTTCAGCTCTTGTTTTCCTCAATAATATGCCTTTGTTGGGTTTGTAGCAAGTTTGCAACAAAGATACTTAACGCCCCAGTCTGTTAATGATGGATTATAATGCTGAGTACAGCCTAAAAGAGACTTCTCTGAGCCAGAAGCATGGAGAATCTGCCCCACACCACTCAGCACTGGGGGTGCCTTTGTGTGCCAGTTTCCCTCATTAGGCTTGCAAACCAGGATGCTGCTGGGATTTAATGTTTGTGATAAATTATAGGTTCTGATGGCTTATCGATTTGTGCAGAAAGTGAGCTATCTCTGGAACAAATTTGTACGTTATCAGATCTTCCTGTGGGTTTGTGTGCATCTGAGCACATTTCCAGAACTTCCTCACCCCTGGCAAAGGTGTTCCACAGCGTAAAAACTTTTCAGGCATGTTATGAGAATGCTGCCCGTTAAAATTGTTTAACCACTGTGACTGGTAAAACCCGCGGTTTAATTAGCCACTTGTGTGCTCTCATAACCACCTGACTTCCCTTCTTTTCTTCATTCTCTCTCTCCCCACTCACTCTCTCCCATTTGTGCTCCATCAGATACGTAAACACAAAAGCTCCTCTGCTGCTGTACTGTGACTCCAAGGAAAAAAGGTTTCTCTGTCCAGCTATGGAGATGTCAGTAAGGCACCGCGTCTCTGCAGGTTGTGGCCCATCACAAAGTTTTGTCATGGGATGTGGCTGATTTCTTTACAGGAATGTGGTTTGTCAGTAGGAGAGGAAGAATAACTTTCTTATGTAGTTGCTTTCCTTATGTCTTCTTTCTTCTTCTTTTCAAAAAATTTAACTAATAAAGAGTGACAGCAGGACTGCCTACAGCACAAGTGCAGCAGCAGTGCTCTGGCTGTACGGCCACCAGCTGGAAGGTTGTCAGAGAGTGACAGGGCCTACACGAGGGCACTGCAGCAGCAGCGTTGGTGTTGAGGGGCAGGCAAGGGCAGCCTCCCTGCACAGTGAGCAGCTGGAGTACTCATTTGGCCTGTGCTCCTGGGGAAGCTCCCACTCTAGCTGGGTAATCCCCTGGCACGTCAGTAGCATGGTGCCATGGAAATGCGTCTGGGATTGAGGTACTCACATACCACTACACACTTGTAAGATTTGTGAATTGTGCTCGACAGTGGCTGCAAGTTGCAGGAGTGATTTAAGGCAGGGGGTGGAACCACGTTTAAAACCAAAATGAACAAAAACTGAGAATAATACCAATAAACAGTAAACTGGCTGACCCCACGGAAACCATTTCTCTCTTTTTTCCTTTAAGTCTTTTCTACTGGTGCAATGAAAGCATAACTCTTTAAAGTTAGTACATGGAAGTTAAGACAGATTCATGTGAATGCTTCTAGTCCCTGACCCTCACATTTTTAATGGAATGCTTCTCACCCAGCATTTTTTTTAAAAAACACTTGAATTATTTTTTCATACTTTTCTTGTACTATTTTCACATTAAAAGTGTCCCAATGCTCTAGTATTTTTCATAGAATGTTATTATTACTAGGAAATTTTATGTACAGCAATAATAAATCTATAAAAATAAGATTGACGTCACGTTGCACACTGCCTATTTGTGTATGTATAGTCTGTGTTCACTCAGATTTACAGTCGATTTAAAGAGACATTATCTTTATTTACCCATAGAGACTACTTATTTTGCTCTGATTGGTATACGTGTCTGTAACTTCTGCCGCAGGTTATGAAGATTAGGAGCCTGACGATAGTTTACATCCCACTCTCTTTGAGGTGAACCACCTCCATTCTGCATATGAATCTCATTTGCCCCGCTCCTCATTTTCATTTAGCATGGCAACAAATTCAGGCAGAGAGGCTGACTTGCATTGGCAAGGGCTGAAGGGTTGTGCCCAAATGTGAAATATCAGTTGTTTAGGCAGGCTGTCATCATAGCTGGTGCCACTTGCTTTCTTTGTAACAGCCCAGCTAATTGGTATGTGCGCTATTAAAGTGAATGTTTGCATACCAACCTGATACAGTCAATACCAGCCTCCAAATCCGAGGCACCTCGCTGAATTGCATTTCAAGCCAGAGGGAGTTTGAGATGGCCTTCTCCAGGGATAGGTTGTGATGATTGATTTCAGCAGGAACGGCGTCTGATCCTGAAAATCTTAACACCATATGGCATTGCCACGGGGGAGAGAGGCTGCGCTGGCAACCTCCGAACTTGCACTTCGTGTTGCGGTAGCGTGTGCGAGCGCTGTTAAGGGAAGACTGCTGAGCTCTGTGGATAGGGGTCAATTAGTAGGGGCCTCAGAGGAAGCAATTTCCCTGCCGTCTATCTAGCTTTAAATTACATGCACGAGTTAAGTGACGGCATGATGGAATTGAGTAGTGTGAGGGGGAACTGTAAAGTCTGATAAGGAGCAGGTGTCTAACATGATCCAACTGGCTAACTGGAAGGTGGAAAGAAAGACCACCTTGTAGCCTGCATTGCTGTTCATCACTTAACATCAGCAATGTTGCTGTATGACAGTTTGTCTATCCTGCCTGCCACTGCCTTGTAACCCTCCATCTGGTCAAGTCTCTCTGTTTGCATGTGTTAAACACTGTGCAGAAAAGCAAAAAAGCAGTCCTTATTCCTGGGCGTTTACAGCTGGGGCAAGGACTGCAGTTTGTCCTGAGTGCAATTCACATTGGCATTGGCTGCAAAGCCCCGATTAGCCCTGAGTGCTGTTATTCCCCTCTCTCCTATCTCATTTGTGTGGCTTGTGTTCTGCCAGGATGCTCTTGTTTTTCTGTTCCCAGACTTGAGCCTGCAGGAAGTGTGCCTGGCACTGGAACTGGCTGCTAGCACCATACGAGAACCATTGCTGGGTTACTGTGGTACTCCTGTTTGGGGCTTTTAACACAGTGCATAATCATGCTGTGATGGTGTGGACAAGGGAGCAGGGGAAGTGAGGGGCAGGGCAAGATCTGGCCTTTGTTGAGTGTTTTGCAATGGGTTTTTTGTTGCTTTCATTCAGATTTTGCATGTCTGGAATAAACATACGTTGGATGATGAATTTTCCTTTTGGCCTCTGGAGGTTCATTGAGGACAACACAAGACTTCCTGCTGCCACCTCCAGCAGGGACCAGAGCAGCTGCAAGCATCTTTGCTCACTGGTGCCTGATCTCTGCTGCTCGGAAATCTCGTTGAAGCTAATTGACCTTATGTGTTGGGATCACATCGTGAAGGCAGGAGTGTACTGTGGTTGCTGGGAGACATGGAGTGGAGGAAGATGTTTAGAGCCCAGAGGAGTCAAGCTTTTGGTCTCCTTACAGTTCTGGCAAGTCACTGAGAGCAAGTGATTTCTTCTAAAATGGAGTTGGATGTTGTCTGGTTTATGGTTTCATATGGTCTTGCTTCCCTTTCCTTGTGTGATACTTGCAAAGCAGAGAAAGTACCCAAACCCCATCACGTTACCATTCAACTTTATATTATAAACTGCTGCTTGATATAGTATAGTTTGTTAAAGGGTGGGCAAAAATTAAGTCTCTTCTGCCTAAGGAAATCTTTTAGTTGTGGGATTTGGTGCTGAACTGAACAGAATTTCAAGGAATTCTGCAAAATTGTAGGCCAGTCAAGGGCTTAACATTCTCTTTCCTACAAACACTGCTTTCTACATGCGTTGGAAATTGCTTGCTTTAAATCTTTGAACTATGATTGTTTGCCAGTGAAATTGTCTGTATGGTAAGACAAGTTAACAGGTTGTGGTGGTTCTGCATTTTGATTGCACTGAATAGTTCTTTGCAGGTTTTTCGAAGTACTAGTATAGGTTGTGCAATTGGGGTGTCAGGATTCTGTGTCAGACTCTGGATTTCAGTGTCATGACTGATGGGTCAGCCTATTTTTTTAAGCTGACATAGTGAAATCTCTGTGTATTGTTTAGGCTGGACAAGCTGCATGTGTCATGAGAAAGATGATGAATTAAGGCAATTTGGGTTTTTTTTGAGCAGTAATTAGCACAATAAGTATCTTTTTTTTTCCCTTTACCTTTTCCCTCCCCCCTAATCATCTAGGTCACTTTGAACTAGGTATTTCAGAAGCACATAGAACCATCCTGACTTGGAGTCCTATGCCAACTACAGGGTGTTTGGAAAATCTTTCCAATTCTGTTTTTGTACAAAGTGTTGCAGACTATACACATCATGCCTCATTCATACAGGGAGACTTTTAAGCTGTAGATATGCGAATGTCATGTTATATACTGCTATTTAGGAGTGGTTAATATTAAGAAACAGCCTCAGTTTTTGTCTGCCTGTTCATGTATGTTCATATTATTGAGTTTTGGGCCCACTTTCCTTGCAATTCTGTTTGCTAAGTGCACACTTAACACGTTTAATGAAGTCAGGCAAGACATTGCTTTCTTGGAGAATGAATTAGGATGTCAGAAAGTAATCCCTTGGGACTGAGGAAAGAAAAGGAACAGAAACTTTTTTTTGGTCAGAAACCAACATCCTGGTGCTGTGTTTTTGTTTTTAAAATAAATGTGCTCTAGAGAGTTAAACAAAAGGTTTGTACTGTGTTCTGTATGCTGTGTCATGTGTTTGATACATGGCAATGACTGAGAACAGATCCTTTCCAAAGATCCTAAAAATTTGTATTGTTAAAAAGAAAGCAGGTAGTTTTGCAGCTCTTAACACACATGTATTTTAAGGGTTAGACTTGGTGAAATAATTCTAAGCAGGCAAACCTAGAATATACACTTTAAAGACTCATCAAATATAGCATAGTCCTTTTGATTTTTCGTTGCAATGGGAAATGGCAGCTGATTGCAGAGGGCAAGGCTCTAAGATTAGATTTTTGGATGTACCCAAGTGCATTAGGAGCAACAAGAAAGTAACTCATGTCACTGTTAAAAAGTCCCTAGGACTTGGCCTCGGTTGCTAACAATTCCGGAGTCACCAACTACATGCTTAAAAATGGGTGGCAGACACCACGTCTTCTGAGGAGTACCACCAACCAGAGAAAGCACTTCTCTTCTTCTGTAGTGTCTGTATTTTTGAGAGCTCATCTCCTTGAATGATCGTACTGAGCTAGAATGTCTTGAAGCATGCGGTTTGATTTGACACTTTTTTCGCTGTTTGGGAGCCCATACTGCTGTGTCTGTCTTCTCTCTTCTTTTGGGTACTTTTATTGTTTTCCACAGTCATATCTTGTTCAGTCACATGCAAACACCTGTCCTGAAATTGAATTACTCTGTGGTGTAATCTAAAGTCATCCCCCATTTCAGCATCCTGCGCTTTCTGTTGTGTGTTGAGTTATGTTGCACCATACTTTAGATGCGACAGCCATTTAATAATGTTGAAGCCTTAGCTCTGCAGGGGCTAAAAAGATCCCAGCAGGCTTGTTAACTTCTACTCTCAGACATTATGGGAAATATTTTCTCCTCCCTGGAACTCCTAGGCATCCTCTTAATTAACACTATAAAAATCCATAGCCAGGTATGCACGAAGCCTGTTTTATTTTTTTGCAGTTTTCCAGAGCTTCTCCGTTCCTTCCTATTTAAACAGACACTCTGGTGCCAAGTGAGTTATGAGAATGTCAATGAAATAAAAGCAGCCTGGGTCATGCTGGATACTGTGTTCTTGTCAGGCAACATACTCATCAAGTGCCTTGCCCTCACTCACCATAGGGTCTTATTCTTTCTCATGCTCTACTCAGTAGTTTTCTTTATGTCAGTTTCTGAAGTGTTGGGCATTTTAAAACTTTTCACCTCTCCTGTGTCAGGACAGTATTCATTTCTGTTCCAGGCTGTGGTCATGGTATCTTGTATTTTTATATAGGATCCCCACTAGCTGGTATCATACTTCATTTGACTAGGAGTTATTTGTACAGAGATGAGAGAAGTTATTCATTGGTTTAGGAAGGGGAGAAGCAGTGTTAAAATTTGAGGTGGAAGGGGGAACTTAATAAATACTGGAAAATGGTGGGGAATCCAAGGGAGTTCAGGATGGATATCACTTAAGATGAGGACAGAGGAGGAGGAAAGAAGAGTGGCAGAGTGCTCAAAGGAGGACACAAAAGTGGCTAAGGCTTGTTTATAATGAGTGAAGCCTCAGTGATGGGGTGCCTCATCCTCCACAGAGGTGACTCAGTTCCCATGGGACAGACTGACTGAGCACTGAAGGGTATGGTGGTAGGGCTGAAGATGGCAGTGAGATCCTCCCTGGTGAGAAAGGCACAGAATATATCTGCTGCTGTGAGCAGGAGGTTTGCCATTAGTAATTCAGGTGAGGCAGTTGAAGAGCTCACCAACAGCCATCTTCCCAGACTTATATAGGGGAAGGCCAAGACTTCATAAAGCCAAAGGAGACTTTGAGCAGGGCTTTCCACGTGCCTTTGTTGATAGGGTAAACCAGTTCCTTTAACTGATTTTTAAAAATTGACTAGCATCTATGGAGAGAATTTGGATATCAGTGTGAGCATTTGTTGTGGGCAGAGTTGCATGATCCAAACAAGCTGTTCAAGGGCTAAGGAAATTATAAAGGAGAACATACAGAAAAGCCAACAAGGGAGAGGAGAAGCTTGCAAATGAAAGGCTGAAAATGATGATTTGTTGCACGAGGACTTCTTGGTCTTAGAGGTTTCTTTGGTGGTGTGTACTGTGTGTCCTTGGAAAGCTGGAGCATGCTAACAGCACGTCAGTCCGCGCTATGTTAACATGAAGAATCTACTCCATTGCTGTGAAAGAAATACCCCAAAACAGCCGCAGTTCAGTAAGATCCATTCTTCTGCATATCCTAACTGCTGGGTGGGGATGCAGAGTGGATGTAGCAATCTTGGCAGTTACAGGCTTGGAACAGATCTGAAGAACTCTGGGCATCTGTGTAGAAGAAGGTACAAGGAGGGCAGAGCATGATTATTGTAGGGCAATTAAAGAGGTCAAAAATGGGAAAGAAGGGGTAAGGAGTAGACGTTGTTAAATATGTGAGCTCCAAAGTGAGTAGTATCAGTCAAACAAAGGATTTTGGTTTTAGAGTGAACAAAAGAGGAGAAAAATATATTTTGAAGGGTTGTGGGTATGACCCACGTGGGAGGAGGTGGGAGAGGACTTGATGACACCATCTTAGTAATGATGTAAAACCTGCTCCCTCTAAATCACCAGTTCATCTGAGCTCTGGGAGGTGGTGATTCGGTTGGCTGGTTGCTTGGAAGCTGATGTAAAGTAAATTGGAGGTCAAAGTCCAGTGGAGGTGACAGTGTCATGAAAATTATTACTGAGATGTATCTTAATTGTTGTCTTTGAAAATTTCAGAAGACACACCCAGGGATGAATGGGGTTCAGAACCATTTACTATCTTTTAACATTTTCTTTGCCGGTCAGAAATTGTGGTGATCTGCTGTATAAGAGCTGGTGTTGCTGCTTGTCTTCCTGCATCCAATCAGACAATACATGGTTCTCACCTTGATGTTTGGCTGCAAGAGAGCCAAGCTGGCACCTGTGATGAGTCCTAGGCATTGGCTGATTATACTCCCTCAGCCCAGATACCAAGTGCTGCATTTGAGTGAATGTATTTCTGTATTTCTTCTTTTTTTTTGGTTTGTTTTGTTTTTTGCCAACTTTGCAGAAAAAGAAACAAGCAAGCAGAGACCAAGCATTTAATGGATATATTTTTCACTGGCTCTTTTATCAACAGCATATGAAAAATCCCAAAGGACAGAAGCAGTTAGCTAACCAATGAGGCATCATAGCCAATTTTAGGTTCCATACAGGAGAAAAAGATACTGAAGCTCCAGCAGCTCTAGGGGAAAGAGATTTAAATTTAGGTTTGGTACTGAGAAACGTGCCTCCCCTCTGCTTGGAGACCAGTCTGTAAGAGATTACTGTACCCCAGGGCAGCAGTTTGGAGGATGATAGAGATGTCAGCCTATGAGTGCAAAGACTTGTACCACTAGATGATGAACCAGCAGGGATTTCTTATTAATGGAATGAATGTTAACAAGAATAATTCTGTTTTGTGAGCTGGTGCATTTGTGTGTGAAGGATAAATGATAGGGGCTGATGGATGGTCTTCACAGAGATTTGATTAGGGAGAAGGTGAATGGCAGTGTGCGTGTGGGAGAGGGGGAGGTGTATGCACGTGGTACATCCACTACAGAAGTCAAGCACACTTGTAGTTGATAATGTCTGACAGAGAAGTCAGCAGAAGTAACCAGGAAGTTCCTAGGCAAAAGCAGAATCTGAACACTGGTGTGGTATTTCATTTTACTGTCTTTTGCATTTTAGTGTCTTGATTTTTATGTTACATGGTGGTAACAAACCTCTGCCCAAGAATTTCTCTATAAAACTTCTCTCACTAACACAGCTTTCCGCTTTTTGCTAATAAAACATTTGACCATTTGATACTAATTCCCACAGTCAGTATGGGAGCACTGAGTGACAGCTTTTCTGACCTGCTTAGCATGAGTTTGGGCTGTGAAGTAACATTGCTAAAGCTTGTATGCGCCCTTTCCCATTCCTGAAAAAGGAGGAGACAGGCCAAACCTACTGGTTGAGAGGCTAGGAAGGCAGAACCAACAGAAACAATCCCTCATCATGCCTGAGGCCTTCATATGCTGCTGGAATGCAAATAATAAATTAAGAAAAGAAAAATAGTCACATAAGCCAAGTAGGCACTCCAGCAGATTTAGCAGGTCCGCCCTCGGGTACAGGGATAGCGGAAAAAAACTGAAGGAACTGCATGAACTGCGCAAGAGGGATGTTGAAACAGAGAAAGAAATGCGAATCCCTTTGGCAGCGAGATGTGGGAGACCCCTAAACCGAAAAGCCAAACCTCTGATATCTTCCCCGCTGCCTTTGCCAGAAAGCCATTAGGAGCCCTTGCCTGAGGCCGGAGCGTGGCCAGCTGGAACTGAGCTGCAGGGTAGCAGACGGCGGGAGGAGTTCCCGACCCCGGCTCGCCCGCGCTGCCAGCCTGGCGTGCAGGATGCCAGGCACGGGAAAGCCGGCGGCCAAGCCGGCTGCCCCGCCAGGGACCGAGCGGGACGGCAGAGGTGGAGACTTGGCTCCGTCCCTCGGCTTGCTGGCCAAAAGAGCTGCGCTGGCACAAGGGAGGCAGCGTGCTGGAAGGCGACCTCAGCCAGTTACTCGCAGCCCGGGAGGGAAGGGGGAGAGAAGATGTGTTCCTTTCTAGGGCTCTGCCTGCATCCTGCGGCGATGCTCGTGCCTGCCAGCCAGGATGCACCGTTGGGATGCTTGGCGACGGGAGCTGACTCCTGGGGATGTTAAGGCCCACGGTGGAGCAGCTCGAGTGTGTGAGCTGCTCCACTGAAAGCTGGTGTGGCTGTTTGTAGCTGTAGCTGCTCGCTGGCATGGAGAGGGGCTCTGTCACTAACATTTCCTGGGACTGAGCTGTTTTTCTTTGACAGCATTAGTCTGGATTCCTTATGATTTCCGATCTGTATTTGCCATCTGTTTTCCCCAATGGCATTATGCATTTTTTCAGATCAAAAACCCATTCCCCAAAATTTAATCTCATCTATAAAGTGAAAAAAATTAATATATAAAATAAACTATGGCATGTAGTGAATGTAAATGAGGAACACTTTTGCTCGTTCTTTCTCCTGTGGAGAAACACATTACTCCTCTGACTAATCCTATTGATTTGGCTGGGGAGCTGTGGCCTGCTGCTGAGTCCAAGTGGCAGCATCTGGCCATCCAGTGGCAGGTCTCTGTGGCCATTGGCACAAATCCTTTACTCCCCAGCTGACTCCACTGAAATCTCTGAGTGAGCTATTTGAGAGGAGCTGGGCTTTCAAACCATGACCCTGACTTAGGAGTACATTTTTTAAATTTCTATTTGCAATGTCCCATGGCAAAGGTTTACTTTTCACTCAGTGGAGCTGGCGGCAGAGAAAGTCAAATGAGTTTCCTAATCTGGTATGTTCTAAATCTGGTTTGTCTCAAATACAGCCTGAGAGATATGCACTGCGAGTGGAAAAATAACTGCCAGCACGCAGAAGCGTTTCCTCTCGGAGCAAATAAAGCTGACTTTTAAAATAAATGTTAAATCTCATCCTTGGTATGAAGGGAGACAGGCCTGTAGCTCAGGTATGGGGAGAGATATTTTAAGGTGGACTGTGGAAGACAACTCACCACCAAGCTTCTGACCCAGCGTATGTGTCCCTTTTTATCTGCTAAGCCAAATAATAAGCTTGTTATTAGGGGACATCTGTTACTGCCTGATAACACGTACAGCGAGCAGGAGCACAGTGTTGGTGGGCAGCCAGGGATTTTGGCAGCTATGGGGAGTGGCAGCTTCGTGGGCTGTTTCACACCTTGTCCAGAGCTGGGGTAGCACATCCCTCCCGTGGGCCTGCAGCTGGGTGGGAGGATGCCAGGAGTTTGAGGTGAGGGCTGTTCCTGTGTGGAGCTCTCCTGTGCCAGCTGGTGTGCACATGTGCCAAAGCCAAGACGCGTGCAGGAGCAGTGCCTCATCCACTCATCCTCCTGCAGCCACAACAGGCCCCCTCGGTGTCAGGTCGGCGTGGTGGGTCTCTTGGCATACCTCCAGGACAGAGAGCGGAGCAGCTGGGAGAAACGTGCCACGCGCAGGGTTCTGCCTTTTCCTTCTGCATTTCCAGGAGATGCAGTTCACACGCTGGTTTCTTGCCCCCAAGCCTCCTTGCCTGAAGAAAAACATTCAAGGAGACTCTGTGAGCGGAATCTGAGCGACGGGAGGTTTTCCCCAAAGTCACTGCTGTAGGTAATGTATATTTATGAGCGGAACAAAGTGGGCTGCAGATACTTTGAAAGGCTGCTTTCCTCTCGGCTTAGTATTTAGGCAAGTAAGGAGTAGAGATGCTGTCCGGACTGCATTCATCAGTGGCAGAGCAGGCTGGTGCAGGACAGGTGGCTGCTTCCACTCCTCTTCCTGCAGGTCAGGAGAGGCTGGTGTTCTGAGGTTCAGGAGACTGCATCCTTCCAGTGCCTAGACAGGGCCTACAAGAAAGCTGGAGAGGGGCTTTTTGCAGGGTCATGTCATGCGAGGAAAAGGAGGAATGGCTTTAAACTGAAAGAAAGTAGGTTTAGATTAGATATTAGAAAGGAATGCCCAGTAGAGAGGGTGGTGAGACACTGGAACAGGCTGCCCAGAGAAGTTGTGGATGCCTCATCTCTGTTAGTGTTCAAGGCCAGGTTGGATGGGGCTTTTAGCAGCCTAGTCTAGTGGAAGGTGTCCTTATCAATGGCAGAGGGGTTTAAGCTAGATGATCTTTAATATCCCTTTCAACCCAAACCATTCTATGATTTTGTGGTGCTCTGCAGGTCAGGAGATCCCATCACTCTTCTGGGCTTTAGTACATTACAGTACGACACACAGCTCCATTCCAGCAACAAGACTGGGTCTGTGTGCCATACAGCTTGGCACTTGTCTGGTGTCCTTCCGGAGAGGGAAATTGGGGATGGAAAGTGAGTTTTGAATTTGTACCGGATTCTGCACTGTTTGTGTATGAACAATTCCGATGTCATTTCCAAGGTGACTGTCTGACACCTAAATTAGCTTGTGGCACTGGAAATAGAAGGTGTAATGCAGAGGAAAGGCCAATTTGTTTTCTTGCTGGTGGTCACGTGAGTTCTACGGGACTGACTAGGTGCATGGTCTGTATTTGCACAGTGTAAGGAAAGCATGCAGGTACTGGTTTACGGCCAGTGATGGTCAGTGTTTGCTGGCCTAGGCTGCTGATTGATCCAAATTGCATTTCGTGCAGCAGCCAGGACTTTCCAGCTAAATGTTTTTGGCAACCATAGAACACCAGACTTCTCTGTGTCTGATCATATATCTCTATATATACACTGGTTTCCTTTCATTTGCTGTGTGAATTTGAGATTCTTTAAGGTGCTGTCTGTTTCTGTGGTTGTGTAGGTCTCTGTGAAGACCGACAGGTAGCCCAGATCTTGTTGAACATACCTCAGCTGCAATATACCTCCTAAAGGGCTTTTGTTGAGCTGGATTGTTTCAGCCAGGGCTTCTCAAGAGGAATGACAAGTACCACATTTGGCTAATATTTTGCTGTAGCCAACATGTGAGTTTACTTCAATGAGAGCAGGATTTTTGCTCATGGACAAAACATCAAAGGATTCTTACATAATGCAAGATCTTTTAACATTGGTAAAGTGTTAGGTCATAATCATGTAGTCCTCTGATGTATTTTTTTATTCTATTTCATTTCTGAGTGTGGTTCACCTCAACTTAGGTGATTCTCTAGCCTTGCAGAAAATAATACAGGTGACTTACGGTGAGTCTCGGTTAGGTAGCTGTGAATTTTGGCTGCACCCTAAGCAACAGTATCCAAAGCAGAAGTGGCCAGCTCTCCTGATTCCTCATCTCTGTATCACACCTTTCAGGTGGTTGTGAGACTTGCAGAACGAAGAAGACAGGCATCCCTGGCAGGTTTGATAGGCTTTAGGTCCCTAAGGGATGGGGCTGGGCTGGGCAAGCAGGTAGGCCTTGGATGAGCAAAGCGTGCTGTCTGGCAGCCCAGGGGACAGTGGGAGGCATCATTCTTTAATGAGTGCTTTTGCTGTGAAAATACAGGTATTGAAACAGAGTCTTTGGTGAGGAATTGACAGCACATGCGAGTGTGCTGTTGTGTGTTGCATGTAGCAAGGGTCTGCTTTTACATTTCCCTTTGGGGGCACCCAGGACAGATACAGAGGTGTCATTTTTCTATTGCTGCTTAATTGAAGAGATTTTCTGTTGGTTTGTGTTGCCTTTTTTTACTTCGTCCTCCAAAAATGTAGCATGCTTGGTCCCCTATGCAAAGCTGATTTTTCAAGGCAACAATTAAAATTTCAGATTTCAAATATTTGAGCTGCTTCTTTTGGGGTGAAAGCTGGCAAGTAGGGAGTAGAGTAGAAAGTTTGAAACTATGGTGGTCATTTCATCCCGGGTTTGTGTAGGGATAAATTCTCTCCAGCACCTTTCTTTATGGCATTATCTCCTCAGAGAAGCCAGGGCTGCAGATTTCTAAGCATCCTCCTGAGAGTGAGCCTGCCGTTTGTCAGCATTTGCACTGGCACGATCAGTGAAGGCTTTTACAGCAAAAACACACTGATCAGCTGTGGTTTTGCTCCTCACCACCCCTCCCTAGGCTTCCAAGGGGATCTGTCTTTCCTGTCACTCAGGATAATGATTCCCCACCAGCAGCACAGAGATCCAGAAATGTGCTGTAATCTTGCCGAGAGTTTGATTCCCCAGCTGGGACTGCTGGATTTATACAGCCAGGCAGTAGTCATTGCACTGAAACTTGTATGTTGGTGTGCTGAACCTCTAAATGGGCTGTAGGGTCTCTCTTTGTCTGGAAATAACATTCATTCTTGGAGTAGTGAAATCTATGGATTTCATCACATAAATTGGTTTAGATTTAACTTGAACCAGTTATTCAATTTTAAAAGATTTCTTTTTCTTTTTTTTAAGGGTGGATTAATAATTCATTCCCAATTTGGTAGTTAGTGCAATGGATATTTAATTGTAAATGTGTATCTTTAATTAGAACTCAGTACACAGATACAAAAATTCCTTATCTTGCAGTTTTTCAAAAGCACACATATTAAACCACAGCTTTCCCCTTCAAAAATACTGTTCTGTGTATTTAAAAGTCTGAATGACCTTTTAATCAGACATTACACCTTTGTTTCCAGCTGATATGACAAAGTCTGACAGTAACTCAATCTGATGTGGCAAGAAAATAAATAAAGGCCATCTCAGTCGCTATGTCTTTAAATCTCTCTGTCTAGCTGTGGTTTTGTGTTCAGGCAGATGGACCCACAGCAGAATATTACATTTAATTTTCAGGTGAAGACAATCTATTGAGTTTAATATGTTTCCGTGTTTGCCTGTTCTTTGGAGGTCAATTTAGTCATCCAATTGTTTCCTGCCATTCTAAACTCCAGCCTCTTCTGCAGTCAACCTCTTTATAAATTATAAATCTGTGTACCTCGCTCTCAGCAGCCATCTTACAGCCCACACAGACCGGTGCGGATGGTCTAGCAATTGCATTAGCTCTCCTCGGTGTACCTGGGGATGAGGGATGCTGTGCTTTTCACTGCTTGTGCTTATGCTCAACTCATGTAACTGGGCAGAACAGGGTCTGGTGAAGATGGATAGGAGCAATTCCTACTTTTGGACCACCAGCACAAAGAAAACTCACACTGGTCAGGGTGATTGTATTCAACAAACAATCTCATTGTCTTTGGAAGTTGATTTTCGGATGATTTATTAAAGGGTAACATTCACGGAGGGGGAGAGGGTATTGAATTGACAACAGGTCAGATTTCTAAGGACACTGCAGAGTTATTTTGATCTCTGGTATTTCCATGTGGACAAGCAATAAACATAACAATAACAGCTCCCCTTTCATATGGCTTTTACAAAAAGAGGAGCTGTGTACTGCTTGAGCCTGATTATCACAAACTGGGCTAATTATTCAACCAAAAATAGTTGCCATACTAATGAGCAGTTCCCTGGAATTCTGAAAGAAATATTCTGACACCAATAACAATGCAAATTGTATGCTGCAGGGTCCATGGTTTGTTGGATTTTTATGGAAAAACTAGGAAAACATTTAAAAGGTCCTTGCTGAAACAAAAATGAAAGAATTCTTTCAAAAAGATGCATGGTTACTATATGTGACACCAGCAAAATCTATGAGAACTTTTTCATTACAAGTGTTTATTTGCAAATTTTCAAATTTTTGCTTTTAGTGGAATTTCTTCAGATGTAACAGTACTATTTATGGGTGCTTCTTAATGAAAGGAGTACTTTTGAGCTGGGACAGGCTGATACAGAGTCATGTTCAGGCTCATTCTTGCCTCCAGGGACAGTGCAGTGGTTAGTTCTGGGGGAGAGACACGTGGGTCTAGATGCATGGGTTCAGGGGCTCTTTCACAATCTTTTAACTGTGAAGGAAACTGAGGACAAGAAGTACCTTATAGAACTGACACAGTCCTTGCAGGCTGAGCCGCTCAGCCTCTCATATGTTGTATTTTAACGCTGTGAAGGAAATTTGCCAATACTCAAATGTGTATGGAGGCACCTGGATGCAAGATGTCATTTTCAGGGGACAACAGGCAGAAGGAGGAGGGAGGGAAGGTAGCAATTCTGCAAGTAAGCCACGGTCCAGCATGCATGAGAAAAAAAGATACAGGCAGTCTGGACAGTACCCCAAGGTGTTTCCCTCACTGAAATAAAGTCAAGGACGTTTTTAAGTTCTTTCTGCATTACAGCCTCGATGTGGAATGAGGTGACCAGCCTGAGGTTTGAAAATACCGATCTCTGTTCCCAAGGTGTCTGTAGACACAGCACACTTTCCGAGGGACAGATCGGCCTTTGCTATTCTCCTGTCACAAACATGGTCTTGCCAAAGTGTGTGTTTAACCTGCAAACCCACCAAGCCATAACTGTGCATCCAGTATGTGAAGGCACAGGCGGAAACCATTGTACACCTGTATGGTTATTCTAAAAGCACTGTCTGTTTTCCAGATATTTTTTCTAGCAATGTTTACATTTTCATGACTACCTTGTTAACTAAGGAGAAGACAGCATGTTAGGTGTGTTATATACTGAGTACAATGTGTTGCGTGTGATCCTGAAATGGTGTGTGTTTGGAGAAGGATGTTTCCATTAATTGTCAAGCAATGTGAGGCATCGTGTTATTCCTAGATAACTGAAAGTATGCCTAAAATGTAAAGGAAAAGAACAACTAGAACTCGAGTATGCAAATGCTGCAAAAGAAAGCTTAACTTGTTTTCTTGCTTTTTTTTTAGAGAACACCTGTTCCCAGCGCTGAAGCATTCCGATGGTTCTTTTAAGCAGTAGTGTATCTTATTTTCAAGGCAGTCCGAAGTGAATGACGAGCTAAAGTCTTGTTTTAAGAAACTGCTTAGTCCACCATTGAAGAATATACTCAGATACTATTTTCATTTATGTATAGGGGTTTCCTCAAAAGCAAAAGACAAAAATCTGGGAGCCTGGGGAATTGGCCAGCTTCTTCACATTCAGTACACCAATTCTTTCTTTGATGTAACTTAGCTATACTAGTGAAGTTGTTGTCTATTTTTAAAGTGGCTGTAAAAACAAAAAAGTTTGGGTAAACCCCTGCTATAAAGTCATGTATCTTTGAAAAGTAACATATCTATACTTCATCTTCAAATATATGTGTTTCAGTACTGTAAACTGTACAGATAGCCGCTTGTATTTTGTGTGTTTAGACACAAGGAGACAATCATGTCTGAGCATCAATGGAGATAAACGGTTTGTACACAACAGTGTGGTTCTGCGAGTTAAATCCAGAGCAATAAATTCTAGCTTTAACTATTTATTTTGCTAGTTGTTTAGCATCAGCAGCAACAGCAGCACTGTTTTACTCTGCATCCTTCCATAGAGACTTGATACCAAGTTTTTCAAGATAAAAAGATCGTGACACATCTAGCAATTACCTTCCGTTGTGGTGTTGTGAGAGGGGAAGACATAACATTTAAAATTATCTTTCAAGCACTCTAATAGAGTAGTGGTTTGTGCACTTGCATTGCTTCCAAACGAGCTTTACAGAGAGGTATCTCTCCCAAAAATGCTGTCTGGTGTCTGACTTGTTTTCCACTGTGCTCTGAGCTGGAGTGCCCAGCATAGGCAGATGTGCAAAACTAGTCATCCAAATAAAGGTTGTTCTAGGATGCAAAATGGAGTATGAGACTTTAGGAAAAAGTGATGACTCAGTGTAACTACCCTCACCTATGAGATCTTGTGTAACATTTTCAGTCAATGGAGTTAAGTATTTTATAAAGTGGAATGCCATATTTTTGGTTCAAGTGGAGCTCTTCACAGTTAAGTGAGTTTTGACAGTTAGACTGGTTTGGGTCTCACTTGCACTTGTGCTCATTTGAGAGCCTGGATATTTTTGCAGTATAAAAATGAGCTCTTTTAAAAAGCGCTTTTAAAAAAAGACCACTTCTCCCTACACATTTCTTGGTCCACAGATCTCAGCTTTGCTGAATGACTGGTCCCTTAGGCCCCCAGAAAAATGCTTTGCTGTTCTTCTTCCTGCTCTAGCTGCATCAAAGTAATATCTACTCCATGGAAAGGCAGCACACGGACAGATGTAATTCACATGCTGTAAAAAATATGGAGGATTCTGAATTTAGGGATACTTATCAGTTGATCATCACTTTTTATTGCTTGGCTTTGTCATACCACTCACAAGTGAGAAGGCCATGCCATCAAAGTAAGTGAATGCTGTTGTGCCATGTATTTGATAGATTTATAATTTTGTACAAGATAGGACTACCAGTAGTTTCACAGGCAAGATGCTGGACATGGAAATAACAAGGTAATGTTGCACAGCACATGCAAATCTCCTACTGTTTCAGCACTTTCTCCAATATTTTGCTAAGGATTTCAACCGTTGGGCCCTGGTCAGACTTACTTGGTGAAGCACAAGAGATGGGTTGGGAATGCTACAGTGTGGGACCTGTGCAGGCGCCAGCTTTGGCAAGTGAGGTAGCTCACAGGACTGGCAGGTGTTGGGAACAGCCCAGAAACTGAAGACCAAGGGATGGAGGAGGAGAAACCTCCTGAGGTCACATGTGTGTCAGCAGGACCGGGCAGAGCATGGGTGACCCAGGGTAACTGGAGGAGTGCGGGGGGTCTGGGCTTACGCCTGCATCCTCAACTTAGGGCCAGTGCATGTGTCTATGTCTTCGTGTCCTATGACATCACGTACATGGCTTTGGAGGTGGATTGTCACACTTAAAATGCTTCTATCATGGTGCCCTCTTAGAGTTTGTTTGAGATCCTCAGTTAAATAGTCATCCAATGCCCATTCAATGAGCTTTATGTCTGTATGGCAGCTGCGTATGGATTTTTTTTTGTGTTGGACATTTTTGTTAGGACCTCTGTTAACGATCACTAGACCAATATGAGCTCTGCAAGGTCTTCTCTACCAAAGCACTGATTGATTTACAAACTGAAGCCTTATTTTCACATCTGGGTGGTAAGCTTGCCTTGCTCTTTGGAAAACTGATTGCTCTTAGAGAAGCAGAGGCAAAGTTAAGTTCAGGCTACATTAGGTGGACAAAGATACTCATAGCAATGTACTTACTGTCTAATACCCTAATGTTGCATGTCTTGATGTGGTTTCTTTTTTTGTTTTGTTGTTTTGTTTTGAAGAACTGATGGGTCTGTATATTGTAATTGTGGTGTTTTACATGTCAATTCAAAACTGTTAAAACAAGCAAACAAACAAACAAGCAAGCCTGTTAATTATTGAAAATGAACAAGAGTTGATTTTTCTTTGATTTACCCATATGGTTTTTGTTTTGGATGTTGTTCCTTTGCACCATCAGATTTTAGATTTTGCTGAAACAGTATTTATATGGTGTAGCGTGCATAGAGCATTTTAATTAGTGATGTTTGAAGAAGGAAATCCCTTTTCTGGCCTGTCTCTCTTCACTGCCCTTCCCTCTACCCACTCCCCCCTTTATATACATATTTGTCAATCTGATTATTGTCAAGTTCTAATTAGCAAATTTGTACTTTTCACAAGTTCCAATACCATTTTCCAATGTGAAAATTTGTATTCTTCTACATTCTTTTTTCTCACAATGAAAAATTTAAAAAAAAGGGGATGGGCCAAAAAAAAAAGCAAAAAAAGCAGAACTTTTGCCATCTTCTAGGTGTGAATGCTAAGCCTAATGGAAGCATTTTTGGCATACCCCAGATAAACTTATGAAAAATTGTAAGGTTGAAAGGGAGGCACACGTACCCGTTCTGTCAATTAATAACAGACCCTCCCTATGAGGGAAAATACTCCCTTTTGTACAGACCCCCTGGTATGTAAGTCCTACAATTAATGTTGAAGAATGTAAAGTCTTTAAATGGGCTGTATCTGTAATCAAATAATGAAGAAAAAAAGTCGTTAAATGAACATACCATTCAGGGTCGAATGCATTCAGCAAAAAGCAGTAGTGGGTCTTTGATCATGGTTAGATGCATAGTGATATCAAACAGTGGGTTCTCATGTAACAGCTAAATGTTTCAGATTTTGTTTTTATTAAATTTGGCAGTTTCACGCTGAGCGCTACTGTATTCTTAGTGAACAAAAGACAGCTCCTATGTTAGAAAGTACTCCATTTTCACAATTGCAGGGAACTAGGAGGGTATTTTCAGAAACATGGGCCACAGAAATGTACTCCTTTCACAGTGTTCTCCTATTTCTGAACTGTGCAGTTATCTATTAAATTTTCTAATAGATATTTGTGTAAGGTGTATGTATGCTTGTGCAATTATGGAAAAAAACAGTTTTGAAAAACAGTGTATTTATGAAAAAATAATCACTTATGGGGCATGTACAAAACTGTATAAAAACATTCAATTTGCCCAGTAAAGTTGTTTTTGTGATATTTCTGTGTTGTTGAATAAAGGACTTTAGTATTCAAAATATCTCTCTTTTTCCATAAACAGGTCCTGTTTGTGGGATCTTAAACAAAGAAAACCTCTTTTAAAAAAGAACCTTCAAAATGAGTGAGAAGGTCCAAATGCTGACCTCAGTCTTGCTTATGGGAATGAATGCTTATGAAGTGATGGTAGAATAGCTACAGAACTAATTCCTTCTCAATTGGCAATTGATGGAAACCCCATATGTTGTACAACTGAAGGTAACATCATACTCTGGATTTTTTAAAGTAGTAGAAAAAAGTACTGCCTTTTTTGACTAGGAATGTTACTTTGAGATTTTGAGGCTAAAAAAAGGTTAGTGAAGTAGGAGCAAGACTGATTAGAGAAAGGCCTTAAGCCCTTTAGTGCAGACCTGTGTTGTATAAAAAGAGTGGACTGGTGAGGGTGGTGTGAAAAATTAGCAGTATTAGCTTTGTAGGGAGAAGCATGTGAAGGTGAAATCTCATCTGTAATTCTTGCAATAAACAACAGTCCTGAGAATAGATCATCCTGTTGCTGTTGGAGTATTTGGAATTACGAATATGGTTTGTGAAAGAATGACAATATTATCTTTCATTTTGTTTTACTGCTTCTCAGTTCAAAGTTCATCTCTCTACTTTTCTCAAAAATTATACATAGCTAAGGAAATGGTTTCCTCTTGACATTTTGTTTCCCCGTACTACTTGCCAACACTGAAGTGACTTCAGATAGGTGGGAAACTTCATGACAGTGCTGGCAGCATATCACCTGATTTTGGTGAAATTTGGAATGTCATTTTTCCGTGAATATTCCTTTAATCAATAGCAAGTCTGCTCTTAGGTGCCAAAATAGAAATTTGAGAGTTTGAAAAATGAGGTAGGTCCTTTAGTCTGTGAGAGTCCTTCAATGCCAGCTGATTTTCCAGGGGGAGCCTTGGTGTATCCTTTTGTTTTTTAAAGGAAGCAACAAAAGAAAAAGGAACAGAAGTGGATTTTCCACTGATCCTGTCTGCTCTTATCGAAATCCGTAAGGATATATGTTCTTGGGAGACGTAGACCGCTCATTAGACAAGAGTGATTCTTGAGGTCTGTTTGAAGAGGAGGAAAAGGGCTGCCAGGTTGCTCAGGCATACTCAGTGATCTCTCTGGATTAAATATAGAATTCACAGGGAGGAAATACACTCATTTCATGAGACGGTCGATTTGGAAGCGAGAAGAGGTCTCTGAGTTCCTATTCCTTTAATGCTTTCTCTTTCAACATTTTTTCCCCTCAAGTATTGTTTTATACTAGTCTGAATGAAAAATGTCCCTTAGCTCCGGAGAAATACTTGCCCCAGATATGAACCTTGCAGTTTAAAACTACCTCTAGTTTTTTATAGCTTTTATATTTTAATTAAAAAACCCAAAAAAACAACAAAAACCTCACACCTAAAAAAAAACAAACCTCCAGACAAAAAGCAGGTAGTTTTTCAAAGCCGAAACTGACAAACTTATTACCAAGCCTGTTAAAGAAAGGAAAATACCCTTTTGTGTGGGAGCTCAGCTCTTCTAGGCTGTGTTGGACTCAATTTGGTTTTGCCACTAGCCATTTCAGTGCTCTCGTATATTTTTAAGAAACAGGTCTGAAATTATGAACGGTCTAGTGAAACAGGGCAGTGTGTCTCCTGGGAGGCTCTAGTCCTCCCCAGGTTCCCATGGGCTTTACCAGGGAGCCCACAAAATTGGAGGATATTATACAGGTGACTTAGCTATAAGTTTGGTGTTACTTCACTGTCAGGATCTACTGAGTCACCAGCGTGCATTGAGCATGGATAGATGGCCCCAGAATCTATAAAGGAACTAAAACCTTCTCAGTAATAATGGTAGAACATACAGAAATGTGAGACCATTGGCACTATCAGAGGAAAGAAAGGTGAAGTTCCACATCAGCAAAGAGGTCAGGATCTGTTCCCACCATAGTGTTGTCTCTCTTTGCTGTTTGTGTTTTAGGATGGACACATTGAGCTGGGTCGCTGGGACCTTCAGCAAAGCAGTTCTGCCCAAGGAAGACAGAATGAAGGAAATGTGGGTGGCAAAATGTAATCTTGCAAGACAAAGATCTAGATTGCCTAAAGTATTTCCACTGCTCTTCTAAGTTCTCAGATGATATTAAAGGATTGTTACATTATTATTAATGTAATGAGCAGGAATAGTTTGTCATGCTACTGTCCATTCTTGAAAAGGTGTTTTAAGAACTAGCCTTAATGGGTTAATTTCCCAATAAACTTTGAAGGTACTTCTTAGTCTAGTATGACTTCCCCATAACTGAAGATGCTGTGACTGTGGGTTCTTTGGCCTGTATAAGCCTTGACTTGGAGACTCAAGGATCTTTGCTAGAAAGTAATTCATCAGAATTCTGGTAGAAAGATCTGCAGGTGTCATGATGTCAGACAGAGCCTGGATAAATTATTCAGTGCAGTTCTCCCCAGCTTGGTTTATGATGTCTATAAGCATCCTACATTTCAAAAGAAAGCACCTTTCTTACCTTGCTTCTTTAAGTCTGCTCTCTTTATAGAGTTAGTAAACTAACCCTCTGTGCTTCTTAAGGAAAACCAAAAGCATTAGAAGAAATACATCTCTTTTTGGCTGGACATTTTCTTTTGGAAAGAGAGGGAAGAGTTAGTCCAGGTCAAAAACTCCTGATGTTTGCCCAAATCTCTTAACTCGGGTCTTCTCTGTATTGGATGTAGCTTGTGAGAGAAGTCCATACATTGGTTTGATAGCTGGACACAACCCTACAGAATATCAACTCTAAAGCAAACAGGACCCAGTGGGGGATGTTCCCATTGTCACCTGGTACATGCAACAAACACATGTTTATGCCAGATGTCCAACACCCCTTTCTCTCATGGGGCTCAGGTTTGCTGTGCCCAGCAGAGAGGTGAACCTCTCCAGATCTGATGGTCCTGTAGCATGCTGGAGGTTTTTAAGAAGAGAGAAAGTTCACGTGTTCAGACAGGGACTAGAATATCTGGACCCACCTGTCTTCCATTGGCTTTTGATTTCTAGCTGTGAGTGTTGGAGGCCTCCAGGCTTTAGGAGAAGGAGCTGGACTGTTGAGTGTACCTAGTCTCTTATGTGCCTATACTTTAATAGTCATACCAAGATAGTGAATTTGAGCAGCTGACATGTTGACCGAGAATGTACTGTTTTATGCAAAATTATGTCAACTGGCTTTCAACCTGTTTTTGGAGAATTAGTGGGTAAATAACCTGATCTAAAGAAATCTGTCACCCACATTAGGAACTGTGAACTAATTATTGCTTTCCAATACTCTGCTCTTACTTGTTTTGCCTTTTTATCCTGATTGTTTGCATTCCTAGGACTGATTTGCCTTTCTGATGCAATGCCATGTGATCTGCTGATTAATTTTTGTGAGCAATCATAAACTCCAAGCTATGGCTGACTCGGTATATTTTTATGCTATGCTCCATAAACATTCATTCATTTCTTATGATTACTGTGTGGAAACAGACTTTTACAGGCTAATAAACTTGGATTTGAACTGGATGAAGAGTTTCCTTGTGTCATTTCTTTCCTCTTTTTAAGGGATAAAAAAAATAAAAGGGGAAGGATAAAGGTGCAAACCTTGACTTTATTTAACCAGGTCTCTGTAGCTATCTCCTCAGGTGTTGTCAGTGCTAAACTTGAAATACCAATAGCAAAACCTTATTCTCGAGTTGATTTCATTGACAGTGAGAAATGCTTCTTTAAAATAAAACAAACTTTTAGGGCTTCAGGCTCAGAGAGAAGGGGAAGGGAAATCAGGGGTTTTTCTTTAATTGGTTACTCTGGTGTCTTCTCTCCTGTAGACCTGCTTCCTTAAACAGGCTGACATGCACCGAGCAGTTTCCAGCTGAGACCAATTAAGCAGAGCATTTGCCTCCAGTATGGCTCACTGGCTCTAGCCGGGTGATGCTCATTGCAGGCTGTGTGTCAGCACAGGGCACAGCTGGAGCACGCGCGGGCAGGCGACCTCTCAGCACACAGAGGTCCAGGCCCAGCATCTTCTCACGCTCCTGAGGTCTGACACTCCCTGACCTGCGATGCATGGCAAATGTCCAGTCAGAAATGACTCCACAGGTGGTGGAGTTTTTTCTTTTTCAGATGGTTAGTTCAAACTCGAACACCTTGGAAATACTAAGCATAGTAAACAGAAGGAACATGAATTCTCATGTCATAGCTGTTTAAGGCATCTCAGTAGCTGAGGAAGCTGGCAGTAATTGATAACCCTTCACATGGGTGTCTTCAAGGAGGCCATTGGAATAGACTAGGACTTTCTGCAGGGAGAGGCAGCAAGGCTAGAAACACGTTGGCCTGATGCCTGCATGCAACTACATGCAGCCCTCTGATGTAAATAAGTCATCGTCCTTTCCATATGGCAATCTGATGCATCATAAACATTATGCATAAAAATTTTATTTTTCAGTCCACTGGAGGCCCAGGGCACACATAGGATCTTAATCTCACCAAAGAGCATACAGGAATTTGAGAGCAGAAGGGCTAATGTTTTGTCAGCTTTCGGGCCTTGAATACAAGCAGTGAGATCAGGTACGGTAGCAGGACGGTACAGGACCCAGTGTCCATACACACTGACCCTGCCAATGGTGCAGCCATCCTAGACAGGGATCTTTGGGGGCCTGCCCTTCCTACTTCTGCTGGAAAAAGTGACTTTTACAAGATGGGAATAGTCCCAAGCCAGTCTCACCACAAAGATGAAGTGTGAACAGTATTATTAGCTGATCTTTTTTTTTTCCTGTTGTGATGCAACATATCTTACTCCAATGATATAAACTAGAATTGCAGGAGCTGAAAGAAGAGAAACCAGGGAAAGCTGCAGCTCCTCCAAGCCAGGCAGAGGAAAAACCTCATTTACGCACTCTTTTTGTTATGCTTTCCCCTGTACTTCTTCCCTTTAACTCCTCTCTTCCCTAGAGGAAGGCAGATACGGCAGATGCCATAGCTCCTGCCAGCCTGTCCCCAGCTCTGTGATTTGCATCCTGGGAAGGTGATGGGGCTGTGGCTGCGCAGAGGCCTGAGCTCCTGGAGGCTGGAGCACCTGTAAGGTGGGTAGGGTGCTTGGTGTGTGGAGTGGTGCCCCAGCGAGTGTTGGGGCTGCTGCTGTTCTGCGGGTGGATGAAGCAATTGATGCTGAACTTTTTACATCCCTCAGTGTGGCAGCATCAGGAAGCCAATGCAGATTGCAAGGGTAGCAGTGAATATGCAGGTTATTTCTGCCCTAAAATGCTGGTGCTGACTAAATCTAGGGGGGCTTCAAAGGGCAGAGAGTAAGACGTGTGTTCAATCCACCACTGGTGTGTCGTAAACTTTTTTCTCTTCTGCAAAAGAGGTTAAAGCAAGCCAGGTCTTAGCCAGATTATTCCCCAGTTATTTTCTTGGAAACAGCTGAGTTGGTTTTGCTAGGAATTTGAAAGCACACCTAGCTCGAGGCTAGAGCTAGAGCTGGAGGTAGATGCCTCACCTGGAAGCTTTCAGCCTGCAGGATTAAAGGTCTGAATAAAGCTATGAACTGCAGAAGGTGGGACCTTGTAATAGGCACTTTAGGTGATGTGAACTGCAAATGCTGCCACCAGCTTTGCTAGGAGTAAAGGAGGGAGCAGTAAGGGCATTAATTCTGCAGCACTGCATGGGGAGACTTGGGCTTGTTCTTTGCCAGCAAGGCTGAAGTTTGAGGTGGGTCAGTGCTTTTTGGGTGGGCATCCCCTGAGCACAAAATACCACTTGTATGATGGTGAAGAAAAGCTGGGCAAGGAAAGCTGATGGCTGTGGCAGCCCCAGACAAACAGCTCCCCATGGCTGCCAAATTGTGCCCCACAGAGCAGGCAGGATAGATGCTGTCCTGGCACATGTGCCATGGGGGCTTTTGCTACAATTTCTGTCTCTGGCTCCTCTGAAAAGAAGCAGCAATCCAGCACATCACCTTCCTGCCCCAGTGTGCTATGCACAGAGGCACACCTGGTAACATCCAGAATGGTAGTTCAAAGAAACGTGCTAGGAGTGATGGCAATGCCCCAGCAGAGCCATGCCAGGGGTACTGTGGCCCCCTCCCTGCTCCCTGCCGATGGGGCCCGAGCCACTGCCGTGTTTTGATCCGATGCTCCATGCTGCTGTTCTGACACATTGCTGCTCCCACCGCGGTTGCTGCATTTCTCTTCTGCTTTATGTTAAAACAAGGGTGATGTTTAAATATTTATTATCACTAGAAACTCCAGAAGCCAACGTTCATTTGTATAAGCGACAGGGACTTTTTTTCCAGTTGTCAGTAATAATTCATTAATTATTATTTTAAAGTTGTTGTTGTTCTCCCTGCAACATGTCACCTTCCCGCCGACTTGGCAGCAGTCTGCACGAGATGTGGGATGTACAGTACTGTGGTTCTTCCTTGTGTGGGTTGTTCCTGCTCCCTCAAATATCTTCCCCTTAAACAAAGTGGGTGTTGGAGTTCCCAGTGTTTGTTCAACCAAAGGGAGAATATTTTACTTGCTCTTCCTCCAAGTTACTTTTTGGTGTCCAAGTGCCTTCTGCTGCCATTACCACATCTGTGGAATTGGGGTCTGCTCCTGCCCCTCTGCAGATGCAGGAGGCAAAACTCGTGTCACTTGCAGCACCCAGGAATGCTGCATTTGGCTGTTGCTGCTGGATGAGCATTTCTGCTGGCTGTGGTGGGTGCACCGAGCTGTGCCAAGCCTCAGGGGTTCTTAAGGCTCTAAGCATCGAAGTGGCACAGCCATGCAAAAGCAATCTTGGCGGCTGTGGCAGGTTGGCATTTTTCTTATATTACTCTAAATGCAGAGTGTTGCTTGCTTTCCCCTGCTTCTGCCTGCAAATGAGTGGGGAGGAGGCTGGGGAGTGGCAGACTTCATCTGTGGGGAAATGGGAATGGGAAACTTGCACTGGCAAATGCTTATTGTTTGTTGGTATGTTTGGGGAGTTTTTTAAGCTCAAACCACGAAGTTTGTCTTTTGAATTCCCTTTGTCCAATGCTTTTCCTTTGACTATTGTTACCACTTGTGCTTTTGCCACTTTTGTTGGGGAGGACTCTCTTGGGGAGCAAAGCCATTGCCCATCTGACCCTACCAGGGACATGCCTGTGCCTAATGCCACCACTGCTATATTCCCATAGATCATGGCTGAACTAGGTACAGAGCTGCCAATGGCCGTAAAAAATGGATGGCAGGCTGCCCAAGACTGTGTCTTAACTGGGCTGCCCAAGACCTCTGCTGGGAACTGGGGAGGAGGCAGGGGAAAAGCCACCAGGGTTGGTAATCCTGCTTTCTTTTGCAACACAGGAGCTGAGCATCCCTGGTGCAGTCCTTGGGGCTGAAAGGAGAAACTGCTCCTCTGGCCTGAAACACACCAATGAGCACTGCCTTACGGGGTCACCAAATGCAGCTGTCTGGCTCCTGGCGTGCTTGGGAAGAGCAGCAGCTGCCATGCTGTCCTGATCTGTACAGATGGGGCTTCTCTGCTCCTGGAGCTTGGGGACACTCCAGGCAGAGAAGCAGGGACAGAAGGAGATTCTCGTTTAGGCACATGCTGACACACACAATTGCAGGTGCCTGTGTCCCAGCTAGCCCAAGCACACCAGGCAGAGCCCAAAGACTGTCTCTGCTCTTGGACCCATTGGTGCCACCATATCGAAAGCATTTGCATTTGCTTGTCATCTGTGTGGACATCTGTGTGGACACATGATTGTTAACCGGCAGTGCTGGGCTGGCGATCAGGCTTGTTATTCTGACTGTATTTTTTTTACTTTTTAAAATATATGCTGTGCAATTTGGCTCTGTTCCCACTCTTTGACTTCCCTCCTTGCTCTTGCCACTGAATGGCTCCATAGCACTCATTTCCTTATGGGGAGAAAAAGAGGGAAGACCAAAAAAAAGTTAGACCTTGATTAGTGGAGCTGAACAATTCCATCAGGTCTGACCTCACTTTCCCTGTAAACCCATGCACCAATATTGTAGCAACGAAGAAAGCCCCCTCCCCGGGTATTTCGGCTGGAGCTGCTGGGACTGCACTGGAATAAATGCAAGCATGGCAGCACCTGTGCTCATTCTTTTTTGGTGAAGGTGGGAGATGTCAAATTTTGCATCCTTTCCATGGGACAGAGTCTTCCCTTTGCCACGGTAACAGCTCTTTGGAGATGCCTTCTGGGGGGCAGGGCGAGCTGCGGGAGCGGGGCTGAGCTGCCAGGCTCAGCGGTATTCGCCGTCTGGATAATACATGGCCAAGGTTCAGCCTGAATGGCCGGCTCGCGTTGTGTGGTCAGAGGAGTGATTTGCAGAGGAGGGCTGAGATGAATTGCTTTGCCTCCCGAGAGGCCCAGGAGCAGGGGGAGCCTCACGGTTTCTGCCGCCCCTCACCCTGGAGGGTTCTGCCCTGCGGGAGAGCTGCTCCCAGGAGGTTTTTTAATGGGGAACCTGGGTTTGGGTCAGGGTTGCGAGCGCTTCCAGGGCATTAATCAAAGCTGTGGCAAGGACGAAAAGCTTTCAGTAAGTGTGCTTTAGCCAGGGGAGTGCTGAAACACTGCTTAAAACACGCACACCTGTGGGAGAACATTCCCTAAGAGAATGTGTAGGGCACACACCCTACAAATAAAGGCACCACAGCTTTAGAGGGGTAGCCAGGTACTAAAAAACCCCTGCGTGCAGCCCTAACCAAATGCACGCAAGCATCATTTGCCGTGCTGGGAAATGTGCTGTCAGTCGGTCCCTGACCCCTTCACTGGAGGAAGTTGGCAGCAGTGCGAGGAGAGGAAACAGGAGAGGAAAAAAGCCCGACAAGTGCAGTCGGGGTTCATACAGAGGCGGTGAGCGTGGGGTGCTGGCTGCGTGGCCATGACCCTGTAGGTGCACCTGGACTCCTGGCGCTGCCCGTGGCCCCAGCTGGGCTCTTCTCCGTTTACTGCAGCAGAGCATCTGCCTCTCCCTGACCCTTCAAGAGATGAAGATGCTCCTCAGAGCCCTTCTAAGTGTCTGAGGAGCCTGATGGTGTGTCACATCTCCAGGAAATGCCCTGCTGGGACACCCTGCTCCAGATATGGCACTGACACAGTAGAGCTGTGGTGTGGCACAACGCCTTTGCTAACTCCAAGGCTCTGCACTACCTGATGCTGCTCTGGGCTCTCTGTTTCAGCTTTGGGTGACATTTTTGCTTCATTCCTACTCTCATGGACGCCTGTCACAACCAGCTCTCGAACCCATTTTTACTTTGGCTCTTATTTGGCCCACAGAGGCATAGGCAGCACCTCAGCAGGCGACCAGAGAAGGAATTCAGGGAGCTGCATTGGTATCCAAGTGGCATGGTGGGAACTCCCTGGGACAGGGTGGAATAAAGGACATCAACTTCAGCCAGGCTCCTTTCCCTGGAGCAAGCAAGGAAAGGCCAAAGCTGTGCCGCAATAAACAGGGGCTGCTCTTGGGTGGTGGCTACCTCCTACGCTGCTGCCTCTTCTGCAACCTGGGCTTGACTTCCAGCTTCATTGCCTGATATTGATCCAATAAAGGATTGCTGCCTTTGCACAGGCCACTGTCACAGACCAGCATGCCCCTCCCACTCCTCTCCCAGATCTTTGGGCACCAGCTGCTGCAGTTGCCAGCTGAGCAGCAGGCAGCAGTGTCCCTGTGACCCCCTGTGCAGGGGAAGGGGCTGTCACCCACACCTGGTCAGAGGTGGGCTGGTCTGCACTAGTGTAACTTCCCTTGCAGTCCCCAGCCATTTTCTACTCGGTTGATCGTGTTTCCCTTAATTACATGGCTGTATAATGCCCACCTTTGAAAAGGTCCTACTTACTGGAAAAGGGATTTTTTTTATTTGGTTGCTAGTGGTATCCACATTGCATGTGAGTATTGCAGAGTGGACCTGTAGTCTGGGCTTACTTCTGGTTCTGCCTTCATCCAGTCTCCAAGTCAACTGCATTTCTGATGCTGGCAGCAACTAGGGTAGGAGTAATTTGCTGGGCTGGGGTGTCACTCAGCCATGAGCGGCGGGTGACAGCCATGATCGAAAGGGACATTTATTTGCCTTTAGGATGGAAGGGACGTGACACTTCTTGTCAAATCCCATCTTTGCAAATGTGGGCCGTGAGGCAATAAGGCAGAGGTCGTGGCAAAAGGTCAGACAAAACAGCGCTCTGCCTAGGCAGGCGTTTGTCCGGGTGCTGCAATGGCACGAACGTGGCACGGGATAGTGGCAAGCTTGAGGAGCAGCTGGTCCACCTTCTGCAGGCTGCTCCCCCTAACAGCTCAAGTGGTTTTGTCAGTAATGGCTTGCATGCTGTTTTGATATGTGCACACTTGATTATACATGTTGGTGATATTTTACACCGTGGGAATTACTCAGAAGACCAAGGGATGCTTCATGTGATGCTCACTGCCTTGATGGGTTTTCACCACTTTGGAGGCCTCTTTGAGAACTGGAGGTGTGCAACCTGTTGGAAATATAGGTACAAGTATGGATTTTTAAAATGGATTAAAGAAATCCCTTTGTTTAAATATGGACTCAGGTCTGTAGCTGAATTCTGGTGGTCAGCACAGATTAAAGCAATGCAAACTAAAAGTGACCATCAGTTGTGGACCATGAGGGACGCTCATATCCTGCTCTCCTGCTGTAAACATAAAGAGAGGAGACTAAATGGATCAGGAAAACAAAGGTGAGGGATTTCCACACCCAGAGAGGGGAATTTTTTTGGGCTACAGCCTAACACCTGCTCTATTTGGGGCATCAGGGTTAGGTTCTGGGTCTCATTCCCACCTCCTGCTGCTGGCAACACCCTGAGAGGCTGTGCAAGCCATTCCCCTGCTCTTTGCTTCTCCAGCCCTGCCTGTGCTGCTGAAAGCTGCTCTTTTTCAGCATTCATGGAAAAACCAAGCCTGGAGTTTACAAAGACCCACTCTGCTCCTCTTTTCCCATCAGTAAACGCATATAACCAGCACTTCGCACCATTACACCTCCTTAGAGATGCAGAAAACACATAGGTTGTTTGTTTTCGCATATACCTACCTAATTGATGGGTTGAGAAAGGGGAGGCGGGAAGGGAACTTCAGCCCTATTAAACTGTTGGGAATTGCGTTTCTTAGATTAGAAGTGTTTGTATTATAAATACTGTGAGGAGCTGAGGCGGCAAGTGAGCTGGGTCTCGGCATCTGGGATAAAACCACTGGTGACGGTGGAGCCCTTTATAAACATTTGCATTTTTCCAGATGAAGAGGATAGTTAATCCAAACTACACACCTGGAATTTAGTTCCCATGGCTGTCAGCAGTGTTGCCTCCGTGCTGTACTGGGACTTTAGGCAGCAGGGCTGGATGTGCATGCATCTCTGCCTTGCCTGCCTGGTCCTGTTTTCCAGAGGAGCTGCTGGCAAGCCACTCCCTGGATGTAAATACCTGCAATCCATGCCGGTGGATTTTTAAATCTAGAATTGAGCTTTGCAGCTCTGATCTATTTATATACAGTGTGGGGGGCAGAAGTATACTCAGGTGAAATTTTTCAGGGACCAGAAAGATTTGTAGCTTATTTATGGCTGAGCACAAGAAAAAAACAAACTCCCAAACCCACCCAGAGTATTTTATTTCTTTGTTTTGGTTTGGTTTGGTTTGGTTTTTTACTTTCTAGCTGTGTACCATGCTAATGTTTAACCAGAAGGAGAATGGCTGAAGCAGACCCAGACAAGTGTCTGAAAAGCCTTGTTCATATTTCTCAGGTAACACTGATTGGTTTTTGTTTCTGGGAGCAGGGCTGCATCCTGCGGGATCATGGCACCTGCAGGAGAAAAGCACAGTTATCATCACATAAAACAGAACCAAACAGATCCCATTCCATTTTCTCCTCATTTCAAGGGCTTGTGATGAAATTCGAATGCATAAAACCCCCTTTCAGAGCCCTTTGCTTTTATCCTGATGGACAGGCCTGACACTGTGCAAGCACTCTTAGGTTAGAGATTTCTCCCTGTGCTTCTCCCCAGACCCACATCCTTAATGGCAGGCTGCTGCCCTGTCCCCCCCACCTCCAGCTCAGGCCAGACAAGCAGTCGAGGGCTCAGAGAGTTGTCAGGTGGATTGGGCCGTGCTAAGTGAAGTGTGCAAGGAGGAAAGAAGAGGAAAGAATAATACCAGGGCTGCATGCCAGTTCTTCAACCTCTGGTAGGGTGACAACCTGCAAGGGCAGCGGAGCTAAACGTGGCTAAAACGGATCCTCGGGGGTGGTGACTCTCCACTTGTCATCTCCAGCACAGGGCTGAACTCAGCCTGGCTGCCTGTAAAGCCATGGGAGCATATGCATGGATTAGTGATCACCTTTCCCCTAATAAAAAGGAAAAAAAAAAAAGGGAGAGCGAGAGGTCCTTTAGCAAGTTATTGCTTTTATATGCCGCACCTCTGTGCACTGAGCTGAGACAGCTTCCTCTGTGCATTCAACTGAAAACAAAGAGTGAGAAGGAGAATGAAAGAGCAGGACGCAGCCTTCCCCACAGCCCACTCCCAGACCTGACCCTTGCTACGCTGCCTGCCTGCATGGGGGGGACACACTGCCCTGGGTGCAGGGGTCTGTGGGGGGAACCCATCAACCTGCCCTCTCCTGCCCACCTTCAGCACCTTCAAAAGAGTAAGGGAAAACAACTCCTGGGTGCAATTATGCAAAAACTAAAAAAGCTTCCTCCCACCATCAAAAAACCCCCAACAAAACCCCAAGAAAACCCACTCAGGATCACTTGGGCAATAATTCCAATGTGCACAAACCAGTCTAAAATGGAGAGCATTGCAGAATCGCGGTCTGGCGTCGCTTAGGTAAAATGGGTGCATTATCTACAGTAATATAGTGATCTCCCTCTTTCACCTCCATGGCTCTGCCGGCATGGAGGTGATTGCACAGACAATGTGCCATCCCTCATTCCCTCCACTTTTAATTCCTCCCCCCTCCCTCTTTGAATCCATGCAATTTTCTGTTAATAAAAAAATAAGAAAGAAACTAAAGCTCTTCCTCAGAAATGTAGACATTAGCATACTCGCCCTAATACTTTAATCCCCATCATTGTTTATAATTGCGCTACACACAAGGTTACACACAGTGGTGACTGATTTATGAATATATATATATATTTTGTTTTAATTGAAACGGCAACATTTAGGTTCCACCTTAACAGTGCACCTTAAAAGATTATCTCGGTTATTTCACAGGCACCGAGCCGGCACTAATAGTCCAAGGCAGATATTGAAAAGCAGCACAGGGCCAGGCAGATCTATTAGAAATTCCCATCCACGCGCCTCATACATATTGATTTCTGACACCAAGCAGCAGTGAAAGCCCCCGTGGGAATAATATATTTAGCAGGGTTCGCTGCGAGGAGGTCACAGAGTGCATACAGATTAGCTACAGAGGACCAAGGCACTAGTGTTGGAGCCAAATGCTAGATTTTATATCATTTTAATCTGAACTTTTATAATCCTTTTAGTTCTTCTTTCTCTGGATGGCAGAGGAAAGGCTCCTCCGCACGTATCATGCATCTTTTTTTTCCCCTTCTTTATTTCTCCTATAAATGTGCAAATGCTGTTGTAATGGGGAGGAATGTACCCTTGGCATTAGCAGGAAGAGGCACAAACAGATTTGGGGTTTATATATAGGTATGGGTGCATGTGTATATATGTGTTTATATATGTATATATATATATATGTGCCTGCTTGTGGATAATGGTCATTTCAGCTGGAGACATCTTTATTTGAAGGTTTCCTTCCACGGGAGTGGTGGGAGAGGCTGTCAGTAAATCTCAAGCTCTAGTTTTAATGTGCAGAAATAAAGAACAGCTGTAAGACCTTCTTTTATTTTATTTTTATCCCAGACCTTAATTGAGCAGAAGTCACATTTATGCTGTTGAGCCTCAGAAAGCAATGACAACAACAACAAAAATACCTAAACAGTTTTAATTACCTTTCTTGCCTGTGCTGAGTGGGAGGAGATGCCTGCTTGCTTTGTGGGTGTGGGGGGGTGTTGTGGCTGGCTGAGACAGCGGGGTTGGGGGACTGGAGGGGTGCCAGCATTGCAGAGGAAAAGGTTAGAGTTGACACACTTTGACACGAGAGTGAAATGCGCTTCGACAACAAAGAAACCAGGAGATTGCAGCTAAACAGACACAAAAGCTTATGGGCATCTTGCAGGCGAGAGAAACACACTGACTCTGATTTTTTGTCCCTTTTTTTTAATAAGGAAAAGTTCTCATTTCTTCCTGATAGACAGTCAATATTTGCATACTGTTCAAACCCACCTGTCTCTGGCAGGGAAGGCCCTCCTCAAAGCTGTTTGAGATGCGGACCCACTACTTCCAGGGCCCTAGATCCTGGAGTGGGGGGATGAGAGTCACCCACCCAGAGCCTGACCTGCCAGTTCTGGCTGCTGCAGGATGAGTATGGGTCAGTTCCTGCCTGAGAGGCAAAAAATCGTTTGAGGCTTGTTTTCTAATTTGCAAAATGAAAGGGAGGAGCAGCTTTTGACACTTCTATTGTCCCTCATGCCACTGAAGTGCTGTGCCTTGGGCAAGGAGAGGCTGCAAGTGCTGTCTGAGAGACATGAGTTGTTTTTTTTTAAATTTTCAGCTCTTGGAATAATGGTTTCCCTGCCAGAGGTGCCTCTCTGTACCTCAAACAGTGAAACAGCATTCAGGATGCCATGTGAGAGGAAACCCATAAGCCTGCAACAGGTGCTGGAGAAGCAAGTTGGTCAGAAAAGCGCTGGTGTGTGCTGTAATGCACTACTTCATGGACTGCTGGTGGTGGCCACTTGCAGTTACCACCACTATGTTCACTACCTTCTTCTGAGAGCACTGGGGGCATTAACAATTGCTTTGCTGTGGCTCTAGTAAAAAATTGAAGTGCTGCATAACAAAGAGGTCTCTTCAACACATTCAACCTCCCATTCCATAAAACTCAGCATTTCTTATGAATTGTGCTTGATTGAGCCAAGTGCTGGCATTTTGCAGGAGAGTTTCATGGGAACTGTGTGCGTTCTACCTAGTCCTTTGACATTTGGAAAATTCTAGGCCCATATTATATCTGCACTGCTGGTGAGGTTATTCAATTGAGCAGCTGCCTGGAGCCAAGTCCCACCTGCAAAATTTGTTCTTTGTCAGAGTGGTAACTCGGTGCTTGGGCATAATGCATGTTTTGCCAAGAACCTCACTTGTCAAATAAAATATTTATAAACTCTTAATTATATTTGTCAAGATAAAAGATTGGATTTTATCTTCTGTTGTTTGCTATTGGATACTTTAAATTAAATTAAATTACAGCTGAAAAAAACCCATATTCCTTGACCTTAAAAAAACAGTGGAAAGAGTGTCTGATGTGTTTAGCAACAGGGACCTTAACAGGAACAAGAACTTGATCTGTATCAATAACGACACCAGAAGAAAAAACTTATTTTAGGTTTATATGCCACCTCAAATATCTGGCTGCACCTTTTGGTTTACTCAGGACTTCAGTCCAACATTCACCACTCAAACAAGATTGCTACTGAGAGCCTGGTACATGTTCCCCCTCAGATTTTGATTTTCTTTTTTTTTTAAATTCATATTTGAAGCTCTTCATCTCAGCAGCAAACAGACCCAACATACTGAGGTGAGGTCACTGCTGGCCCCTGGCCAGTCTCTTCTACTCAAGTGCCCTGTTTTCTTCTGTGTCTGGAGGAAATGACTTTGCTTGTTCCTGAGTTGTGGATGTCAGACTCCATGCTTTATTCTCTTGTCTTGGTGCTCCCCTGGTACACTCTTTGTGGCTCCTTAGCAAGAACCATGCAAATCCTTGAGGATGGCAGCTGTCTCATCTCCTGAAAGCTTTCTGCCTTTCTGATGGCACAAGTCCTGTGCAATACTTCCCTGAGGCTGCTCTTGAACTAGCAGCACACCTGGAGAGGTGCCTCAGGAATGATGGGGAAAGGTAAAGACTAAGGGTGATGGGTATAGTCAGGTCCTGGTAGTATATCTGGGAATGGGTCCTTGTCAGTAATGAGAAAATCTGTGTTCAGACCCATTATCAGATGCTGTGTGAGCATTGAAATCTGTCAAGGAAAAGAGACTGCTGAGGTCAAAGCAGGATGGGAAGGGTGGGGTCATGCAGGGTGGTCCAGAGAACAAATGGGCAGCCTGGTTGCTGTTGTGCTTGTTATGTCACTTTTGCCTGCACAGGTGGCAGGTCAGGAGCAGGCACTGGCTTTGGTATGTGCTGGTGCAGCTGCTTCTGCAGGAGGAGCTTATCGGTCACCAAAAGAACCAGAACTGATGGGCTCAAGGCGAGGTTAGATAGGGCTTTGAGCAACCTAGTCTATGGAAGGTGTCCCTGCCCATGGAAGGGAAGTTGGGAACAAAGTCTCTGAGGTCCCTTTCAAACCATTCTGTGATTCTATGAGCTGGAGTATGTGGTTTGGAGATAATTTGTGTCAGCAGCCTTCACACAGCTGTGGCATGTGCTTGTGAGGTCACTTTTCTCTGAGAAGCTCACTGGCAAGCAGCAGACCCAGGACCAGAATACATGGTTCTGAGGTACCTTCTGTCAGAGCAGCTCACAGGACAGCTGATGGCAGGGAGGTGAGGTGTGAGGGTGGGAGGTCACTCTTCACCAAGTCTTCTCCATTGGCACATTCCTGGAGTATGTTGTCATAATGTTACTCATGACAGCAGTACCAGCGAACTGGCCAGTAGTCTCTGCTTACAGTTTCTTCCTCTTGAAGAGGGAGCCCCAGCAGATACCATCAAAATCCCTCAAACCGATTTTTAATTTCAGAGTCTTAGGATAATGTAGATATGCTCCTTCTTAATGGGGACCAGACACAAATGCAAAGCCTAAGTTCCTGTGTTGAGGAGAACAGGCAGTGGGACAGAGAGGGCTGCATAAGTCCCTGCTCCTTAGACCCTGGCTTTGGGAGGGTTGCACGACTACTGGACTCACATCTGGCTTATACTTAAAAGACTCTGCACACATGCCAGCTTCCTACTGTTTACACAGCTGACTTTAACACACCAAGTTTGTTTTGGGCTTTTGTCTCATCATGTGGTAAAAAGCTGTGGCTTGGTGGTATTTCTTTTGGCAAGCTACCTTGCAGGCTGGGATATCTGAAAATAAGCAGTGTTGGTATCAAAGGGATACCCTGTCCACATAGGCATCACAACCCTTCTGGTGTCAAAGTACCAGCTTGTTTTATACCCATATTTTTGTAGTTGTTATATATTTATATACAACCGTACATTTATATACATTTATATATATATATATATTTATACGTTCTAAGAGAGGACAAGGAAACCTCTTATTCTGATGCATATATGTTCCACAGGTATCTTAGTTACTTCCCATGATGATGAGGAAAGGGTGGCCCACTGTTAAATGAGATGGGAAAGCCAGCAATAGATGATGTCAAGAAGATAAAAGAACTCCATATCTTTTTTATTTTTCCTCCAGCTTTACCCATGTAATAACCAATGGACATTTTTTTGGGTGACAGTGTTCATCTCAGCAGCAAGGAGGTTGAATTTAGGGTGGAAGAAGAAGACAGCAGGATATTTTCCACTAGACTGGATCTGAAGGAACTCACAGAAAATCATTGAGCTGTTGGCAATTTTTATCTTTTTCAGAACTAGTGGTGACTAGGGGAGGTTTCTGAAGCCTGGGAGAGGATAACTGGAATGTTCATCTTGGAAAAAAGGCAAGCCAAGGGGACCAAGGAGCTGTAGACCAGTCAGCCTATTTAGTGCATGGAAAAATGCTGGGAGAAATAATCAAGCAAATTATTTATGAGCCTCTAGAATATAGCATGGAGATAAGTAACAGCCAACAGGGATTTGTCAAGAACAAATCATGTCAAACTCACCTTATTTCCTCCCATGACAGGGCAATAAGCCTTGTGGAGAAGCAATGAATATCATATATCTTCACTCAGAGAGGCTTCTGATGCTGTTTCAAGCCACAGTCTCCTGAAGATGCCATGGGGATGGAGACCATGAGAGGGAGAAAGTCACTGATGATGAGCCATTACCTGTGTGCCTCATCCCCATGGTGGGATGCATGGCTTTTTTGTGCATCCCTTTTGGGATGGGCAATGGAGGGAAGAGGGATTGAGGGAGGAGAGATGGGGGGCCCACAGAAGGGCAGAGGCTCAACATGCTTGTGGGACACAGTGGGGAGAGCTGGAGAAAAGATGACATGGTGCAATAAGGACAAGTGCACAGGACTGGTTTTAGATAGGAATAAATGGCACATATCCCTGGTGAGGAGCCGTGAGCAAAACAGCAGATCAACAGGCTAAAAGGATCCGCTGGGTTTGGAGTACATCACAAACTGAACACAAAGCAGAGCTGTGGAAAAGCAGATGCCTCACTGGATGAAACCAAAAGGTGAATCACAGGTGAGTGAGACTTTGTGCACCACTCAGTGCTAGCAAGGACTCACCTGTCATTCTCTGCCCCAGTTTGAGCACTGGGGTTGGAGAAGAATATAGATTAATTGGCAAGAATTCACCTGAGAGCACCAAGGGTGATGTGTGGTCTGGGGAGCATTTTCTGCACAGGACAATGGAAAGGGGATTTATTTAGGCTGAGGCTCCCCAAATGGTAGGTGCAGAAAGGTGGTGTGGCGGGTGGACAGGACCAGGAATTCTGGCTGCATAGGATGAAGGGATCAGGAGGTTGAAAACGAGGGAGATTTATGGTAAAGGTGCAAAGTGCTGGAAGAAAGCATGAGACCTGGGAGGGTGGTGGGCTGGCTGCTGCAGGGAAAAGTTTGGGCACAGCTGATCCCACAAGGTGAACAGTCAGGGTGGTCCCTCCAAATCCTCTCAGCCTCTGTTTCAAAGTGGGCAAATTAGAAGAAGGAGGTTTGTTTTTTTTTCCTGGGCTTTGTGCCACGCAAGGATGCTCTCCTGAAATCAGAGCAGGCTCCTGCTCCCTTGTCAGCATTTGGGATACTCTTCTGTTGACATGCCTAAACAAGACCTGTGTTAATCAGCACAACGGGGACATAATTAATTATTCTCAACACCTTCTCAATGGAAATGTTAGAAAGGAGGACTAAACTGTCCCCACAGCCCCCCTGTAATCCTATACCATGGCTGGCTTTATTTGCTCTAAAGGGAAAAGAGGCACATTTGCTTTCCCGCTGATATGGTGTTAAGCATGCTCATTTCCACAGGCGTGTGCAGATGAAAGTGTAATTGCATGGAAGGTGAATTGATTGCAATTAACCTCGGGACTTGGCCTCGGGCTGGGGTGTCCCACCTTCCTCCCTGAGAAAGTGCCATCAGGGGCATAACGCGCGGCTGATGAATACGTGTATCATGGCATGAAACACATACGTTACAGGTGAAAGTACATAAATCATCTAGGAAAACACGTATTATACCAAAATGATCAAATTATAAATGAAGAACATAAATCATGAGATTACACCATTGGATTTTATCAGGGACCATAAATTATATAGTGAAGCCCGAGGTTCACTGAGAGGTTCACAGAATAATGAAATGGGACTTGTGTAACTTAAGGAAAATGTCGTTATCTCCATGAAATGCAAACGCAAATATCCAGCCCGACCTCCATGTATTTTTACAACATCTTCTATCAGAAAGGCTCACAACAATAGGGCCAGTTAAGCACAATAAGCCCCAAGGAAGCCTCCCCTGCTGAAGCAAACAACGATTACACATTAAAAAGCATGTTCGAAAGATAAGTTTGTAAGGAAGATAAAAAGTCTCCAGCAGGGCTGATAGTTGGACAGCAAAGCTGCTCCGAAGGTTGGCGACACTCTAGAAAGCTGAAAAAGCTTCGCTGCTAAGTGCGAAAAGTAGGAAGAGTTATTCAGTGAGCAGCCGCTTGATTTCCTATTGATGGAGAGCGCGGGGTGCTGGGGGTGGTGGGGCGCTCAGGAGGGCGGCTGGAAATGGGCTCAGCAAGGCACTGCCTGGCAGCTGTAGCTAGGCAATTAAAAGTTAACATGAAAAAAAATTCAAATCAATACTCTCTACAATTGGAAAACAATGGTGTTCAGAGGAAGAAAGGGGAAAGGGATATTGAGTGTGGTCATTTCATACTTGATCTTCTGCCGCTTTTTGCTTTTATTGGTCTATTTTTCCTTCCTTGCTCACTCCCAAAAGCAATTTGCTTTTTTGCCCCCTCCCCCAGATTGATTGTTCAAACAGATACAATTCAGCAGAGGAAAGGCCAGCCCAATAAAATACAAATTCCTCATATACTTTTTCAAAATACAGCTTTGTTGTTAATCAAGTAAGCTGTCATGAAAGAGACTGGCTGTCCCCTGGCTGCTGCTGGGTTCCCACGTAACAGAATGAGTCAGGATGTTGGGTTTTTTTACCAGTTGGTCAGTGTGTCAATGATGTTGGTGCTATAGCATGACTCCAGGATTTACATCCATTCCCAGCACTGCTGAGAATGGTTGGCACATGTATACTAGGGGATTCCTTAGTCATAAACCAAGTGTTTGACCTGTTTCATTCCTCAGGGCAAGCATGAGCAGAACCAACTGAATTTATGTACTGGGAATGGCTGGTTTATGGCTAACCCTGGAGGGGCACTGACTCAACCTATTTCTGGCTGAAGGCGCTAATAAGGATGCACAAGATGTCTCAGGAGGGCAGGAAAACTAACATTTAAGGAAGAGTGCCTAAAATGTTTTGTGGTACATAGACGTAATTTTTAATTAGCAAGCACACCACATACAGTATCCACTTAGGCACAGTAGTAAAGTCCATCTTCAATAGCAAAACTATCTTCAGCTTGGGTGCTCAGCTCCTGTAAGAGAGGGCTTCCTACTAATTTACTTTTGGTGAGCTTGGGATGGGAAACTGGGTTTAAATCATGGGAAAATAAATATACTTTTGAAGAAAATTGGGATTTGGACTGCTAATCCCTGGGAGGGGGAAGGCTGCACTCAGCCTCCTAACCAAAATAAGTTGGTTAAAAATAAATAAATGGTTGAGCCTGCTAGGTGTGAGCATAATCATTTTACTATATGATCTATGCGTTTCATTAGTTGAGGTACACATTTCGCTATAATAAATGTGCTTCAGCAAATGATCTATGCATTTCTTTCCGGAATGTATGTGTTTCAGTGGAAAAGGTATGTGTTCATCAGCTATGAGTAATGCTCCTAACAGCACTGCATTATATTGCTCAGCTGGTATCAGTGCAGCATTACACATCCATTCCCTCATGGCCGTGGAGACGCCAATTCAGCAAGACAGCACATAGTGGGCCCTGTCACTCCTGTGCGGTGATGCCATGTGGGCCGGAGGGCCCTGACGCCACCGAGGGAGATGGCACAAAGGAGAGGAAGCGGGAGGGCTTGTGTGCTATGCCCGCCTGCTGGGCATGCATTAGAGGTGCCGAAAGCAGAGGAGGTTGTTGCAGGCCAAGCTTTGGCAAGCACACACAAGGGGTGACCCCATCAGGGATGCAGTAAGGGATGAAGCAGGGATGATGCAGCTGGAGGTTTGCCCACTTGCTCTGTCCTCGAGTTCTCAGCGGTCCTTTCTAGTCACCCAGCTAGGAGTAGGGTGATTTCTTTTGCTTCCCAAGCTCACCCAGTGCATAGCATCCCCCTGCAGCTCCAGTGGGTCAGCCTCTAATGGAGTCCCTGCAGAGGCATCCCTATCACCACTGCAACTTTCGAATTTCCTCCTTGTCTTCCCTGGCATTGCCACTGCCTTTTGGAAACGGCCCTGCCAGCACCTGAGGCAACTAAAACTATGTGAATAATTGAGAAAAGGTTTCCTAACTGCTTGATAATGAGTCCCCTCCCCCAGCAAGGCTCCTCGCCCATTACAGCATTGTTATTCACTTGTAATGACATCGCTTATTACAGCAGAATATGTATTAGTCTTGGCCATAGGACTAATGATTTGTATCTGAGCCTTCATTTTAAAATCACTTTTCATCAATACATCCATTTTTATACACACAGCTTTATATAATTCATTACACATATTTCCCTTTACTGACCTATTTTGCCGTACCCTGCATCTTTCACTGTAGATGCTATTCTGCTCTTCCGAAAAATCCTGCCTTTTCTACATTTCTGTTCATTAATATGCTCAGAAGCTGTAGTTACATTATTTTTGTATTATCTTATAGCTTCCCCCCATTCATCTGAAAAGAAATGTTGATTCTGGAGACGACTGTAAAATCTGAATGAACCTGAATTAATTAGGAGCTCTATTGATGTTACATAATGCCCATTTCATCTTACCTGGTATACGTTTTCTGATTAGTTCCACTCGCTTTCTCTCTCCCTCTTTCTCAAGAAAATCTAAACATTTCATAGTGTGTCATTTGGTAGCAGCAGTTTTAAAGGAAACCATTTCTGATGGAACTAGTTCAGTGCTGAAATAGGGCTGAGTGTAGCTCATGCTCCAAACTGGGTCAGCCGGGAACATCGGAGACCATTAGGAGACATGAAGTATCTGTTTTCCATGAGGGAATAAATATTTTGGGTCAGGTCCTCAGCAAGTATAAGTTAGAATAGGTCATGGATTTATAAGCAGCTCTGGATATATGTTGTTATATGCACCTCTCAGTAATGCACCAGTCACCGAGCAACAGGATCATCATTAAGGGCCTCGTTAAGAGTGGATAATGATAGTCCCTTTTGCCTGTGAGTTTGAGAAGTGGCAATGCCATGGATGAGCCCAGTACTCTGGATGTTTTCATCCTCCCTTGGTGTCTCTGCTGATGTGGTACCCTGCAGGCTCATAGAAGAGAAAGAACTCGCCTGTGCTGGGCTCTGTATGTGGTCCTGAAGGATCCAAATCAGGGAGAAGAGTGGGGCTGGGAATGTGCCCATGGGGTTGAAACAATGAGCTTGGAGCCACAGTGTGAGTTTCCACAGGGTCTCCCATCACTTTTGCCCACGGACTGATGCTGGTGCAGCTGCCCCTGGCAGGAGTTTCTTCATGCTCTGCAGGTTCCTGCCAGTCTCCCTGGAGTGGACTCAGCTGAAGCAGAGCGGTCTCCTGAAGGCAAACCACAGATCCCAGTCTTGTCTTCCAGCAGGGCTTGTTCTATCCTACCTCTGTCTCAGTGTAATTTCTGATCATCGCTTTCCAGAACGGTGCTAGAGGGTATGACATGGTCATGCCTGAGGGTGTCTTCAGGCCCCGTGCAACAGCTTTGGGCCTGTGGCTGTAGAGCTTACTTTGTGGAGTGAGGGGAGAGCAGGACAGAAGGTTCTGTTGCCAGTGAACATTACAGACCCTGTCACTGATGGACATACAACAGCAGGTCTGCTGCTGGTCTGCAGCACCTGTCTTCCCTCGAAAAAATTATTCAAGATGCTCTTGCTTCCTCCCCAAACAGCACAACTCCTGTCTTATCTCCTTCAGCTTTTTTCTATTTTTTTTCTCTGCCTTTTCTTTTTTCTCAGTCCTATTTTATTCTGGGCTTGCAGGGCATGTCAGGATACCTGCCAAATATTTGCTGAATCAAGACTATGATTTGTGTACTGGATTCTCCGTACTCATTTGCTGACTATAAATTTTTGCATAGACTCTGGGACATACTTTTTTAATTTGCTGTGAATTGCTGCATCCTTTTTGGACGTTTTTGCTACCATAGCATTATGGTTATGAAATGAAGTTCAAAGAACACTGGTGGGAAGAAGATAGACTGAAGCATTACTTTGGCTTATAAAACATCTATAGGTTTTGAAAATACAAAAATAAGGCAGGAGGTGGCACAGGAATCAGATTATACAGATGACCACAAATCTTAAATTATTCTGATGTTTTGGTCATCATCTGCAACCCCAGTGGGCAGATAAATCAATTTTTGGCAGCTGTAGACAGCTATCTGAGTCAGGGCCAGAACAGCTTGACTGGAAAGGCATGGTAAAAGTTAAGCAGCTGCTATCACAGGAGGTTTCCTGAAGGTGCGGAGGGATGGGGAAGGACAGGGAGGAAATTAATCCATAAAACAGTATTCGAAGTTAGCCTGCCATTTTTATGAATTCAAATGTATATGCAGTGCCTGACATTTGCAAACTTGATGTGCTCTTGCCTGTTTCCAATCTCTAAAATAAACACAGCGTAAAGGAGGTTGTAGTTGTCTGAATCCACTTTGTTTGTTGCAGTCAGCTGCTTTTTATTAGAATGTGATTTAATGTGCGTGGCAGGAGTAAAACTACTAGTTTTATATTCTTTTAATCTCAAATGGAAGCTAAACTTGGTTTTCTAAAATGCTAAAACCAGCTGTGGTCTACTACAAGATTCTTGAAGGCTGTAATGCTGGGCTTTTGTCAGAATAGAAAATCTTTGGTAATGGTGTTCCAGATTGTCAAGCTAAAGTATTTATAATGAGAAATGTTTTTTTTAAACCATGGGAAGAATGTTGTGTAAACTACAGCTCGTCTGTCTCTTGCTGCAGTTTCTTTTTTACCTTACATGCAGTTAATTTTGGAATATATCTTCAGAGATTCTCAAAATAGCCTTAGTTATTAGTGCACTGTTCTTATCTTTGTTGCTTTGACTCTACAAGGAACTGCCTCAAACTGTCAATGATTGTCTAATATTTGTCACAGGCCATCTTTCCTGCAAATCCATTTTCCATGTGTGATAATCACACCCAGTTGTAGACCTACAGCCACAAAAGTGTTGAACAACATACTCGACACATCCATGTAATGGGTGACATTCTCATGCTAAACGATTTCAGAGTACTGTCAGTGCCAAATATATTCTTGGCTTTAAATGCTGTTTTCCCCCTCGTTGTGCATTTAAGCTCTGCTTTCCTTGCCATAACCCAGTGTTTGGAGTGGCTAATGACAGCTGATGATGCATTTTAATACCTCTAGCAGGCCAGTACATGTATAAGATGCTTCCTGCTTCCCGTTCTTTTCCCCACTTCAAACAGCAGGTAGACAAAGGCAGTGATTCATTTTTAAATTTTGTCTCGGGATCAGTGACACAGTGTCAGATATCGGTGGGGTTAAGGCAGAAACACATTGGGAAAAATTGGTTCTCGTGGAAGTGTCTGCAGAGCTCCTTTCCTGGCACCTACCTCCAGGCATTTCCAGTGGGTTGAGGTCTCTCTGCAGAACTCTGGATCTTGAATCCTCTGAAGATTCAAGAGAAAAGCCTGGAAATGGCATCAGCTGTATAGCAGTTTCCATGTGATATTTTTGAAACACAAGTACAGGCTGATCTTCCTGCACTTCAGGAACATGGGGGTGAGTGAATGGAGAAAGAGAGGGCAAGAGAGCAGGGCACATTCACCAGTCAAATTGACCATTTCCCTGCTGATATCACTGGTTTCTTTATTTTCTTTTACACTTAACATTACGGATAGGATGAAGTGTTTCAGACCTCCTTTGTGAACTACTCTAATACATCATTTATAAGGACTGCTTAGTAAAACCTTATTGATTGCACCTCAGATCTTGATAGACTAATATCACAGCCGAAAACTGTGATTTATGAAAATTTTTGAGCAGTAAGTAATACAAATAGGACAGGAGTTTGGGGGGACAAGCCCACAGAGGAGAGTAAAAAATAGGGTTTTTCTTTCCTGAACCAAGGGTATGTAGGAAAAACGTATCATTGATTTCTTTGTGCCGGTATGGGGTTCTCCACTGCTCTAGAAAAGAACTTCATATCCAAAACTCTCCTCTTTCTCCCTGAGCAAGATGATGTCTGAACAAGGAAGCACCTGTAAGGGGGAACTGTCCCCCTTCAAAACTCAGAGAGGCGTCCTATTGGGAAACTAGTCTATGTGCTCTCCTGGTAGTCTGCTGGTTAGCTTCCCAAAGGAAAAACTGCCAGTGGATCACACATCTGGGGACAAATGTCTGAAAACATGTCATCCTGACAAAGAGTTTTCCAGAAATTCAGGTTTTCTTAAAGTCGGTGGTGATTCCAGAGGGCTGAAGTGGGGGAGGTAAAGGGCTTCACAGAGCAGCAGTGTCTTCACAGCTGTAAATTTCACCACGATCCTAATTCCTAATTACTAAAGGATTACTCAAGCAAAACTTTATTATTATTATTATCAACATCATCATTAATTTTGAGGCAGGAATTGTAGAGGTTACATGTATCTACCCCACATTTAGGATTTTAATGAGATTTAAGCCCTCAACAACAGGGCAAAGCAGAAAAATGTACTGGGTTGCTAATCTATAAAGCCTTTGGAACCTCATACCAAAATGTATCTTGCATGTGATGACCAAGAGACTTCAATGCCACGGACATATCTACAGGTCCAAAAAAAAAAAAAATCCCAACAGTGCTCAGAATTTGGTCATAACCTTCAGGCTGCAAATACATGTCAAGACAGGAGATCTCTTGTAACACCCCATTTGGTGTCTGAAATACCATTCGGCGCATGCAGCTCCAAAAACATACGGTTACGTCACAGTAACCGAGTACAATCAAATCCAAACTTCCACCTGCAATTTGCAATTACATTTGGATGGGGGTTTTTTTTATAAGCAATTGTGTCATAGCAGTAACATGGGTTGATTTATTCAGGGAACAACATGATGCTACGTTAGCCTTACAGCACAGTTGCTGTCTGGGGTTGCTCCAAGAGGAACCCCACATAATTAACATGAGTCTCACCCTTTCACTTTTAACATGCTTCCTAATTAAGCTCTCCAGGATCTGAACTTCACTTTCTGGCTGCAATGGCTGTGAAATGATTTATCCCCCGATGATGGTCACTAGCGCCAACCTTGCTGTCAGGGAAACATGCTGATGCATTTAACTCGGAATTATTTTATTCCTTCTCCTCTCCTTTTTAAGTATAGAGGTCTGGTGCAAAACCTCACATTTCAAAGCCAGCACATCAATGTGCAGATGTATCTATAGACCACCTCTCACCCATTTGTGTATAAAGGACATATATTAAGGAATGATACGGGTGCATATAAAAACCCTTTGACCTGTAATTAGCCTATCTTGTTTTTTTAAAAAAATCTTTATGTCACTCCATTTGCAAATTAATTAAACCTAATAGATGTAATGAAACACAAAGGAAGCCGATCGCTTTGTAGAGATTTAATATTGATTTGTACACTAAACCGGCTTTAGTGGATTTTAAACAATTATCGCCAATAGATATATTTCCGCAATACCTGTTTTATGTATAAACAGGTCCTGTTGAGGTTCAAAGTCTACCTATGCATATAGAGGATAAGTAAATCCCCCCCACCTCATTTGTATTTGCACAGCACCTCCAGATCTCCAGATCCATAGCAGCCGAAAGGTGCTGTTTACACAATATTATTTTAATTTCACATGACAAATGTGCTACCATGAAGTTAAACATTCATCATTACCCAGATGTGCTTTTCCCCTTCTGTGGGGAGAAGCACCATCAACTACTGGCATGGGCTCTCCACAGATAACACCGGCTGGGGAATAGCAGTCATGTACCGGAGAAATCCCATTTCTGGAAATAACTCGCTGCGGATGTGCCCAGGGGCCAGAGGGGCCTCAGGTACCGTGGCCCCTGAATTGAGCTGGGATTCTGCCTTCCAAAGCCGTGATTCTCTGGCTGGTTTAAATCTCAGCAGAGTGGGCTGCAAAGGGCAGGCAGCCCCGCCTGCCTTCATCCGTCGCGGTGCCAAAATGGGAAGGACGTGGAGCCAGCGATGATGATGAGAGCTCGCATGAATCCCCCGGGCCTGCAAGCAGGGTTTCCTAATTGTCAGCTGTGCTGCGCCAGGCTTGTTTAAAATAATTAGAGTGCGGCGGCTTAAACAGACCGGGGAGGGTCGGGGTGGGCCTTTTTCTTTTTTTTCAATCCCTCCATATGGATTTTTATCAGTTGCTATCAGCTCCCTGCTCATTTCTGACACCATCACTCTGCCAGGCAGGGGGATGGGGGGGGGGGGGGGGGAAGCAAGGGATTATATTTTA
>VWZF01007169.1:215885-285687 GCA_013396755.1 Sclerurus mexicanus | reverse complement strand
AAAAAAAAAAAAAGGGGAAAAAAAGGGGGAGGGGGGGGTTTGTGGAATAAAAATCTGCCTTCCCCTCTTCCTCCCCTCTTTCCTCCAAGAGGGCTAGCTGAAATCTTTCTTAATTACCGCTTATTTCAATGACAGAATTGTAATTTATCATTTAGTTGTAATTTGACATATGTTCACACCTTTGCCATTTCCAATTTCCTCCTTCACTCTAATTGTGCGCCTGGCTCGCCTGTCACGCGCGCCTCCCGGGATTAATTGGAGCTGTCTGTCTCTCTCTGCCGGCGCGCCCGGGGCTCGCCGCGCCCGCGCTGTCACTGCGCGCACCGCTTAGCCCCGGCATCGCCCCGCCGCAGCCCCCGCTGCTTATTGTTTAGCCCGCTCTTGCATCCCTGACTTTTCGGGGGTTTTTATTAGGCTCTAATTACGCTCCCCGGCTGTCAGCTGAAAGGAGAGGAAGCCTCGCCGTAATTAGTGGGAGGGGGCGCCGGCGGCAGGGATGCGGGCGCCGGTAGATGTCTCTCGCTCTGCCGCGAAAATACACACCGGCTTAAATGCTCTGCCTTCATTTTCCTCCGCAGCTGTTTACGCTCCTCTGTCTCGCTGACGTGGCCTCAATAGCGCGACTGCGGCCTCCTTCCCTGGCTTTTGCCACCCCCCCCGTCCCCGACCTTGCTCTTCCTCTTTAACACGCTGCATCCAGCTTCAGCATCCTCTTAAAACAACCTTGCCGTGGCCAGGTCGTGCTGCGCCCCGGTGCAACTCCACTCTCCGCGGGTGAATTTGGCACAGTGAATGTTTGCTTGCCGAGGATGGTATTACAGCAGGGAAGGGCACTGTGTGCCCAGCACGTGTGAGTAGAGTATACACCGAGGCTAACAATTAACCTTCCAGAAGCTGCTCTGGTCACCAAGGAGGTGCATGGGCTCCTTTCCCCATGGCTGGTCCTGCTGTGCTGGTGCTGACATGATCTCCTCATCCATGTAAATCTGCTGCCTGTTCAGAGGCTGCTTCTTTTCATCAGGCGAAGCAGAATTTCACCGAAGTGTCGCAAAATAACACCAAAAATTAGATTCTCAGCCACACTTTTCATGGACAACAACTGCATTCACACCATCACTCATTGCCTAGTCCTGTTTTCTCCATTCCACCCAGATTTCTCTCAGAGGCTGCCCTGTGGGACTTCAAAACACATGGATACTATACACCTCACTCTGACAGGGTGCCCAGCAAAGGGGCAGCACCCATGGGGTACCACCCTCAGAGCTCCTCTTAATAGATAAAAACATCTGGAGAAAAGCACACCATCCACTGTTTCCTCCACATTTCCTTTTCTACACATTTCTTTTTTCCTTTCCTTTCTTAGAGAAAAGATACTTAAGGAAAAGAGAAAAACTACCTATCCCAGCTGTTAAGTGAAGCCTGAAAATGCTGAACAAACATGTTTTAAACAGAAAAAAAGTGCACATATTTATTAATTTATTCATTTTCTGGTGATTTAAAATGTCCCACCCATCAGTATCCACAGAATAGAGAAACTCGCAGAAGCCAGAGTAAATTGGCCAAGCATTGCCCTCTGTGCTGGCAATGTGGATGCTGGAGAAAGTGAATTTTGGAGCAGGCTCCTGTGCATTGCATCCTGCATGCCCAGTCCCCACACCCAACCTCTGTGAGGAATGGGGAGCTCCAGCCATGACCTTTATTTGTATCTGTTCTTGTCAATGGCATAGCCTTAGGTAAGTGCTTTAAGCCCAATCTTGATGGCTCAGAGCGCTTTAATAGATCCTTTAAGTGTAGAAAATTAAGATAATGGCTTGAAAACACAAATCCGTCTAATTGATGCAATTCCTCCTCCCCTAAAATTAGCCCAAACCCCTCACTCTGGGACATCCAGGCACCACAAAAACAACCCAACCAGAGAACACAAGCTAAACGTTAGAGCATCTTGGCACTTTCAAATCCCGACGGAATTAATTTCAGAGCGAGACTGGGGGGGAAAAAACTACCTAAATCACCACCCCAGTTTAGCTGGAGACCGAAAAGCAGTGATTGGCAGCACCATGAGAGGCTGGGAAGATGCTGCTGTGTGGAACCCCCTGGCTCGGGGTCTTTTGCCTTCCCACAGCAGCTGCAGTGTGAACATGCAGAAATGCTCCTTGGAGCCCAGGTACACAGAGCATCTAGCACAGCACTGCTGGAAAATGTAGGAGGCAAGACTGAATGGATTTACATTTATTTAGATTTTTTTCTCCCTTTCAATGTCTGCTTCCTACATCACTGACCTTTTAAAATTATTTCACTACTTATTGACTTTGTTTTCTGCATGTTGCCATTGAACAGGGTATTTACCTTCCAGCTTCTTGCCTTTTGCTGTCTAGGATGGCCAGCCTTCTCAGGCCGTTCCGTTTGAACACCAGGATTTTTCTGAAGTGTCTGCAAACTTTTAAGAGCCAGCATTTCTGGCTCCTTTAGCTGCCAAATTATGAGAAAACACAAGTGCCTCAAGCTGAGTGCCAAAAATGAAGGTTTTCCAAACGCTTAGTCACTTGCCTCAGCCTTGGTCTAAAGACTAGGTATGAGGTGCTTATGATTTAGTATTAGAAATTCTCTATATTTATGGCCTATTTCATATATGGGAGCTATTTAACTGGAAATGATGTTGGAAATCAATGTACTCATTAGAAGTTGATGCTAAGTGCTTTTGAAAATTTACTTTCTTTTTCATTTCTCCTAGCTATCAATTTTGTTTTTGTTTTAAACCTGACTTCCTGAGACCTTATTCGTTAATAGATAAGTAGCCGTAAGTAGGTTATGAGGATACAGTAGGATACATCTTCAATGCTGGCATACCCAGTGTACTTCCCACACAGAAATAAATCTGAATTTTCAAGGATAGGAAACTCCTTCAGCTCACAGAGGATCTCTGAAAACTGCACACTTTTGCTGTACTGGTGGTGAGAATGTCAAACTTCAAATGGAAAGGAAAGCATCAGTCCAGACCCCAGCTGGAAAACAACCTTATGAGTAGTTGTCCTCTACAGTACAAGCTGCGGTGCTCTGTACTGTCAATGGGGAGGGTAAAGGGGATAAAACAGACAGGCTGAAACATGAAATTCAGGGGTAGCAGAAGGAGGTGCTGACATTTGTAAAGGATTTTTTCTTTTTTTAATTATTACCCTACTTTCTGAGCATTTATTGTCTCAGCAGTGCTATTTATTCATTCACTTGTATCACAGAAACACACAGATGCTACAGTAGTGATTCATCCCAAATACTCCGTCCCACACATTTAGTAGGAAAAACCCTCTCACTAGTAATTCAGGACCCAAACCTTGTTAGTCATTTACAGCTCCCGTATGGCTGAATCATCAGTGTGATTACACCTGCTACACCCCATAAACATGTCCAGAGCTGGCAGGAGTAGGCTCTGCCCAAGCAGTGCACCGCAAGTGCATGGGATGGTACCAGACCCCCCTGTTTCTCGGGAGAAGTTCAGATACCAGTTGAAGGACTTGCCCAGAGCCATACAGAAAGTTCAGTAGCAGTGGAATGCTACGGAAAGTCGCCTTTCTTTGGCACTCCCTCAATCCTATCTCTAGATTTCAACAAAAACTTCTGTTAATCCTGTTGCTGCTAATGAAACAAAAGAAAGGGGAGGAGACCTCAATAATGCTTTACTGAGAGGCTTTACAAGGCCTTTGCTGTACCCTTCCTGAGCTTGTGGTAGTTTAGTATTGCTCTAGCTCCTACTTGAACATGGTATAGTGCTCTTCTTACAGGTGCTTGGTCAAGAATAGTTGAGGAAAACTCCTTGTGTGTCCTCAGTGTGCAAATTTAACTTATTGCATCCCTACGAATGAAATCTACTTTTGTTTCAAAATAAAAAGAAAACCCCAACCCAACCAAACATGGTAGCTGTCTGTAAGAGTATGAAATACCTCTTATAAATAATGGAGGAAAAACTCTTTCATTCATATATGGAAAAAGAGAGCTGAAATAAGTTTCCACTAAAGAAAGCACTTTCCTCTGTCCCTTAACCTTTGTGTAGGGAACAAGCACCTACACTTTGATCCCTAAATGTAATGTTCTGGGAAACTATAAGTAGGAAAAACCAAGGCAGTGTCCTCATAGAATTTATTTTTTTTTTTGTGTACACTAAAATATAGTGGTTGCCACTGGTGTCCACTATAAAATTTTTATATGTAGAAAGTGGCAGGGTATCACACTTTTTATATATGCATATATAAAAGTGACAGGCAGAGGAATAGGATGCCTGAAGCTGTAAGATATTAGTGTTATAGGCCAAAATTCTTTTATTTTTATTGTTTTTATCTCAATGGGTAAAGTTTTCTATCATTGGCTCGAAAATGCAATACAAATGTTCTCTTCTTTTGAGGCTTGAACACACACAGAGAGCTTTCTGCTTTCACATCCAGGTATTTAGTGCTGCTGTTCTCTTCTTGTTAGCATTTCAGGATGAATTATGGCAAGTTGTAGGACTGGTTCTGGTTGCTGGGACCACATTTACTTACTGTGCAGCTCAAGCACCATAAGTAGGAGGGTGGTCACCAGCACCAGCCAGGTAAAGCTTCGCAATATTTGAGAGCTGGCTGAAACACTGTTTCTAGCCTCATGGTTTCTGTTCCTCAGCAGCGTAAAAAACCCCTTTGAGAATGAATACAGAAATAGAGGAGGTAAAAGGAATAGATATAGCAAGGGATGTGGAAGCAATACCAGCTGTCCATCTAGTCTGGAGCATTGTCTCTGGCAGCAGCAACACTGGAGGCTTTGGGAGAAAAAATGGGAATCCCTCACACAGGGAAATCTGCTGTACAAGTTCACCACCTGTCTTCAAAGGCAGACCTTAAATCCAGAATTTGGCTGTGGCTACTGGGATTCTTGAAATTCCTGTGGTATTCCTGGTATCCAGAAGGTCCTTGTTCCTGTTCACTTCACAGCTTGCAAGTGGCTGTTAGAATCATAGAATCATTTAGGTTGGAAAAGACCTCTAAGATCATCAAGTCCAACCATAAACCTAACACTGCCAAGCCCACCACTAAACCATGTCCCTCAGTGCCACATCTACACTGTCTTCTAAGTACATCGAGGGCTGGTGACCCCACCACTCCACTGGGCAGCCTGGTAATGTGTTGCCACACATTATGCTGATGTGGCAGTGATGGTGTGTGGTGAACTGCAGTGTATCATCAGGGTTTCAGGCCATGGTGAAAAGAAGGCATTTGCAGATATAGAGCTACCCAGTTTTGTCAGACTTGTTCTGTCTTTTGGACCTGAAAATTACGTTTGTGTGGAAGTTGAACATTTCAGGTACTAAGGTCAGGTGGAGAGGGGTTGGGTTTAGGGGAGACATGGACATCCCAGAGGTCCCACAGCAAAGCTGCAGATATTTTACTGGTGTTTTTGGGATGCGGGAGGTCTACATAGGTGTTCGTGTTTGTGAGCACAGAAATAAATATACCTTTACATGCATACTCAAATTGAAATGGTTTCCAGCCACCCTCAAATACTGCGAGCTGCAGCTCTGCATCTCACCTGAGGCAGCAGCTCACAACTTGGATTAGTGCGTTCCCTGTCTGACAGGACCCTGCCCTTGAGCCCAGTGTGGGATGGATTCGGCTGGGTGTGAAATGTCTGCCAGTCGTAGAGACAAGAAAGAAAGAAACTGTGAAGGACCTGCAAGTTCCTCCGACATCTGTCACTGTAAGTGCTGGGTTTACACCTTGTAATTTGGGGAAAAAGAATTGGAGAGGAATAAAGTAATAAGATGAGCAGAAAAAGAATTGTTATCAGAACATTATTTGTAATGTAGCTTTTAAAATAAATATTCCAGCTATTCCTGTGCTTTACAGTGTCAATTCTAACTCTAAAAAGTCAGTGTATAAATCTAATGGAGTAGCTATTCATAAAAGATCAGCTTAAGTAATAAAAGTAACAATTTTCTGTAATGATATTTTATAGATTTGAATAAGACATATAAAATATTTTTGCTTTTACAGCATATGTAAAGAGAGTAAGTATTCCATGCCTATAAAACAGGGATTACTTTTAAATTCTTAAAATATTTCTAGAACAAAGTAAATAATACTCATAATTTTTTCCTGAAAGACCGATGAAATGCCACGTAGCAAACTTTTCAAATATTTTATATGAAAACAATTCTCTTGCAGCTTCAGAGAAGACATAACACACTTCCCTCTCATCTTTTAATAAAGGAAATTCACAGGCGCTTTCCCCTTCCTATTGCGTATCCTTCCCTTTGAGCCCTTCAGCCCAGTTCTTTGCCAGTGTGAGTGAGTTACACGTGAACAGAAGTTGGGCTTTTATCCCTTGTGGTGTAATTTTCACAAATGCCAACTGAACATTGCAAAAAAGAGATATTTCATCAAGTGTGGAGGAGGAGGGAAAACACAAATCTGAAAGGTAGGAGGCCTGAACTTCTGATTTATTTTTGTACTGAGTCTATGGGGGAAAATACCAAGTTTTAATGTGATACTGTGGATTGTACATGAAGGTAGGTGAGATCAGAGCCTAGCTCTCAGACCTGACCCTCCATTAGAGCAGTGCCATGTGCTGTGCCACTGCTGCATTCTCTGGGCTCCAGACACCCTGGCACAGACAAGTGGGGATCCCACTGTGGCAGTGTCCCATGGTGGTTCTGTCACATTCAGTGGTGGGGTCATGGAGCACCATCGTGTTCCATGTCTGGTCAAGCCACACATTGAGCAGTGGCATGGGGACACTGGGAAGATGGGGTTTGCAGAGTTAGGATGCCCATGCAAGGGCTGCCAAGCTGTGCACACCAGTGCTTTACAGCCTTGGGGGAGTCAGCCCGCTGCACAGAGCTGAAAGTGTAGCCTGTAATCCTGTGGAAATGCAAAGCCTAGTTAATGTAAATAGGTCTAGTTTGAAAAGCCTTATGAAAGAAACCAGAAAATGCGTGGCATGCATGTGATTATTTCTAAACCTATTTCTATATGGTTTCTCCCAGTTAAATATGTTTCCAGATTGCTTTGTCCAAACGTGATTTGGGCTACTTCCAGTGAAAAGCAGAGGAGTGCAAGTTGATTAGGTGTTTAAAATAAGCTGCAAAAGGATGGCCAAGTGTGTGGCTGCAGCCTCCTGGCTGGGTTGATGCTGACACCCAGATGCTGCCCGGCACACCGGTGTACGGCCAGCCACATTCCCTGCAGCTCAAGCCTTTCTGCAGTGAACCATGTCCTGTTGGCTTTCAATCGCAGCCCAGCAGGGTAAATTAGGAGCTGAACAAGCCCATGCAGCCAGCAGGCTTGGCCTCACCACCCACCAGCATCTACCCTGACGGCCTCTCTGCCAGTGTTGATTTGCCCATTCCCTGCCCACTTGCTGCCTGCACAGCAGCCACCAGCACCGGGCACGGCTCAGTGTTGGCACCCAGGTGCACAAACACATCCATTTGTGTTAACATACGTAATGTGTAACTGTACTTTGTGTGCTGCCCTGCTCTGACATCCCTGTATGAACACTGATGTGTGTGTGCAAGGAGGAATACACAAACAGCCCTGTGGGTTTATACACACACACTTTCATACTTAAGCAAAAATAAAATGTATATGTTTTCATTAATGTGCTTACATATATGTGCATATATACACCCACTAGAGCTGGTGTACAGCTATCTCAATTTGCACATCCACTTGATAGTAAATCTTTGGGTGCGCAGCATATGGTACAGCCAGAAATACATATATCTATAGGAAAATGAGAACCAATATGACTCAGCACAGAGAGTTTATGCATATTTCTATTGACTTGTCAATGTATTACATCTATAACTTGGCTTCTGTGCCTAGCTCAGAAGGAATTAGTATCACTTTGCCTAAGAACAAAATATAGCCCTTCACGCTGGATATCTCTGTACCTATGGCCAGGTCATTATACAACCTAAGCTATAACTTTCTAAGGCTTTCTGAATAGAAAAACCTATAAAAACCTTATAGAGGACACATTCAAGAGCTGCTGACAGTGGGTCAGCAGTAGACTGGCAACAGGTCCCATTTTGGGGTTAAACCATAAACAAAAAACATTGGGCAAGTTGCTGTGCTGTAACAGCAGCTGCGGTTCAGAGTTGGTGCTACTGAAGACTTCACAGTTTAAATATCTGTTAGGTCTGATTTTTAAATTTATTTTTTGTTTGACAGTTGGCATATTTCTAAAAAGTCAGTGCACATTTTTGAAATTTCATTGCACATCCATGCATCATTACCTGTTTTCTTAAGAGCTCGAGGGAGACGATATTGTTGGGGGTTTTCTCTCATGTAGGGAGGCAAGGCAACGAGGCATAACAGAAGTGAAGGATGGCCTTTGGGAGAGAAGCATCTCTTTTCTGAAGCACAAGTCTTTGGTCCAACTGAAAGTTCAAAACAAAGGAGAATCTCTGACTCTCTCCCTCTTTCTAGCTCTACAACAAAAAGGAAGCAGCAAGGGAAGCCAAAAAAAGTTAAAAAAACCCTCCAAAAACATAGAGGCTTACTATTTTTAAAACCTGCTCCAAAGTTGAAGATTCTGGTGAACAGAAGCAAGTACTCTTCAAAAATACCTGACTGCAGTGTCAGGGTGAAATATTCCAGGAAAACAAGATAGAGGAATATTTTTACCAGTAAATATTGGAGTTAAACGAGACCGGATCATCTCAAAGAAAATGATGGACAAATGCTGCAGGGCATTCTGAAGAAAAAAAAAAAAAGTTATCCTTTTTTCCAAACCCATTCAGCTAGGGACCACTTTGGGAGCTGAAGGAAGTTCTCTGAGGTTTTTTCTTTGCCCTTGTTCCTTCTTCTTTTCAATAGCAAACAAAAAACATGCTAGTATCTTTCTCGGACTGCAAACTCCTGGTCTGGAAGAGAGCAGCTTTTCTCCCAAAGGCTGAGCTTTGTTACTTTGTGGAGGACTGTACATGATACCAAGCTTGAAGGTTACACTGGAGCCTTCATTGGTGGCGGGACCAAAAGGTGGGGAAGACAGGGGAAACCCCACTAAGCTGTGACCTGCAGGCAACTCCCCCAAGTCCCTCTCCCAAGGCAGCTATTCCTCAAAACTGGTCCTAATTTGTTTGATATTTTGGCAATATTCTTTAGCCAAGACAAAGTTAGTTGTGGGAGGTCTCGGTGCAGGTGCACGCTCTAAACTTGGATGGATTATTTTGGGGAGGATGGAGAGAGGGGTGGGTGAGAGTTATGTTACCCATTTTTTCTCTGAGTTGCTTTCTTGTTCCGTGGTCTGGCTCCACATTCTCTTCTCCTAACAAGAATCTAAGGCACTGTGGTAGAAGAAAAGGCATCCTGCAGTATTTCACAACTAGGAAGTACTTTTACCACATTCTTCTAAGTTCTCCAGATTTCAGAAAAGCTTAACACAGCTTTTTTCCTTTTTCTTTTTTCCTTTTGTACATCTGGGCTGAGCAGACACCATTAACCCTTTCAGATCCCCCTTGCTGCCAATTAAGGGGAAAACAAATAATGCCTTCCCACCTGCTAAGCCACTCCCTGCTCCTGGGTCCAGATGTTTCCACTTGTGCATTGCAGGCAGAAAGCTGAGTGAGACGCATCAGGTAGCCTGTGGGGTGGTTCACACCTCCTCACAGCTTTCCTGAGGACATGGCAGACAGGCAGCAGATGCCCAGCAGCTTGGGAGGCTGCTGCTGTTGGCCCAACAAGGGAGGCTCACTGAATGAAGTATCCACGTGCCCCTGCCTGCGTGAAGGTTAATGCAACTCCGGGAGGTGCCCAATCGCATCTGGCCCTTGTGTATGCACATCTGTCTTGCCACCCTGCGATTTCCCTGCTGGTGCCAGGAGCAGTCGCCCTGCCATCCCTGTGCTCCCCTGGGCCACGGAGGTGCTGCAGGAGTTATGTTACACACATGCCAAAAGCCATTAATTAAATTAGAGCTCTCCAACAGGGGCTGCAGAAGCAGCTGTGTCATCAATCATCGCGCCGCAGGCTGACACACACGCTGCATCACATGGAGGGAAATCTTTTCTTTCTAAAGGCAGATGAGGGCTGTAACCAGGGGTCCCATGCAGGAGGGTGGCACCGTGGGGACCAGAGAGCCCCTCCGTGCTGGGTGGTGAGGAGTGGGTGTGTGACCAAGGTGCCTGGATGCTGCTGCTGTGCAAATTAATTGGCAGCATCAAATGTTGTCCTGTGGCTGCTCACGTACCTTTGCATTAACGTGCTGAGGGGCAACAGAGCTGCCATCCTCAGGGCTGAGCCTATGTTCAGAAGTGGGTGAGCGTGCCAAGCTGTTGCCAGAGCCCCTGCCAAGCCCTGGCCTGCATGGAGGGGGAGCCTGGAGCCCCCAGGGTTTGGTACAGGGCCTTCTTGGACCCTCACCACTAGGTTTGGTAGTGTAGCACAAAATAGAGATTGGTGGATGCCAACCACACAGAGAAAAAGCAAATTTCTGTACAGGCTCTGGGCTACTTGATAAGGCACTTCCCACCCACCACCAAAGAACTGGCTTTTAGACAGTTAATCAAATAAGAACAGCTAAGAGTAGTCACTGCACCCTTTGCAAATAGCAATCCAGACACAAAAGCAAATAATTTGTGTCAGCATGACAAGAGAAAATGGAATGCAAACTTGCTAAACAGCCAACAGCTATACACATGCTTTTCTTTCTCAAACCAAAGAAAGAACTCAGGCGGGTTTAAATTTGGGATCAAGTGCTCTTCCCTTCTTGCCCCAAACTGCTGGGGAGAAACAGCCTTGCAGTATCAGTATTCCTCATGCCAGCTTTTCCACATCCACCTCTCAGAATGCTACCTACAGAGGAAAGACAAAGCCTCAGCAATTTTATTCAGGCCTGCTTCACAGTGTAGGTCATCTCAGCAGAGTGTGGAAACAATACTACGTGCCAATCTCGTGGCACAAATACTGACCCACAAATAATGACCGCTCCTAGCAACCGTCTACAGAAACAGCAAAACTTTTAACAAATTTTTATAAAAAGTAATAAAACAAATTTTAGTTTTCCCCTGGTGAAAGTGGCCTGTATGTAGATTCTCTGCAAAGAGAAAATTTGTTAGATAAATTATTTCTATTGAGTAATTTGATCCTCTCTCCTTGGAAGCCTAATGAATAGGTTATTTTCTGCAACAGCTGCTGTTCGAACTCTCAAGCTTGAGCCCACGTGGTCTGGCTGTTCAAAGGGAATTACTGTGCTGGCTTTTTAAAAGTAACTTTTAAAAAACAAACTAGGCACACTCTATTTGTCAACACAGAGGAAAGATGGACAGGAGATTTAAGCAGGTGGTAAAATTACTGCAAAGGCCTAAAAATTAGTGGCAAAAAGGATAATTGCATGAAGCCACAAATAACTTGCCTGTCATTGGGACTGCAAGAGACCAAAACCTTCGTGTCTGTAATTCAGACACATCATCTGCATTTCATGTCTGCTGCTATGGAGAGGAAATGCCTCCCAGATGGGCTATGAGGCTGTATAGCCCTGGGAACTCTGCTGATGGGTAGGCTTTAACCATGCAGTCACCTTGCGCTGGGGCTATTCCCCTCTGGTTGTCTATTTATATTAGGACAAACGCCACCTGCATGCATGTGTCAGTGGAGGAGTCTAGGAAAAGTAAAAGATCTTGTAATGACTTTTTGGAGGGGGTGGGTGGAAAGGATTAAATGCATTCTGCAGTCATGCAGCAATTTGGCAGACATGATATTTGGTCCATCATCTGGATTTGTCCAGAGGGAGACTGATTTCCTTCTGCACTTTTAAGTTCATACTTGTCTGCAGTAGATAAATGCTGACTTGAACCTCTTTTATGGGTAATGTTTGCTTGCATTTTTCTCTGACTAGGTCTAAATACAGTAAATTGTAATCTGCCAACCATAAAAACTTGAATTCTTCCACCAGCAGTGTGATATAAAAGCAGAGCTCTGTGTGTCTGCCTTGCTTCCTTGCTGTGCCCACACTTTATTCTTTTGGGGCACTTCGCTTGGGTCATCTTGCAGTTCAGCACTCAACTTCTACACACCAGACCTTTTTGCACCTGGAAACTTAGATTTTTGGTGGGTTATTTCATTGTTCTCTGCATAATCTGTTCAGAAATTTGGTGTTTTGCTCTTCTTCTTGTCAAGGTAATCAGAAAGAGACTTGTGTGAACAACATGAAGTATGGAGCACACACTGAGGTGAAGTGAAAGGTGCCTTAGGTAAGAATTGGCCATGAGCCATCTTTGCCTTGTGTTTCTGCAGAAGTAGATTTAAGCAAGCTACTGTGATAGGAGACACTGACAGTGGATGCATGCAAACGTGCGTGGATGAGGAAAGAAATTCACACCAAAAAAAAACCAGAAGAAGCAGCCAAATACGCATTTTACAATGAAGGATTTGATGGTTAGCTCTTTGAGTGGTGCTTAACACTGTGAAGGCCGTCTCGGTTAAGATGCTTCGGTACGGAGTCCAAGATGGATAATGCCCCTTTGCCAGGTCCTCTCAATTTCCACAAGTGGTTAAAGGAGCTGGGGGCATCAGCAGTGCAGTGAGGGAATCTGTCATAATGATGCAGTCCTCCCTATTGTCCCAGGGTGGTAATCCTAGATTGTGGTGTCACCTTTCTTTTGGGACAGAATCCAGGTCCCTAGCACTGTGCAAACTGAGGTGAATATGCTGGCTTTGTGCCTGCCACAAGTGCCGGCTCTGACCTCTCATGGTTTGATCTGCTTAGATATTGCTCTTCTGTGGGACATGTTGCATCCATCCCTCTTCTCACCCGGCTTGCAGGGGGGGCTGAGAAACCTCCAGCCATGCTGGGCCCTGCCAAATGGAGGGGACCACTTGCACCTATTTTATTTTTGTGGCTTCTTGTGTTGTTTGGGCTGAGCAGCGGAGAACACTGTGTGTTTCCCTACTAACTGACTGCAAAGAGAAACCCTGTAATTTTTCAGGCAGGATCTATTTTATTTTTCATGAAGGTAATTTGGCATTTTGCAAGAGTGTACTGAGTAGTCCATGTTTCATCTGAATTAATGAAATGTGCCCATTGATTTCATGTATATTGCTACTGAAGGCTTTCTTAATTATGAAAAAACCTAAACCTTTTGGCTTTTAAAAAGACATGAATTTTAAGTTTTTTCTTGTGGTGAATCTTGAGAATCCTAATCTCAAGAAAAATGCAGGTTTTGATGTCGTTTGCAGTTGTCTTCCTGCCAGTTTCAGTGACTGTATTTGGTTGAGCATAGGCTGCCATCAGCAGGCTCTCCAAGGCCAGTGAGGAGCATAAGTCCTGCCCTACCCTCTTACTACTTTCTTTATTTCCAAAGATAACCTTTCTGGAAATACAACATCTCATCCCATCTTTTTTGTGCTTCTTCTGTTAAGTTACTGCGTAAAGATAGCAAAGAAGGGCTTTGTGACTAGCAAACCACTGAGTCATCCCACCAGCAGTACCGTGTAGGCTAACCATGAGCCACAACACAGACAACACTGCAGCACTGGCTTGGGTTTTTAACAAAAGACTAGCACAAGCTCAGAAACCACGCTTAAAGATACTCCATGCTCAGATGGCTCTGCTGAGAAATGCTGCCAATCCAGAGAAAGGTAAATCTTAAGGCTGAAGGCACAGGTGCTGAAAATTTGGAGCAGGGAAGCATTGTGGCACTTGAGGGCAGACACTGCCACAGGTAGAATCATCCCTGTCACCACCAACAACTGATGTGTTCAGCTCTTAAAAGGTGATTTTTTGGGCAGCAACTTTAAAGACAGGCAGCTGTAACAAATGCCAGGACTTTGAAGCAGAACAGGATGCATGCAATGCTCACACAGACAATAGGTTACAGATATATAGACTTGCATTCATAAATAGGTTCCAACATGGATTTTGGAGTCACTGTCCCCATCTGGTATCCACTAATACCTGGCCTCCTACTGATTTCAAGTGCAACACACCTGAGCTGGACACTCACATAACTGAGTCACCAGTTTACAGACAGTACCGGTTGTGAGTTGAAACAATATGCAGATACAGGGGTCATTTCCCCAAAATGAGGACCTGGGTCAGCACATACGTGTGACACACATAAGAATAGCAAAAGCAGGTTGTAACAGCAGTTGGCTCCTGGCATTCTCTGTAACATCAGTCACATTTTGGTTTTTTCTGTGCATTTCGATTGATAGATGTATTTTCTAGATATCTGGCATACTCTTTTTTAGAGAGAGAGCAATTTTTGCAATACCCTTCCTAGCCTGGTAAGGTTAGGTATGGTGCCTTTTTTTATCTGGGGTGGTTAAGATTCATGCTTCTTTCCTCCAAAAGTGCTCTCTGAAGTCCCTATTTACACACGATACAAGATCAATGGGCTAATAATTAAGGCACTGGTGTGATGGTATTTCATGTATGTTGCTTGTTTATTTGAAACAGCTCTCTACAAATGTGGGATGCAGGATACAGAGGTTGCCATGGTTAAAAACTGTGTTTACTGATTGCTTGGTAAATAGTTGCACACCTTTCTGTGTAAATGCCAGATAGCACATTAGAGCTTCCTTGGGCAGTTTCACTTAGGCACAAGCCTTCTCCCCAATTTCTGTAACTGTATTGATCTTGTTTGCTTGCACATACCTGTACAGAGCAAAGCGAGAAGGAAATGTGCCACCAAGAAAGGACTGAATTTGTGTTTAGCCCAGAGAGGTGAGGACTGAGAGAAGGTGTGAAGCTGATCTCTGCAGAGATGAAAGGCCATCACAAGGTAGCTGGGAATAATCTTCTCTGTCTCTGGTGGCTAGGAGAGGAGCAGTGGTCTTCAATCGCTGCCAGGAAGAATCAAGTTAGGCTTCAAGGAGAGACTTTGTAGTGGTAATGATGGCAAGGCAGCAGTCTTCGGAGGCTGTCAAATCTCTGTTGCTGAAGATCTTGAAGAGCAGATTAGATCTAGCTTTGGCAGGAATGATATACTGTAACTAATCCAGCCTTAAGTCAAGGAAATGGTCTGGATGACCTCTTGAAGTACTTCATAGTTCATAAGTCTATTTATGCCATTAATATTTGAAGGCAGAGTCTGATTAAACTGTGGCATACACCTAATGCTGGAGCAGCTGCTGTTTCTTCTGTCCCTACCTTACTGAGAAAAGACCTAGCAGAGCTTTATGGGAATCAGGTTTTTCTGAAGGAGGGTGGTGCCAATGTGCCCATGCTATGCAGGTCTCAGCTCAGCTCTTCAGAGACGGACATAAAGTCAGCAGGAACTGCTGTGCTTCCCCAAAGTCGTACCCAGTGTCCATTGGAAAATACCTCTCCTGTCCTCTGCTGCAGGTCCAAACTGCTTTGTGGGGTACTGGGTACCTGGGCAGTAACAGCAGCACACTCACACTCTTCTCCTCCCCAGGGGGATGTAAGTACGCTGCGACCTGCTTTGTGTTCCCCTGTCCTGCACACCTCATCAAGGGGCATGATGATGCTGGCCTTTAGCAGACCCATTCATTTTGCATTATTTCACTGAATACTTTATTTAAAAGTGTGCAAAAGTTAATGTGAAAAAGGTGTCATTTTTTTTTAACTTTCTCCCAAATTACACGTTCTTCCATTTCTAGGCATGTCTTATTTGCGTTTAGTTCTCCAGATGTAAAACAGACCTATGGGGTCAGGCAGTACAAGTTTTCTATTTTTCACATCGTTGCACTCATAGAAGGACAGAATTCAGTATCACTCACATTGTGTGGGGGAAGAGTCTTCCTATTCACACTGGTTTCAAGAACATAGACTTTTCTTGCAGTAATACTAAGAAAACTCTCTGCTTTTCTGCTGCAAAGAGCTGCAGCAGGTCGAGGTAAAGCTGTGGGTTGTGAATGAACACACTTCCCTGGAACTTTCCCCTTCTTCTCTAAAACAGGGGAAAGCTGTGAAAGGCAAAAGCAACCAGTAAAGATTGCACACTGTAAAATGAATTAGCAGATAGCTGACTCCTTGAAATGGAAAGGTTTTGCTTCTTTCAGAGGCCTCGATTTATTTATCTGCCATGTAAGCACTTACATAATAATATCTCATCTACATATGATAAATTAATGAAGCATATTTAAGTGTTGAGGCTGCAAAAAAACCTCCAACCACTAGATATTTGGCTCTCTTATTTACCTTGGTTGAAAACACCAGTGGAGGATCTGTGAGGTAATTAGTAACACTTATTGGAAGAGACATTTTTGCATATGTGATGGCTTCCCAGATTCTTTTTGTGGCAGCTACATTTTAGCCATATCTCTCCTGAAATGAGAGTCTATCCTGTTCCCAGTGCTTTGCAGATCTGGCATTATATGCAGTCCCCATCCTTTCAATATAATAATCCAACGCTTACAGAGCTGCAAATAAAACCGCAACCTGTGTAAGCCAGCATGGAATTTTTTCCTGAGTCCACAGATGATCAGAATGATATTGTTGGAGAGCATTATTTAAGCTCTTTCCTGTCAGCAGTTACAGTAATGCTCAGTAGCTGCGGCGTAAAAGAGTTCGGGCAGATGTGCAGGCCATGGCGTGGATGAGCTCACTTGGGTGGCACAGGGAGAAGGACAGCAGGGTAGCTGGGGAAGCACCTGTGCTTGTTTCTATGTCCCTGTTTCCCAGATTCCCATAGCAAGAGATTTTGATATTGCAGTCAGTACTGAGCTACCAGATCTGACATTTCAGCTGGCTCTTTTGTGCCAGCGCAGTTACAGCAGTAACTAGAGGATGGTGTCCGACTATACTCTCAGTTTTCCCTAATTCTCACATCCGTTTTGGAATCTTTCTTGAGGTCCTGGCTGCAAAGTGTGGCCAAGCTGCTCTCTGCATCACAGCTACCTAGCTTGGATAGATCCATCTCTAACACTGCAGCCACTGTAGAGACAGCTGAGAGGCAAAATGCTGGGAGTTCGTTTCGAACATGGTGAGAGCCACACTGTGGACTGGCTGGCTGGCCATTTCTAATCAAGCAGTACACTTGACAACATGACAGTACGCATTTTCTGCCTTACTTAGCTCCAGCTCTCAGTCCATTCAGAAAGCACCTTAAAATGTGGATCATTCATATACCGATCTCAAAAGATGTAGCAATAATTATGTAAACTTCACATTAGCTGTGCATGGTGTTGGCTTTGTAGCAAAACAAAAGAACAAAGGAGGTAGTTGTTTGGTGGGATTTTTTTTCCTCTCATATCATTAGACAATATGGCCCTGACTGAGGCTGCTGTTTTGTTGTGAGAGGCTGTGAAATTCTGGCTCTGGAAATCACAGTCTAGAAAGCAGAGTGGAGAGAGGCAAATGAAGGACAGAGGAGAAAATTTTAACAATTAACTCTTGTAAATACCTGTGCCTGAAAAAGTTGTGCTTACAAAGTTGGGGGATGGACAAATCAGGTGAGCTATGGGCCCAAGGGAAAAACAGTTCAATTTTTCATATCAAATCCTCAAAGCAGAAATCACACTGCATAGTTTACCATCAGTTCAGTCTGGACTATGTTTGCATTGCTTGTTAGATAATTTTGAACTGGGGACATGCTAATGGAAATCTGGGATCTGTTTCAGGAAAATTCACAAGCAGGAAAAAGGACTACATTCAACAAATGGATTCTTCGCCGCAAATAGTTCATCCAAAACTAGTTCCTCAAGAGAAGGTATTGAGCATTTCTCATTTTTTACTCAAATGAATGTGCTAGTGTGCTATTCCATTGTTTATCACCAGAAATTTTGACTTCAATAAATGTTGAATCATGAAACTGAGATTGCATAAAACTTTCTGTATGTGCATCATCATGCATCACCTGGACCCTCTCCTTTTACTGCTCTTCCTGGGTGCTGCACTGTTCCTTAGAAAAGGAGGCAAGACTAGGTGAGCTTGTCATATGTGTCATATGTGAAACTACATCCTTTTCAACGTGGACTTCTTGCCATTGAGGTAGATGCTGACATTTTCCCACAAGTCTGTAAGGAAAGACTTTCTTTTGGAAGCAGTTACATGCATGATGGCTCTTTGCGTTGTTGCTTGCCTAGTCCATGGTGATGTGCATCACATTGAACCCAGTGGGTTTTCCTGCTTAGCAGGCAGTTTTGCCTTGAAGCTGTAAGGAGTAAGATCGTTTATAGGAGGGGAGTTGAGAAGTGTTTGCTGGAGGTGAAAGCAATTGATTTGTTTAAAGGTGTGAAGACCTACTGGTGCCAGTAATGTTCTTCCCCACAGTGGAAAGAAATGAGCATTTAGATCCTGAAGTGGGTAAGAGGTGCAGCCACTGAAGCCAGATATTTTTGAATCTGGTGAAGTCAGATTTCAGGCTCAGAAGTGAAAAGAAATCGGGATGTTCATGACTCGTTCTTTCTTTTCCTGTAGTGCCAACAGACAAAACTTAAAACCCCTTGGGACAATTTCGGGTTAACGGCAATGTAGTGTCTGACTTTTGTAGGACTGGATTTTAGCTGAGGAACATTCTGTTTAGATATAACACTGACAATAATTGTCTTGGCTGAGTTAGTAATTACACAAAATGCATTCTCTCATGCTCCTATAATATTTGCATGTTTCTGTTTGCACTGCTGGCTGCATTTGAAGAGTCCTCAGGGCTGCGGTATTGTGAGGAGGAACACACTAGCCAGCTCTTACTCAAAAGTTAAGCTTAAGTCATGAAGGACTATGATTTTTACTAGCTTTTACCCCACTTGCTGTTCCCTTTTGGCAGCCTGTGCCAAGGACCAGGCCTGATGATGTGCTGTGGGCCTGTTCTCAGCCCCAGCATCAGTTTTGGAAACAGTTCACATCCCTCCAGAATTGTCACTTGGTGTTGGTTTTTTTTTTCCCTTGGCTCTCCAAACATACTAAAGTGTCATTAAGACAAATGGCAAACATTTCTCCTTTTCTCACATCTGTCAAAACTTCAAAATCTACTTTCATGACATTTCACACAGCATTTTTTTACGTACCACTCAAAGGACATAGAATCCTAATGAGCCTTGCTTCCATCATTTTCATCTGCCACGTGCTGCTGTCCCTGTATAATAAATTAACAAAAGGAAGGGGTGTGTGTAGGGTGGGGGAGGGGATTGTGTAACAAGTGACTTAAATGGTTGTGTGGTGGAAGGAGAGAGAAAAGAATTGGGCTGGTACCCTCACAGGATTTGGAGACACTTTTTGACCAAAGTAACTATATATTACTACCAGGAGGGCATGCTCCTGAGCAGAGCATTTCCTCAACCCCACCAGCAAGGATGCTGAGCTTCTTGATAGTGAGAAACTGGGGGCACCAAAAGTTTTGCGTTTTCAGTGTGAGGAATAGAAAGGGACTTTATTTTTGACCATTAATTTAAAAAGTAATTTGTTGTTTCTGCAATTGCATCCTTGGCCTGCAAATGTTAACTGGTATGTTTGCTTTTACTGCCTGTAAATGTACTATCTGTTATATAATAGTTTCTAATGGGAGGTTGAGGACACTGCTTTTTCTCATCAAAAACAGAAGGAAAAATGTATCAAAAATTGCTTAAGTGCCTCCTTTATGGAGGGGAAAAGGTGGACAGACATTTCTCTTAATTCAAGTCTGGGAAGCCGGTAATGCTTCTAGCTCCAGTTCTTAATCACTATCATACAACAAGTAGTAGCCACGTCCTCCCCACCCTCTGGATAGGGAAAGGAGATCTTCAGATGGACTGGCTGGCCTGGATAACAGCAATGTAGTTAACAAGATGCTGGATAAATCTCCGTTAGTTTGTTAAAGGCCACCCATGAGCAAAAGACTTACTTTCAATATGAGGCTCTCCCAGCAGCAGTCTGAAAGCACCCAGGAATTATGTATGACCTCTGCTGCCAGGAAGGAGTATTTTATCTTGATTACAGGATACCAGCAACTATAGCAGTTGTAGGATAGTTGGGTTTCCATCTTCAGGATACTAACTATTCCATGTGGATATAGACTGCATTGTTAATTTTGCAGAAAATGTGGAACTCGTGGTTGGTACTACACAAATAAATAGAAATAAAACAATAGTGTTCATTGCCAGGATAGAGAACACAATCATTGAAATGCCCAGTGAAAGGTGCTTAGTCTCTGGTTAACCATGTAGTGTTTCTACTTTGGACCAGAAGTACTATCAGAAAAAATCAGAAATACCAGTACTGACCATGCTACCAAACCAGTCAATAAAGCAGACTACATCTTGTTAGGTCCTTGTAAAACTGCTTCAGTTTTAACCTGGTGTGTCAGGACCTGTATGTATATACACACTTCTATACACTCATTTTTTTATAGCTCTAGCAGTGGAAAGTGCACCATGTCCATCTGAGCAGTGCAATATCCTGAGTGGCAACATGGCAGTTGCCCTTTGCGCTCCTTCACAGTCGGCAAGAAGACCATCACCTCCAGGTGACTTCTAGCCTTGTGGGATGGCTGGTGCTTCACAGTCCCTGCCTGAACCACCATAGCCATTGTACATGGCCTCAGAGGTCTGCTTTAGATGAGACCTGCAGCCTTCTTCCTGCCTGAGATGTGATGTACAGACCAAATTACTTTTCGCTGCCTGCTCTGAAGTCAAAGTTCAGCTTTCTCCAGCAGCATCAGCCAGCTGGAAGCCTGGGTAACATGGTAGGTGTCAGCACAGAGAAATGCAGTTCTGTCTCGGTACAGAGCCTTATACAGGTTTTCTAATATATTTTCAGAAAGTTTCCAGATGAAGCAGATATGGCAGAAACTGACAGAAATTTCACTTGCAGTGGGGGAAAGGGAAGAGGTAGATGGGTTAATGTGCTTCAGAGAAGAAGATCCTCCAGGAGGAATGTTGATGGGTAGTCACCGGCCCTACTTTTACCTTTCATGTTGAGTGCCATCTTTGACTAATTTGCCAAAATTTTCATTCACAAAAATAGGAGCCTTAGAGCGCTCAGACTTCAGAAAATCAGTGCGTATTTGGGGGACCTAAATCTGAACTAAGAAGAATAATTTTGTGCTTTTCATACCTCTGGCAAAATGTAAATTTCATTGGTGCAACATTCACTCATTATCGCTGAATCAAAGAGCAGTCTCAGTTCCTGCTGGCATCCTATTTAACAGAAAAATAAAAATCTCCTCTGTTGCAGACATACGTTGCTATGTGAATGGATGATGGTGCCCTGATCTTCATGTCTCACATTCGTGTTGATTAGCTGCCCTATTTTAGGACTGTTTGCATTATGCAATAGGCTAGTAAAATCATTAGTGTGCAAATAAAAGCAGGTCTTTACCTTAAGAATTAAACACATAAAACACATGATTAAAATGACAGAAGTTTATAGAAACGGGGAAAACCGCATGAACTAGGTGAGACACCAGGGTTTGAGGAGAATGAGCTTCACTGGGAATAAATGACAGGCTGAAGCACACAAGTGAAAATAATCAGAATTCCTGTGTAAAGTGATGCTGATATATTCTGAATGTCACATTACACTGCACAGTGCTACACTTGCTCCAAAAAGGCTCTTTAATTATAGTTGCTCAAGCCTTAAAATTACAAAACTCAACTGTAGAGGTAGACGCCATTTAAGCAACATAAATCTTGTTACTGAAGATGCAAATGGAAAGTTCAACTCCTAGATAATTAGCAAGACTTACCTCTTATATTTAATTATCTATGCATCTATATAAGGCTAACAGTTTATTCAAACAATTTTGAAGTATTTCTTTCTACTTTGTCTTCCCTTTCTAATGCTCGTATAATAAATTACTTTTGGTTGGTTTTTTTGCATACGAGCCAGTTACCTGCTCTTACCATGCTGCTGTCAAGGGTGGCAACCTGTTCTGGAAATCCTTCTAATTATGAGCCCTTCCTAAGGATCTGCAAACGAGGGCAACGCCTGGTAACTGATGTGTGAGTTCAGTAGTCCCATGGGGGTATGAGCACCTCACATGGGGCCGAGGAGGCAGGAATGAGGGCACTTTGGAGGTTTTGCCATAGGGGTCGGTATGGCAGCGTGTCAGCTGTCCATTGCAATTTGGCTGGCAAAAATGACTTTGGCAGTTCCATTCGCTCCTTCCCGTTGCCTGTCAGAAAGGGGACCCATCCCCTCAGGCTTCACTGGAGAAAACCCATACTTGGATACAGATAAACAGGGATAGTGTGCAAGCCAAAACTTAGTTCCTGAATTAAAATAAGGGAACTCTGCCCATGGTGGTTTGAGTGTCCTGGAGAGTGCAACCTGGGCCTTTGTTTGCTTTGTAAACTGCTGGCCTAGCTATTTAAGCTAAAAATAAATCTTTCCTTGAGAGCTTTTCTCCCACACATTTCTTTCCAGGAGCTGGCACTGAATAAAGTAGTTTAAGAAAAAAAAAAAAAAACACCAAAATGGGGCAGAGTTTCAAGCAGAAAACCTGAAAAGCCCTCTTGAGCTGTGACCACACACAGTCGCACACTCTCAGCTGTGCTGGGAGCCCTCCCCTGCCAAGTGTGCTGCGTGCTCTGCTGTGGATGTTTTCTTTATTTTAGACAATACCAATGCATTCATTAGTAGACCTCTGAAGAACGATTTTTAGATCTGATATCACTTCAGCTGCCAGGTTTTTTCATACCCTCCTACACTTTTTCTACGCCAGGCATTCCCAAAGGAAGTGGGTTAGTTGGTGTAGGGCTGGAAAGGTTTTGCTGTGCTGCCAAAAGTGCTTTGGTACATTGTAGACAGAATCTCCAGGATCATCTGTCTGGGCTGCCCTCCTGGGATGTCTCCTTGGTTGTCCTGCAGTTCCCTTTTTTCCCACTGTTTTCCTTCATAAAGGCAGAGTCAACTCACCTCTGTGCAGCCAAGTTCTAAAAATTCATTACCATTGTGGGAAAGAGCTGAATTACCGTCGCCTTCAGCGAAGCTCATCATCTGCTTAGAAAAATTCAACGGATGGGTATGTTGATTTAGAGGCATTTTGGCTTCACAAAACATATTTTTCAGTTATGAAGATATTCGTAACTATCACAAGTGATGATCTGGCCCACAAAAAGATCCAGTTTTTTTAAATAAATTATTACCAATAAAGATCTGTGATTGGCTCAAATATTTATTGAGGGGAAAGCATCTATTAAAAAAATGAAAGAATATTAGTATTAAACTAAACTAAATTGTTTCTTTGATAGATTGACATGAAAAGATTAAAAAATTGTAATGTTAGTGGCAAGTTAGTATTAGGAATTAGAAATTTTTCCTAAACCAAAATAAGACATTCTGAAGTATGTGAAATGTGAGGGAAAAAATGCTTTTTTAGTATTATGGTGTCCTACCACATTCCCCACAAACAGAGGACATGTTTGTCAAAGGTCTTTAGACCTACATTCTCAAGAACAGCTGGATGTATTTTCCATAATTTGCTATTAATGAGCAAGGATGTGGTATTTCAAGTGCATTATGTTACCTGAAGGTAGATGTTTTGAAAATTGTATTGTAGCTGTTCAACATTGAAAGACTGTTCCCGCCGCCACTGCACAAGATAAAGCAACTGAACTGCTTGCTCCCATATGCATTTGCAGTGACACCCACTTCTTTGTGGCTTCTGACTTTTAATGAGGCACTTCTTGCATGGAGAGGGGAAAAACAAAACTCTTCCCTGAATGTCTGCTTTTGTAAGGCATTGCCTTGGCTTGTCACCAGTGACAGGTGTTAAAAACTCAGGAGAACCATTCTGGATGATCAGCATCCCAGGATGCATTCATGTGACTGGCTCTGTGACCGATGCATGGCATTTTTTTAAAAATTATTTTTATTTAATTTTAGTCAGCTGCAAACCTTCTCTGCACCCACACATGGAGTATTGTTTAGTAGGGTAACACAAGAAATGGCTTCTCTTCTGGACAGTCAACAGTTCCTTTTAGCTGAGAAACCTGCAGTCGTGCATAAGCACTTATGCTGTCTTGGTCTCTTTCACTTCCTTTTTTTAAAATTTAAATATCTTTCTTCTCCTATAGTGCTGAAAGAAGAATTCAGTCAGAGCTGAGCCTCCACACCAAATACAAGAGGCTTGCAGGAGTCTCCTGCTGTGCAGGAAAGAAGCATCAGCTGATTGATCCACCATGTCATTTTTCCTTCTCCCAGGATTTCGCAACCTTAAATGTCTTTTGTCTGTAAAGATCCTAAAGCAGGTGTAAATACAATTGAGGTCTTACGCTGAAAGAGAAGAAACAAATATAAGCTTTAAGAGAAAGAGGTGTGCGTGTGAAAGAAGCAGCAGCTGGATTCATAGATGTAATTTCTGGATTTGAGAACATACTTGCATTTTGCAATTTGAAGACTTGGGAGTGAGGGGCTTTGCATGTCTTCCCCTTTCCTTCCGATGAATCTCAATTTACCACGTTTATGTCTTTTTTATTTGGAAAATGCTTGCTGCTCTATATGTCGCACGTGCCACGCTGCATCCTTGCAGCCACAGCTCTTTGTGCTCAGCGTTTGCAGATGGATGGCTTTTTCCATCATACATCACGGCTGTGACAGCAGACTGATGATCTACAACTCCAAGCGCTGTAGCTCTGATGATGTGGCTGTGGCTGTAGTAATAATGTGGGCCCACTCCAGGGACAGCAATGCTGCACAGGGTTTTTTTAAAGGTGAAGCAAAAGGCTTAAATCCCCTCTTGTTTCCTATCTGCCTCCCTCCCCAAAGCTGTTTCAAGTCCTAGATCAGTGGGGAAAAAAAATAAAATTAATCCATCTTCTGCGGAAATATCATCATTGGTGTCAGAGAGCTCACTGATTTAGATGCTGGAGAGGTTATCACAAAATTGAGCTTTGTAAATACAGAAATGAGCAGAAATGGAAAGCAAAGTCTGACTTTTGGATCTCTTATCATGACAGGTAAATATTGTGATATTGGAGGCAGAACAAACTGTTCTTTTGCTTAGCTGCAGTTTGATCAACTCTTGCAGTTTTTCCATAGGTTCATATCTATAGTGTTCATTAAAACTCCTGCTCTTTGAGGCCAGTCAGTTTCACATCTTTCCTAAATAAATAAACATTACTTTCTTTGACAGGAAATGTAAATTCTTCAAATTGTGACATCAGTTACCCAGGGAGGTTCAGAAATAAAAAGGTCAAGGAAAGAAAGCACATTTCATTATTGTGGTATTTCCTGGGTTTAAAACTATTCTACGGATTTAGGTTTGAATCATGATGCTTGACTGCTTGGGGATAGCAATAAACCTGAACTTAGATCCTCAGCTGGCACTCACTCTCTGTCTCCCTGTAGGCTGGCACCTCGTGGTGCCAAACCAGAAGCCAACTCCTTTCTCTCCATCTCCCAAGTGTATTAATCTGTTTTTAACAGGCTGGATGGCCTTATCTCTGGGACTGCCTGTATGCATGCAGACCCCTATCCCTGCTGCTCTTGCTGCCAGCCAGGCTATATATGCAGTCTTGGGAAACTGCGCCTTCATCCAAAGTCCAGAGAAGTGAAAGAAGGTGACACATACTGACTTCAGCAAGATTCAGTTCAAGCCCAAGCTTCATGCACCCCACAAAATTTGGAGTACTGCCTATGCACACTGGTAGAAATACTGCAATGTGCTTTTCTTGTTTTGGTTTGGTTTTGGTTTGGTTTGTTTTGTTTTTCAATTATATTTTGTTTATTTATTATTATTGCTTTTTAAAGCATAGATTTCAGATAACGCTGAAGGGTTTTAAAAACTGAATTCACAATCTGTCTCTGAATTAGTGAGAGTAAAGCTGTTCCATCTTTTCTCTGGGATATGAACCAAAAACTGAACTGGTGGACGTGTCCTCTGCTGTTAATCAAGCTACAACTGTTTGCAGAGGACTTTATGCACATGTGGCACTGAAAAGGAAAAAGCATCACAGGTGACCTGATCCCCAGGTCTGGTTGAAGGAGAGAGGAGCTCCTTGCATGTCCTGTACACAAGCTCCTTCCTTTGTGAGGTTCCTGCCCTAACACTGTAGTAGTAGCTTAGAAAAGGTAAAAGAAGGAGTATATTTGCCAAATGCAAATGGAATCTTGTGGTAACTTATTTCAACAATCAGGGAGTATTCACTGAACACCATTGCAGTCCTGGGTTGCATATGGTTAAGATGAAACATGCTGTGTTATCTGTTGGCTCCAGGGGGGTCAGCTTTCTTCTGATCCAGCTGTTTTGAAGCCCCAAGGCTACTTCCTTGTTGCCCACAACTGGTGCAGGTCAAGCCTTGTCCAAAATGTCCATGAAGACCCTCAGAGAGGAATTTGAGATTTATAGCAGCCATATTGTTTCACTGTGCCATCTGAGGACAGAAAGAAAGACTAGAGTCTGGCAGCAGTCCCCAAGTTCATGTCACAGCCAGGCATGAGGAGGACCAGCTGCGAGGTTGTTGCTTTCCATCCCTTGTAAGAAAATGCAGTTGGGAATCAAGGACAGAGTGACTTGGGAATACCCACCAATACTGACCCTGATGCAGCAAAAACTGCCCCACTGCTGAGATGCTCTTACCTGAATAGTTTCTAGCCCTCACATGCAGTTTGCTCTTTCTGGGGTGTCTACACATGAACCTTTCAGGAGAGAGGAGATCCTCAATGGGTTATTTCCCACTGTTTCCATCTGGAGAAGAGGATTCCTTGGTTTGTTTCCCCACTGCCTTTAGGGGTCTGGTGTCTGGCCCCTCCTGGCACCTCCATTGTGGTGGCCACTGCCCATGATCCTTTGGCAGATTGTTCCATTATCTGTTTGACCTTAAGGGAGTTTTCCTTCATTTTTAACCTATTTATTGCCTACTGGAATTACAATTCATTACTTACATTCTATCCTCACTGACTAATGAAAATTGGTCCCAATCTTTTTCATAACACCCTTTAACATGCTTGTAGACAGTTATGTGTCCCTTTAGCCGTCTTTTCTCCATCCTCAACATGCCTTTCTTTCACAAGTCTTATTTTTCCAAATCCTTTATCACCTCTCTTGCTTTCCTATGAGCTCTTCCTGATTCATCTTTAAAAGAAAACGGGCCCCACACCAAAGGCAGTGTGCTGCTGTGGCATGCCATTGCCTCTGCTGCTGAGGGAGAGCAGCATAACTAACATTATCTTACCTGATTTTCCCACAGCTCTGCTATTAACCATTCTATTGCTAGGGCACCTTGTCGGGCTGGCAGCTTCTTCCACGTGCAGGTTCATGTAGGGTTTGACAGGCTGGCTGTTCAGGCAGGAGTAATATTTATGAGATCTTGCAAAGGCAGATACTGCTTTGCAGGCAGAGCCCAGTCCCTGGCTTCAGGCAGAGTTCAGCTGTGGAGAGCAACAGGGAAAGTATTGCAACCTGGGAAAAAGCTTGCCCCAAAGAGCATCAAGGCAGAAGTGGCTCCAGGAGGAGTTGGTGGCCCTGCTCCTGCAAGGGGGGCACTGGCCATGTTGGATGCCAGCCTGGGCAAACCTGGCAGCTGTGCCAATCCCTCCCTGGCATGCCTCCAGGGTGGCAGGGCTGCAAGGCATGACAAAACTTTCTGCCTGTGGCTGCTGTCAGGGAAGTTGGCTCTGAAAAAGCAACACCTGCAAGGAGAGTTCACACGGTCCACAAAGCACTGCCACCCAGTCGCAGTGTGGCACACAGCAAAGCCCATCCCAGTTGGCTGGATGTTGCATCTCTCAAAGAGCAGTGCTGCTGCCTTGTGCTGCTCTCAGGGTTTTAGTGGTGACCTCTGGATACCATAGCAAAATAACACTCTCTCCAGCATTTTCTACTACCATGTTACAGTGGTGTGTTTCATTTTTCTCTGTGCGGAACATTAACTTTGACTCTCAGCATATTTTTTCAATTTATCTCCCAAACACCACTGTTATACTTCAATCCTGTCCTTCTCAACATTTGCATATCCTCCCTGGTTTGAATGATACCTGAATAGGGGCTTGCTCCTAAAGATGCGGCCAGATTTGCATGTCTGACTATGCCAAGAGCTGCTAATGAAAATACCAACGAGCATGGGGGAATAAACTTGCCACCTGTGGAGTCTTGTTTGGCATCCTCATTCAGCCTAATAAAGAATCATTCATGCTTAATTGCTACATTTGATTGTTTAATTACAGTTATTTTACATGCCATCTTGTAGTTTTGTCTTGGCTTTAGACACTATCTGCCACCTTACTCTTTTTGAATAGTGAATTATACTATAATAGAAAACTGTTTTGGCCAAAGAATCAGAGCTAGGTCTTTAAATTGTAATCAGGACATTTTTTAAAAAATATGTTTATAAAATTCTTTCTATTTGATATTGCTGTATAAATTCAAATCCAGGCTTTTTTTTATACAACAACAATTATATGAATAACTCTCTCAAATGCTCTTGCAGGGCCATAATATGAGTATTCTCATCTTCTCACTGAAGTTTTATCAAATTAAGTTTACTTTGTTTAAATGCCACTTCATTTTAACCACTGCAAGATGCTTTTGTACAGGCTTAACTTGGCATAAAATTAGTTTATTGCAGGTTCACTTAGTTGGACAATGTTCTCACCTCAAATCAATACAAATCTGTCTGAAACTTCAATAAGATGTTCTGCTTGCAAACCTGGCACCTGTATAACTAAACAAAGGGGAAGAAAGGCAGAACTCCTCTTCTTCAGCTGTACCTTTTCGATGCTCTCATCCTGTAAACAGAGAGGAGGCACCTACCACTGCGGAACCTCAGGGCAGCCCCTTGCCTTGGTAGCTGGTGGGTTTCTCTCTGCGAGAAGGTCTACCTGAACTTAATTGTCAGTGTTGATGACTTCCCTTGGCTAATGATGGACTTGTCCTGGGTAAATGGCTTCATCGTGCACTCCCCAATGGCGGTCTGGCTACAGACTGCCTGTCCCTGCCTTTCACTTACCTTTGAATAGGGCAAACACCTTTTTAACTAACATGCTTGACGAGTTTTTTCAAAAGCAATGAAAAACCTCCAGTTCACCCAACAATTCTTTCTTTTTGTTTCTGTAAACCATACTGTGTTCCTCATAGGGAACACCATCTTTCTGGTGCATGCACTATTGTCCTTTCTGATCTTTGTATGCAAAATTGCGTAGCATTTGGTCAGTCACCCATCTGAGGGCGCTGGTCTCTGACAAATTTCTGTAGAAGCAGCTGAAGAGATACCCAGGCCATTTGAAGGTCTACCCTGCCCATCACAGCCTTTTGATATTCTAATTTTAGGCACTGGAGCAATTCTTTACTTGGCTCATTTCCATGTGACCAATATAGGTACATGAGGAAGAAGGTCTCCCTTTTACTCCAGTTTTGCTTCTGTTTTACTGTGGCCTGAATCTGTCTTCGTGCTGGTTGCCCGGGTGCTTTGCCCACCAGGAAGAGAGGCAACATCCTCAGACTAGTCTTGAACTGTATTGTTTAATAGGAGAAAACTTTAGAATGCTAGCAATGGTGCCCAGAACTTAGTGAAAAAAAATATGGAAAAGGCATCTCTCAAATCATCTAAGGAATGAATAAATCCAGGACACAACACTGTGTGAGGGTTCTCTACAAGAAAGAAAGAAAGTAAAAAAGGAAGGTAAGTGAGCCGAAGAGCTGCAGGATGGTTTAATGAAAGTTGTTTACCTCTTTGGAGGCCCTAAGGGATTTCCCTTTGGGTGCATCTTGAGCTTGTTCCCAGGAAATTCTTCCCTTGCTTTTACTGCTGTCTTGTCTTTCCTTTTCTCACCTCGTACAGCTAAGAAATGATGAGCCACGTGAGTGCTTTTTTTCAGGATAATTTCAGCTACTTCTTGCTCAGTTAAGATTTTTGAAAAGATCAGGCTCATGTACTCAAATCAGTTTGAAGTGCTTTGCAAGAATGTGGCACAGGAATACTAAATCATTATTCAACATTTGACCAGACAAGAAAATAATCCGCATTTATAACTAGTTTCTTAAAATGGCCAGTGTAATTGCTGATATACAGAATAAGAAGGTAGGAAACAACTACTATTTCTGCAGACAAGAAGCATCTTACTGAGACAAAGCTACAGTGAAACAGGCAATTTTCAGCTCTTTTTCAGCAGGCTTTCTACATCCTTTCTTGCCTTTGCACTCACAGAAAGCCAATTTTCCATGTCCCTACTACACGCAAAATGGGGCAAGATTTTAAAGATACAGCTCCACTCCATTTGACTGCAGCACACTAAAAGAAAAATGAAGTTCAGCACTTAACTGATCCCTCTGCAATATTTCAGAGTAAATTAAAAATCAAAATGTCAAGAGGTTCAATATGTCAGTGGGCCTTTTGACAGAGCACCACTTTGAAGCCTAAATGGGAAATACGCTCTTTTTAAAAACCAAAACCAAATGTGCGCAGCTGCTGTTCTGTTTCAAAGTTTGGGTCCTTCATCTTTGTATTCCTATTGCAATAAAATTAGTAGAATATTCTGGCTGCTGTTCCATTTGTTCTCAGAGCGGAAAGCCTCCATTTCATAGAACAGATGTTTATTATGATGGCTATTCTTCATTATCTGCATTAAAGTAAAACCTGGGAATCTCACAGCCTGCCTTCTTCCACTGAGCCATACTATATTTACTGTCCATGATGTATTTATCTTACCTGGTCATCAGCAAATCATTTTTTGTTTTGCCATCTCAGTTTATATTTGTAAAACAGGAAAGATAATAAATGATAATACTTACCTCCTTCACAAAGATGTGGTGAAGATTAATTAGTTCTTGTTTATACGAAGATTGGCAATAGTGATCTTCAGCTTTGCAAAACACGGGAGTGATTGCTATCGCTGCTGCGCTTGACAAAGAAGCACAGTCAAGGACAGGAGCTGGTGCCACTGCAATCATTTACAGGACTGATGATATATGTGGCCTTGACAAAAACTCCCCAAAACCATCTGCATCTGCACCTAAAACTGGAAGGAAATGCATATCAGGACACTCAGAAGCTGGGTTTGCGGAGTGGCGCTTGCAGGATAGCACCATGGCAGCCTTGCTTCCTAGCATTGCAATAAAAGCAGCGTGACCAACTAGTTGTAACACCTCGGAGCCTGCAAGTGCAATCATATGCCACTGGCACATGGTACGAGGAAGGCTGTCCCTCTAGCATGAAGATACCCTACAGGGCCTCCAGCCCCATCGCTGAGGCCACACACATGAGGCTCAGACCAGCACTGGACTGATGCTCTGAACATGGCCCTGAGGCAGCATTTGATGATGCTTAAAACTTGCTCTAACCATGCTGGGAGCAAACAACTGCCTATGAATGTGTTTCTGGCTGCCCTACAGGCTGCTCTACCTGGCTTACACCCTCCGCTCTCAGCCAGGCAGCTTGGGCTGACATGGACCTCCCACTGGAACCCACTTCAAGCGAGGTGCTCCTTTGCCACTTTGGCCATGGTGCTGCTGGGTCTCCATTATGCATCAGCAGGCACCCCCTGCCCCTCACCGCAAACCCTTCAGTGTGCTGGAAAAGGCACACAGATAAGCAATACGAATTGCTTCTTCAGTAACCTAGATAGCATTAAACTTCCCCCTCCTGAATTTTGCACTGGATGCAGTGATGGACTCAACTTTCCCACTCACGTACATCTTCCCTGCCAGTCTCTGTACTGTGCTACGGCAAATTGACACCTTTGGTGCTCAGCCTGCTGTGTTAGTTAGATACATGCAGGCAGTCCAGTCAGCAGGTTGGGCTATTTTCATAGTGATGCATCTGCAGTGAAATGCATTTTTCCCCACAGCTGCCCAATTTGTTCTTGAGGTGCTTTTGAGCATGGCTGGCTTTCAGCGTGAGCTTGCTGCAGGTGGGGCTGTCTCTGTACGATGTGATGGAAGGCTATGCCAGCCTGCACACTGTGTCCTCCACCTTCCCCCTGTTCCCTACAGCTTTCCATAGGCTCCAGCTGTCACTTTTTCTTTCCTTAGCCATTCCTTTCCACCCTGACAGCCACCTCTGCTCTTCTGTGCCACTGCACTACCTGTGGTGAGGAGACATGTCCAAAACATGATGAGATGATGCAGCAAATCAAGAACTCCTCCTAGTCAAAGTGGGCTGTGGTGGTGGTGACAATAACTAGCAGCTGGTGATGGCCAGGTCTGGGCGCTGCAGGTTTCTGGCACGGCATACAGGATTTTTATGGCTAAAGCCTCATTCCTCCTGCAGCCATCAGTGGGAGATACCTATGGAAGATGCTGGTGACAGCTTTTGTCAAATCATCTGGTGACACCTGGATAAGTTTTGGGAGGTAATTTTTCTGCTTTGGCTGACACCAGATCACTCTGTTGAGGAGAGGTGAATTTAGCAGAACATGTGTGAGATCTCAAATACCAATACTAGAGTTACTGTGTTGACCAGCAGGTCCTGAGTCAAGATTCTTGGTCCATCCTTGAATGACTGGGTGTTACAGGGTTCCTCCAATTCCAAGATTTTACTCAGTGCTTCCTTACTTACTTAGAGCCCTTACTGCCTAGCTATGTCAGCAGTCCACTTTCTCTGCTGTTAGCCTTGTTTCTGCTGCACACCTTTCCAGGTACAGACTACAGTCATCTGAATAAAAAGTGGAGCCAACACTGACTGTTCAGTAACTCCTTCCAAGCTGTAACAAAAGCAGCGCTGATAAAACTTCCTTGTTCTGTAAAGATACAATTCCTAGCAAGGGTTTTTTAACAGCAGAGATTCAGTTACTGTGGTGGACTGTTATGACGTTGATGTCAGTTAGGTTGTGCAAAGCCAAAAAGGCATGCCATGGGATTTCAGGCTATAGACCTGCATTTAGTGGTGTGAGCTGAAAGGAAGGATGCATTCGGGGCAATTTGCATTGCAAAGTATCTGCAGGTGACAGTGCAGTATGATGGGAGATGTTATTACTGAGATCAGAATGTACACCTATAGCCTAAATTGAGATTGTATTTGTCTGAGAAATGATGGTACCCTGGAAAAAAAATACTAAACACCTGCTAATTTAATATTGACTGTGTTCAGTAAATATCCCTCTGGTTTCCTATTTCCAGCCAAGATTAATTTTCTGATCAAAGAAAATTTGATCAGAACTGCATAGACAGTGAAAAAGCAGTGATATTACATGGCTTGAGGATATGTGTCGTACCTTTGAATCTCTACAGGAAAGCCAGCCAGGAGGGGATGATGATGGCTTGTGGTAGAAGCTCTGCAAGAAATAATAACTCTGCTTTGGTTTTGGAGTTATTTTTATGTATTTCTTTCCTGCTGTCAATCAGACAAGTCCTTTCCTCACTTTGAAAGTACAGAAAGTTTTTGTTTTTTCCTGTAAAACTCTTAGGATGCGCTTGGTTGAACCCTGTGTTAATTACAATTATTACTATTTTGGTTTCTTTAAAAAAGTCCAGAAGCAGATGAATGCTACCACACCATTTATTTTCGTGTTCTAAACTATGGTTTATATGGTGTTATATATAAATGTTAACAAGATTCACCTACATCCTCACTTGTTTCTGCCTGGGGATAGCCCCCTTCTCCTTCCTCTCCCACTTCCATCTATTCCTGCTAGATCAGCGTTTGCCATCACAGGTGGAGCATCCCACCCACACAAGTTCTGAACAGTTTCTGGTTAGCCCTTCACCAGTCACTTTGCAATTTTGCTTTTCTTGCTCTTCTACTACCATCATATTAAATATTTGCTGCTCCACGGTGCTTGTTAATGCTATGGTTTGCCACTAATATCTGGGTCTGAATGGAGACATCTTACTCAGAGTATTCCCAGCACCATCTGCTGCCTTTCTCTATTTCCATTTCTAGAAAGAGTTTTGCCGGTATCTGAGAAGCAGGGGAGGAATCTGGATATGGCTGACACATATCCCAGAAAACATTTGTCTGTTTGTCTTATGTGCTAATTAGTGCAGACTTGGTCAAAAGTGTTCTGAACTTTTATTTATTTATTTTGCTCATTTCTATAGCATCTATCACCATGACAGCAATGTGCTTCAATGGCAGGAAATTAAAACACATAATGCAGGCAGCTAATCAAATGCAGAAGCAAACAGAAGAATTTTGCAGAGTCCTCAGTGTTGCTACGGTCCTGCTTTGACAGGCACTTTCTCTCTCTGCAGGGAAAAAGATGTTTTGTTTGTTTCAAATTCCCTTTTCCCTTGGAAGCATAAATGTGAAATTACTCTATCTTCCTCTGTTGGGATGTCTTATTTATTTTCCTGCTAGTGGCTGTTAAAATAGATGATGTTTAATTATTTTCGGGGTTTCATTCATGGCTTGCACAGTTCAGCGTGAGGATTATGGGACTGGTGCAGACTAACCTGTGCTGTTGAGGTGCAGTCTGGTCTTACTAGCTCCACTGTCTCCATGGCCAGACTCTGTCCCCCATAGCTGCCCAGGAGCCACCAGCTCTCCCCTCTGTGCCATGTTAACAGTCTTATTTCACCCTTTGTCCTTCTGGGGCTGTGCAAGGGTCAGCAGGTCTCTGTGCACAGTCAAGGGGCTGAATGCCATCTCAAGACTCCTGAGGTGCAGCACACATTTCTGGCAGGTGCAGGTGAAAGGTCAGCTGTCCAGCTTGTTTCTGCACAGCAAGCTACCTGCTCAGCCAAGCAGCAGGGCTGGTAAGAGGTTTCAGCAGACGAGAAGACCTCCTGAGCAAAGAAGGGAGGTTAAACCTGCCTGGGTAAAGTGGGACACCAAGCCGGTGAGGCTTTGCTCTATTGCTTTGCCTTCGAGGCAGACGGTATCTGCAGGGAAGGATTGAGATCTTCCTCTGCTGGTTAGGAGTCACTGAGCGAGTGAGCTACTAAGATTAAATCACTCACTTAATGAAGAAAGACTGAGGGACTGAACCAGGATTAAGGCAGGAGGGCTATGCAGTGGGGCCCAATTAAATGGATGGATGGTCCACAGCTTGCCCTCTACTCATGGAGTGAGGGCAGGGGCAAGGGAAAACTCAGAAGGAAAACAATTCCATGCAAATCTTTCAAAACTGTGAATTTATTTTTTTTTCCAGGATCCAAAATAGATCTCTTGTCTGGGTTTCATGAAGATTTTTATTTTAGCAGTGTTTGAACATGAGTGTTTCAGTAGTTCTCAGCATGTCATGATTTTTCTCCACTTCTCCCTCAGGCTGCAGCTAATTCATGACTCTGCATGTTGTAACCCTCTGCCATGGGCACCGTTCACACACAAACTCAAATCCCTCCAACTCCAGCTTGTGGCAGTAATGACTCTGGAATCACCAGATCAGATGGTCAGTGGCCACATGTGAGTTGCACAGGGATAAAACTCTGCCCATCTGATGCCCTTCACTCTGGACACCGGGCTTTATGGTGTGATGCTCACCTCTCTCTTCAGCACATGAGGTTTTTCCTGGTGTGAAGTGGCTAGCCTATAGTTAGGGCATATATTTATGACTGCATCTACATTTTGGGGTGTAAAGTACAGTTGTGTGATGGGAGCAGTGTTTTGGGCTTCAGATGTTCAGATAATTGCTATGTTTGAAACTACTGTTTAAAAAGGAAGTTCTTTTAGAAAAATGTGAAAAAGAATGAATTTCAAGTAAGCATAACACAACTTATTTGTAGTAACAAATAGAATTATTTTAGGCTGTTTTTAACTTTGACAGGAGCCATTTGAGCTCTTTACATAAGGTATTGCATGTGCCAATCATAGTCTCTATGCTGTTGGAGACTTCAATCTGAATTCTGCTAACTTTTCTTGAACACTTTCCTCAAATCATCATCTGTACTGAAGTCTTCAGATGATTTCTTTTGGGGGCAACAGAATTTTACCAAAACCAATAATTGTATTATTCCCCTTGCACCTATATTAGTTTTTATTTTGTTCCTTTGAGTCAACAGTTCAAACAGCTAATGCACCTACTAAGGTGCATACTAAAGGGCAGCTTTCCTAATAAACTTTCCTTAGTATTGAAAATTGCATTTTACTTGATCAGCACAGATAAAATGTCTGTCACATGAGTAATGATTCATGCAAAGCTCATTGCACACAATGAGCCTATGCAGGTGGGTAGAGGATTTTTTGTTTTGCTCCTGCAAGTTAAGTCTGGATTTCATAAAGTCATTGAGTAACTCATCTCTTAAATCCACATACTAGCACTAGCAGTCTAACTCCTCTCAAAATAGTGACATTGCTTCTACCTCAGGTTGTAAACTTGGGTGTGTTGTTAAACAGCTGCTGTGTTTCACTGTCCAAATGATCACAATGATTCCATGTGCAAAGCCACCAGGTCTCCTTCCAGGTGTGAGATGCTTCGAAATCTAAGATACTCATTATTCACCCATCCATTCAGACACAAATAGGAGAAAATAATTTACCATACTAATGAATGCATGTTATGAGTTTAAGTCTCTTTAGTCTGTTTTTTAGTTCTCCATCCATCTTTTTGAACAATTTACTTGATATTAATTACTGAAAAGCCCTCATGATTTTGCAGAGCTGTTGCACCCAAGTAGCATTATTTCTTGCCATAAAGGCCACAGCAAGGTTAAATACCAAATTCCACTTCATGTGATTTTGCAGAGATTTTGGACATATGGAGCCACAAAAGTGCCTGAGGCCATCATCAGATCCTCTTGGCATCCGTAATCAGGAGGAGTGAGCTGATTGTCTTTCCTTTTCAGAACCCTACATTTGAGTAGGAACTCTCCAAACTATTTTATGAGATAACGTCTTGGTGAAACTTTCATTTTGTGTACATAGCTAGACAGTCTCTCCTTGCTTTGAAAACTGATTTTATATCATGGCATTTTTCTCTTGTCTCTGCTTTATGCTTGTAGGTGTCAGTCTAGAGGTTGCTATTTTAGAGTTTTTTCTTTTCCTTGAACGCTTGCTTTAGAACAATTTGTGGATATTGGACATGATGTATTTTAAACAGCTAAAATAGAGCATATTGAGGTAGATTCAATAGAAATGGATTTGAGATTGCAGCAACCATGGCAGCTTCATAGGCTATCACTGGAAGGTATCATAGTTTCTGAAGTAGCCAGTGTTAGCACCTGAGTAATACTCACTGTCGCTCAGGTTCAGACTAAAGTCTATTTCACTTTTAAATAATTCTCTTGGCTGCATATACTTACAGTTTTCTGTACTTGGAAACAAATCAAAGTTTGTTTTCCAGCCATCCAAGAAGAATAACTTTATGAACCCTACAGTAAACCTGTATGAACATAACAATGCAGCACTTTTTAAAAATTAAAGCAACCCCCAAAAGGCTTTTGCTTCATAGAGAGTGGGTGGAGCTAACAAGTGCCTGCTAAGGGTAATGGACTCTAAATTTCATCTCAATTCTCTGATCCATCGGGGCAATTCCTCTCAACCTGATCCCAAAGTCTGCAGCAAATGGTTGTATTTAAAAACCCTTGGGAGAGTATTTCATGGAATGGAGATTAGAGAGCAAGAACTGAAAACTGGAAAGTGCTTCATGGTGTCTCTTTAACAGCTTAGGATTGATTCATTTTAGCATTTGTGTCTGGGTCGTATTCACTGCTGCCTCATAGATCAATGGCACAACGGAGTCCCAGCTCTTGTTGATGCAGCTTATGGGAACAGGATCCATTATCTTTAGTTCCCAGGACTATAAAACGTCTAATAAACTCAGCAGCAAGAGTTTGTGCAGCACTGCCAGCTGCTCTAGCCTTGTTGTCTATTAAGCTATGTTTTTAGTTTCATTATTGATGGGGAATGCTGATAGTTGAGCAAATTATGTCGCTTGCAGATTTGAGGCACTTTACTGAAGCATCAATGATATTAGAGGGTTGAATGAGGCTAACAGTAAAAGAAAACCAGTCAGAAAACGGTCCATGTCATCTACAGGGTGAATTCAGGGTTCACCTGGCTTACCTCTCCTTTGGAAACTAGGAAGCCTCAAAAGTTGTGCCTGTGGGAATTTTACGTGACTGCTTGTTGCAGCAGACAGGGAAAAACAAAAGTAGTGCATACCAGACCAAGAAGGAGACCCAGCCATGGGAGTTCAGAGTTCATATCAGGAGCAATGGTGGAAATCTCACTTGCCCTGGTGCTCTTCTACCCCATTCCAGTCCTACATCCTTCTTTCTCTTCTGCCAGACAGGATCTGGATCAGAAAACAGGAGAAATACTCAGTTCACTGCCTAATTAAAAAATACTTGCTCATTATCTCATCAGCATCTTTCTCCCCTCTAGCCTCTTCCACGTCAGCATGACTTGTAAAGGTGACTTCAGCTGCTGTGCCTTTTCTTGCAGGGAGGGAGGGATTCATGCTGCAATGAGAAATCAATTTAAATTCACATGAGCACAGTCAATCCTTAATCAAATCAGCAAATCCAGGCTGGCTACAGGAATCTGAGCAGGAAGTTCAAATGCCTCAGTTCTTAATGTTCATTCCCTATCACAGAACCAGGGTCAGGGTGTCCCTGAGTGTTAGTCTGCTTAGCACTTTTCTCAGCCTTCTCAGCTGTTTACATTATAATTTGCCTCTTACCCTCGACTCTCTAGCTCCTGCTATACCTTTGGAATAAATTCCATAATCACTCTGAAAATGGTGCAAAACATGATCTTGCACATGAACATTGCTATGGTGAGTTGAGGGAACAGATTCCTACTTCACTTTGCTTGTTCCCTGTGCATTGTCACTAGGGGCATGTTGCAATTCCTGACAATATTAGTTTTTATTGCTTTTTTTCACTCCTCTGGGACATGGAGATCAAGCACAGCTAGGCAACATTTTCAGTCTCTAGTGTCATTAGTTTAGGCACTTCAAAATCAGTGGCAGGCACTCAATTGGAAGCTAATATAAGACAACATCCACAGCTACCATTTAATCCACTGACTACTGATGCCTTTGATCATTCTCTAGATATTATTTCTTGAAAAGAGAATCCTGCATCCCATGGGCAGGATCAGTTTCTGTATCTTGGATATCTTGGACAAGGGAAACCAAAATTCAGAGCATTAATACTGGCATAAATGCAGAAGGAAATGTTCCCTTGAGTTTTACTTGGGCTAAGGTCTGCAAGGGTGGTGATTAGAGTAGTTACCACACATGCTGGTAGCAAGTCTGCTCTCACTGCCCAGTGCCCTCTGGCTCTTGACAGCCTTCCTAGGGCATTTCCGAACCCTGAGTCTTTGCCATCAAGAGCTGCAGCACTGGGAAAAATCTGCTAAATGCTGGTGTGTTCCTGCCAGGAACGGTTCTGCAAGGAGCAAAAAGAAAGAAGCTTGTGAGCCAGGAATTTCTTTTAAAGAATACAGATCAGAGATTTCATTCAAACTACTTTCTTCAATTATTTAAAACTTGCTGTAATTACTGGGAATTTAAAAATATTCTCAGCAATCATCTCTGGTCCCTTCTGTTGTTTCCTTCTCTTTACTGACACAAAGGGTCTCAGCTATTAGACATGCTAAAAGATGATTTTCATAAAAATAAGGGAGATGCCAATAGCATGTTTGACAAAAACACAACTTCTCCTTGGTGAAACTATATGTCCTGATCAGAAGACACTAAGAGGTAGAGGATTCATTACTTCCATTGATACCTTGATCAGAGCTTTAGACCCTTCTTCTTAAAAATGCATTCCTACCATTCCTATCATGTCAGATTCCAGTTACTGGGTCTCGTTCTCTCCCATGCTAAAAATCTTTATGATTCCCACTGTTTCATGAAGGCAATAGCACATTGTAATCAAGTCACCTCTCAGTCCTTTTTTTTTTTTCATAAGCTAAACAAATTGTCCTCTTTCTGTTTAGTACTTTAGAACACTTTTTACAGCTCTCGAACCATTTTTGTGGCACATGCTGTGGCTTTTTTTTTTCCTGTGCCCTCACTAGTTTTACTACACCCTTACTAAAAAAAACCGAAGTCTAGAGCTGAGCATTGTCAGGAACTGGCCTCATCTAGACTATATACAACCTAAAAAGCCCATGTCTGAATCTGCTCACGTTCCTTTCTTTGTACATAGGGATGATTTTACCTCTTTTTAGTGCGGCTTTGCCCTCACAACCTATGTTCAGCTGCTTCTCCATTATGACCTTAAAGTCTTTGCTGTTATTGCAGGATTATTCTGCTTGCCGATTTCCAGGAGTGGTTTCCACTCTGTATCACCACCCTTTATATAGGCTTGTACTTAGATAAAATTTGTTTGAGCAAGCCTACCTTACCAAATGTTGCACCATCTTGTATATAATTTACAGTTTCTCTGAAGGACTTTCTTTGGCTATCACCAAATATAGGATGCTGATCTAGCACCTCTAGCACATTTGCCCTGGGAAGGGACTGTGGTCCATGGAAGATCAAAAACCGAATCCCCAGGGCCTGTCTCTTTCAGGCAATAAAATAGGGAAAAATGAATTTCCCAGCTTCATCAGTGTATCTGGGTCTCTTGGGCCCATCCTTGAGAAAGACTTGCTGCTACTGTCACATCTTTCAGATTTCATGATGCATCTTTGGTAGAAAAGGCTTTCAATGTCTTGGTGACTTCTGACCTGCAGTGGAAACATCTCTGAATCCCACTCAAAAATACCTCATTTCTTCATCCACTTAATGCAGTTTTTACTGATATTGTGGAGTGCTTATTTTTGAATCAACATGCTGTACGGTACTAAGTGAAGCACCTGACAACAGAAGGAGGATTGCTGTATCACCAAATCCATCATCAAAAGGAGAAATATTTTTTGAGACAGAATTTCTATTTATAATAATGCTGAGTGACATTAATTATCACTTGAAATCTGTATCAGCACTTCCATTTGGCATAAGAATGATGCCAGACAGCTCCTTCAGCAGTAAGAAAAATGTAATGCCTCCACTTTAGCTCCCCAGTGGTTGCTCCGGTGTTATCTGCAACCACACATGGGTGTTGCCCTGTGACAGAAATGGAAGGTATTGCTCTCCCCTTTTAAAATCCTTTGATCTTCCAATCAGGTTGGCACGCTCAGGCCTTCGCTTTGCTGCTCAACTCCACTTTATGCGCATGGCAGAGTGATTTATTAAGGACTTCAAGAGGGAGACAGGAGGGTTGCAGCCGCACCGCTCTGGCAGGGCTGGCCAAGCCCCCTCCCTGTCTGCCTCTGAAGCCACAGAGCAGCTATTTTTGTAACACGTGGTGGTGGTGCACTAAGGCACTCATCCATTAAAATGCTTTCAGTGCTTGTCCTTATGACTTAAATACAGGTTTTTGGTTTTCCAGGCAAGGGTTTTAGAGATGTCCATCTCTTCGTTGATTCAGTCCTTTGGTTGGTTGGTTGGTTGGTTGGTTTGGGGTATTTTTTTTCTTCTTTTTTTTTTTTTTTTCCCCTTTGCCTGTTGTCATTCCTTACATTTCTTAAAGCTCCACAAATTGTAAGCTTGCGCTGAAGGCATGCTGGTAAATGATTTATAGAGGGTCCTACAAATCATGTCGCATAGAGTGCAGCCCCTTCCCCCACAGCAACAGTCATCATTTCAGAGCAGCACAGCCTTCAAGGGAGCTAAGCTGTCCTTTCCCTGCTGAGATTTAGGAAGCCAAACAGTAAAATGCAGCTAGAAGTGAGAGTAAACATGCCACAAAACAACCTGGCATTTAAGTTTCAGCAGGGTTTAAGGTGGCCTCAGAAAAGCTCTTGCTTATGATTGGGATTATATTATAACATTAACATGCATCTGTATATTGTTTCACTGCTTTTACAGATACATAAATACATAAATCCCCAATAAGGAAATATGTCAACAAGGAGTTAGAATAACTTCAAGGATTAAAAGGCAAGCAGAAATTTCTAACAATTAAATGAACTACCAAAATCCTCATTATTATTTGTGGTCTTGGCTATACCCATGCAGTCAAACCTCAGAGTGGTTGCAGCAGACCTGAGAGCACAGTTTGGCTCTGTAACACCAACCTCACGACTTTTCAGCCAGAGAGCTCTCAGCACTACTCCAGAAAGGCAACACATATAATGTTCAAAAGGGCACATGGAAATGCCCATGTGTACAACTACTGCTTAAAAACCCCTCAGCCCTCCCAAGTTCCACCACCACAGTTCCCAAACATGGAAAAAGAATGACCTTACCCTGCTGCCCCCTTCAGCAGCTGGTCCAGCTCCCAGGCGTCTGCACACATTTCAGTAGAGGCTAGCAGTGTAGGAAGTTTGGGGATCCACCTTGGTCTTGTCTGGCTCTGGAGCATGGTGAATATGAAGAGCTTGTAAAATTGTCTATGCTGCTTTCCCCTTTTTCTTGTTCTCCATGTTGATCACAAAACCACAGAGTAATTCAGGCTGGGAGGGACTCAAGGGTTATGAAGGGTAACCCCTACGTAAAGCAGCACTAATTAAATGAGATTGCGCAGAGCCTTGTCCAGATGGGGTTCTAATATTGCTGAGGATGGAGACCACAGCTTCTGTGGGCTCTTGATCCAGTGTTTTGTCTGCCCTTCTTGTGAAAAAAAATAAATTTCTAATATCTAATCTGAATTTCCTGTATGCCAACTTGCATCCATTGTCACTTCTCCTGTCTCACTGCACCTCTGAGAAGAGTCCAGTTCAGACTTTTCTTTGTCCAACATTCAGATAGTTGGCTCCAAGTCAAAAAAAGGAAAGCCCCATACCTTACCATCTCTGTTGGTTATAGTGCTCCCAAAGACTTAATGCACATCATAAGGAAAACAGTTTTGGTGCTAGAAAGGAACGATCCTGCATGCAGTGAAACAACTGGGTTAAGATTGCAATTTAGACAAAATATTTTACCAAGGAAGTTGTTAAACAGTAAAAATGAAAAGATTTTTTTGTTTTGTAATAAATTAAAAGTTCTTCTGGAGATGGGAGGGGGATGTTTATCAGAAAGCTATGCCCTCTTAAAAATAATGAAAACATTGCGGGAGCTATAGACTAATGCCTTAGCAAGGTGCACTATCTCCTTAATGGAAAAGGGAATTCTAGCCACTGTGATATTCCATCTGATGAGGATACTTAGTTGTGATGGGGTGGAATAAAGTGCTTTATTATACTAAAGTGAACCACACTGCAAGTGCTGGGGCTATAGTTAATGCAAGTACGGAAAAATTATACAGTGTCTGTTTTGACTTTCTGATTTCATCTAATGGAAATTCTCCAGGCCAACTGCTCGGAGAGTTTTGTGCCATGCCATTTTCTCCAGTTATTAGCTAGGCTTTTCTTCCAAAGTACCTGGTGGCAGTGGCTCATTCACAAACTTGGCATTTACAGCTGGAAATTTAAAGGGCTTGCCTCCCACATCCAGAATCCTTCATTTCAATCCCATTTTCCTTTAATGACACGTTAGGCATTTTAATGCATTAAATGATGTCACTTGCACATGCAGGAAACACAGCAAAATCAACATCTCCCAGCAGGGGTTTGCCAGTGGATTTTCTTAGCTCAGCATTCATCCTCCAGTCATGGCTATTTTTCTCATGTTGAGATCCACCTTAGCTGCCTATTTAGATGCTTTATCAGTGAAGGCAGTGCATGGTACCACTGACAGGGAGAAGGCAGGTCAGCGTGGGCAGGGCTAGGTTGCTCCTGCTGGAAAACTGCTTTTCCAGTGTCAAAGTCTGCTGGGGGAGGTGGATGAGGCAAATCCCCTGGGGAAGGACACGCCACAGTCGTATGTGTTCAATTACAGGGCCCTTGAATGGCAGTTCATAAGAAAGCCGTTCTGTTTCTGTACTGCTGTTGCTGGTTTGGGCTTGGTTTTCTTTTTTGTTTGTTTGTTTCTCCAGTGGGACTGCCTGGGACAAAGGTATCTGGGGGAGCAGAGGGACTGTCAGAGGTAAAGTCTTGGGTTCAAGTTATACACCTGTGCATTTTACATCTTGGATGAGAGGGGGATTTAATCTATATATTCATTATATGTTCATATATATATATATATACACACATATACCTATAAAAAGGACTACTTTGTCCCACAGCCTCTCTTCCTGCTGAAAACCCACTGAACCCCCCAGACAGTGTATGATACTCTACTCCACCATTTAAATCTCTCTTCCCATCAATCCCCAGACTGTTTGTTTTCCCCACCCCTACTAAACCTGGCTTGTTATGTGGACCTGAGTTATTGCAACGGTCTGGCTCCAAATCTATCTCGGTCTTGTCCAGGAGACAAGGAAATGCATGCAAAAATAGTCTCTTAGGAAAACTGACCGTGGAAAATTCAGCTTAAGAAGCAATAAAAGAATTTACTGCCGTCACGAGGAAACCAACAGGAGAATTTACATCTCCCACAGCAAGCTCCCTCTGGAGCCATTTCCATGCTCGGGAAGGGAGGGAGTGTCAGTGAGGCCACACTGAAAGCCAGGAGCTCCCTGCAGTGTGTGGCCATCCTCGCCCATGAACCCAGGACTTCCCTTGCTGAGCCCACCTGAGCGCTGCAGAAATCCAGTTGAGGCTTTGCCCTCCAGTTTTGGGAGAAAGGTCAGCAGCAGGTCTTTGCCAGGAGCTGTCATCTCCCAGCCAGTTTGAGAGACAAAGGGGATTTTATTTCCCTGGCAGATATGATGCTTCTCCCCAGCCTCAGCCCTGTGCCTTCCTGAGCCACATCACCTTGCATCCAAGGGCTTTTTCAGTATTTCCTCTGCCTCCTGGTAGTTTTCGGGTTATTATCTTTTGTCAGGCATAGTGCAGGATTTGCACTCCTCATTGATCCAGAGAAGGTCTAGGAGGGGTTTTTTTTTTGTCTTCTTTCATCTGAGTGCTTCTGTTGTTTCCTAGCTCTGAGCCCAAAATTCAAGGGTGAACCAACATTCAGGCCCACTGCCCTGAAGAACTGCCTGAAAGACCTGAGCAGGCTTGCCCTGTGTGGACACAGGATCGGGTCAGGACGGCAGACAAGCTGCCTCTTCAGCTGCAGCCCCTCATGGCTCTGTCCATGTTCTTTGGGCTGTGGTGGGGGAGAGACAGAAAGGTGTACCTGCAGGGGCTTTTTATTTTTTGGAAGGGCTTTCCTAAGAAGGTTAATCCTGTGTGCATGGCTCTGGGGCTGTGCTTTGCTCCTTGCAGAACTGGGTGAGGGCAGAGAGTGGTACACAGCCCTAAACACTTATTGTTCCCTCTGGCTGGCATATAGGCACCCTGAATACCTGACAAGTTTATCTACAGCCATCTTTTCCTGCGAGCTGCTACTCCAAAGTCTTTGTAATTTTCGTTTTGACTTTTTTCAGTCTTGAGCTCTTTTTCCGGCTTTACGTCATGCTTTCCATTTTGGAGATGTCAGATGATCTGTGATAAACTGACAGTATGTGCAGGAGCAGTGAGGAGATGAGGTCCATTTTAATGAGACTAACTCTGCTGGGTAGTGAAAACTGTGCCTCGACAAGCCTCTAGATCTTGTTTCTCTTTGCAAAGCGTCTTAATGGCATAAAAGGATTTTTACACAAGTAAGGAAAGGCAATTCCCCAAACAGATTTCTTTCAATAGCTATTGAAATGGAAAGTTACCTCAGAGATTTGTGTACTCCTCTTAAAGAGTATTCTCTTGGCTCCTGAAAACAGCCTAAAATATTTCTGAATAAACAGTGTGTTTGCTTCAGATTCACATTCACCCAGCAATTCCTGCAAGCATTCTCCATTTCCTCTGTGGTCATCTGTAGGGACCTGAATAACCAAATGCAAGGGGGTGAGAAGGAAGCAAGAGAGAATGAGCATGTGAAGGAGGACTAGACAGTGATTGGACTTCTGTAAATGGTACCTTGCAAATAGATATGGAAATAAATTCTCAATATGTGAGAATATGCATGCACCCTGACTTAGGTACTATGGCTTTTACCATCTCTTGGGAAGGTTATTGGTACAAAGCCTGCCCACTGGCACAGAGATTTAATCACACATATGGAGCATTAGCCAGTGCTGTCTCAGTATGACCACTTCTTCACTGGCAAAGGCAGAGTTTGGATCCTCATGAGGTAGGATGGGTGGAGACATAGCAAAGCTTGAGGTAAACCTGAGTAGGCACCACAGTGCTCTCCAGTCCTTTGTCGTTTCAGCAAAGGATTCAGTTGCCTTCCATCACCCATGTAACATCATTATTCCTCACAGATGAAGAAGTCAAGTCAACACAAAAACTTTTGGTGCTGTTGCCATCTTTTAACTAGCATGTAGGTAGGCAACTAAATGCAAAGGCAATCTGGTGTACATTGCAGAGCTGTATTCATCTTCTGACTCCCCATGGAAATTACTGCTCATTCTTAACTGCAAGAGAGGCTTGAGTAACATGGCACATGAAGCCAATCTTCATGGCTAAGTTATTAGTCTTTTGGACAGACTGGGCTCATACTTCATGCTGGTTGCCAATACAATCTGCGTGAATTTTGGAGAAGTAATCATGGTTCAAATCGGGTCAGCTGTACAAGGCCAAGGCTATTGATGGCTATTTTCTGAGGCTTGCTGGGGTCAGGAATGCCAGTGACATCTACTTCAGTTCAGATTCCTGCAGAAATCGGAGAGATATCTCCGATATCTTGGGCCTTTACTTAAGTAATTTCTTACCGTAGGATAGAGTCTCAAACTGCAAAATGATTATGTACGAACCTTCAGCAATTAAGAGATACACAAAATAATTTATGCATACTAGTTAAATGCAAAAAGATGACTAGTCCTGCTCCAAGTTGCAGATAAAAGCTCTCTTTCAATGGTTTATTTTTAACCGAGACACCACTAGCTTAATATGTTCTGTAGCATTTACAGAGAATAATTTTTATGGAATATATTTTTTAAATCTTGCTTTCCAGGGAAGTACTTTTTTTATCTAGTCCTCTTTCTTAAGCTATTTTTGGACCGCAATGCATGAATTCTAACATTTCTGGGCAACATTGTGAAAAAGTGAATAGATGAATAGGAGATGTAAAATACTCCAGACTGCATAAGAGCTATCCAGTCCAGTTTTCCTGTTCTCTATTGAAACGTGGGTTTAGTGATGATTTGTTCAAGTCTGTGGGAAATCTTATTTAGTTATGTACTAAAAAAGAATCGAATGTTCTGATCTTAACTTGTATTTCTGACTACAAATGACTCCTGTATTTTTTCAGCTAGAGTCTGGAATATCTCTCCAAGGTAATCATGGTCTGTTCTTGAGTTTGCTCTTTATTTATAGAAGTCTGATTTGTTTAAAAAGGTGTAGGAAATCCCATATAGTCAATGATGATAGGATATTAACTAATTTTATTATTAATATTAAAATCTCCTGTTACTAGTCAGTGAGTAGATGGTATCTGTTATGGTAAGGCTGCCTTGCAAAGGCGAAGACAGCTGTAGCTACAGGTGCCTTTTTAGACTGAGGTGGAGTAAGGCAACAAAGAAAACTATGATTTCCATCATCAGGACAGCTACTAAACAAAACAGACAGAGCCAGTGTGCGTACACAATGATACTATGATGGGCCAGGGCAGTACCAGATCAGTGCATCACCCAAGCAATACCAGGGTAGTAGCAGTGGGATGGTCGTGTTATTTCAGTGCTCTGACCCTGTTCAGAGACCTTGCTGTCCTCTCCAGGTGGCTAACATAGATAGCTGTGACAAGGGCTTTTTCTGCACTGTGGGCCCCACATATTGCTCCTTTAAGGACTCTTAATTGTTGCTGGCAGTAGCTTAATGGCAAAAAAGCCCAGGGCCTTTGGGTGCCATAGATCTCCTCTACAGCCATGAAACAGCCGGGAACTGCTAGAGGCCATATGGAGTACAGCCGGTGGCAGCTACTGCCCAGGCCCCTAAAAACAGCTGTGTAAATGAGTTAACAGAATCACAGCAAACACCTGCTTGTGCTTTCCGTGCCTCATTAGGGGGGGCACTGCATCTAAGTTTGTGCCACCTTGTACAATTAGGCACCAGAGACTGCAGTAAAACTAGCTATTTGTCACTCCTTCCAAGAGAAGCTGGGAGTGCTTGCCTCACCAAAGCAGCAGGCTGGACTGGCTTCCCAGCCCCCACCTCCAGAGAGGGAGCCTCTGCCATGTGCCCCCACACTAACAGTCAACAAGATATGCAAAAAGCACTAGCAGCATAGAGATTAGAAAGATGGGTCAAAAAAAAGCTTCCCTGTCTGTCTCCTCACCCAGTGGACCGAGCAGATCTTTGATGGGTTTGAAGCCCTAAAAAGAGATCTCCGTATTCTGGTACTGCTTGAGCCTCCACAAAGGAGATGAAAAGGAGGAATAAAACATCTGAACAGCCCTATCTGGACTGAACTGCATGCATTCATTATGGCAAAGGTGGATTTCTTCTGGTTCCTCCTTCGTATCCTCCTCCTCAGTGGTGGCAGCGAGAAGCTTGACACTCCAATTACAGGATATTCACATTAAACAGAGAAGAGGGACAGCTAGTTGGGGGCAGACATTTAGGATATGGCATCCAAGGCTCCATGCAGCCAGCAGAAACCTGGAGTAACAGACTGAAATTACTCTAATGGCCCGGCTCCTCACAACGCTTAGGTATAGACTTAAATTAGCTCCTAGCAGTCAGTGTTACCCATGACTTAAATCAGGGTCCAAATATACTCACTTTACCAAAGCTGCTGTGAAATGGGACTGGTATTCTGGAGGCTGGAAGGGGCCCCGTTGTGTGGGGCTGCTGGTGCACCATACCATTGTGAAGCGCCTTTTCCACGCCTTTTTTCCCCCACAGGTTTGCCATTTGGCTTCACCTCCTCTGCGTCCCTCAGCACAGGGTCTCAGGCCAGGAGTGGATGCTCCCTCTATTAATTTACAAAACTATGTGGATGAAATCCATTCAAAGGCTTGTGCAAAAGCTTTTGATGTTTGTGGCTCTGAGACTGCTTTTTCCTTTCAAACTTGAGAAAAGTTTTTGTCTTTTTTCCCCTCCAATGGAAATGGTAATGCAGGCTAAGAAAAATGTCATTAATAATACAAACTGGGGGCCTTTGGGAGAAAATTTTAGTTTTGAAAAGTGACTACTCTGCATGAATATGTCATGCCATCAGAAGTTTATCTGCATTGTCTTGACTCTTCACATATGCATATATTTCTCTTCTGCCAGACATGATCCTTTTCCTTATTTAAATAGGGTATAATTATAAGTGCATACTTAAATTAGAAGAAATAAATAGAAATTCATTCATTCAATAGACATTTTTCTGGGAAAAAAAATGTTTTCCTTCAGATACTGGTTTTCTTTAAGGTTTTTCTTTTCTCTCTATTTTCAATTTAAAGCTACTTCTCTTATGTTTTATTCACTTGTTTTCATTAGGTAAAGGAATGCCTTGGCATGAAAACCTGTCCTGGATTCACTGCCTGCTTGACAGATAGATATAAAGACTTGAAACATGAGAGGAAAAGCAGGTGGTTGCAAGGGAAAAAAAAACCACTAAACAAAAGACAGGAATTAAACCCAGCAATGGGACATGTATCAATACTTTGTGGGTGCCATTGCTTGAGCTGGTAAGACCAACAGACCTCAAGAATTAATCTCTACCACCTTCTAGAAAGACGGAGCCCTCCTTTTTATCTCTAGATTGATCCTGACCAGTTTGTTGCAAGTCGCTACTGCTTGAATTTCAAATATTGAGTGCTGGTATCTGTGATTGGTCCCACACTGTAAATCACATGCTAATGTTTCTCTGTCTTGACTGGATGAGAATAAACATAATAATCAGGAAAAGGCCTTGAAGAAGCCACTGTGGCTTTAAATCTCTCAGGGAGCAGCAGCAGTTTAGGGAGAAACGGCTGATAAAGCGGATTAGGGAGTTCTAGAAAATTTAAAGCCCGCTCCTTTCTGGCCCACACAGGCTCTGCCCAAGGCGTCATTCCTAGGAAAATTAGGCTGCTGTGAAATTTATTTCCAGGGTGCAGAATTTACATTTCAATTTCTTCTGTCACAGCCTGGGCTGTGGTCAGATCCCTTCTGCCTGCCTCCCCTGCTGCTGCTGTGCCCTGCACTTCTCACCCTGCCAGAGCCCTGCACAGCCCTCAGCCCTAGCCTGCTCCCTGCTTCCCCTGCATTCTTTGTGGCATCTCAAGACAACCACAAAGCCCTTTCCCATAAGTTCGAGGAGACCAAGGCTGGACAGGAGGCATTACAGAAGGATGGGTGCTGTTGCATTTCACTATATTGCTGCCCTCATGGCCGAGCAAGGGCTTATATTCTCAACCTTACAGAAATTCAGTGGAGTTGAATTTTTGCATTGTCATTAAACTTCTCTCAGGGATTACCAGAGAAGAAGTAGGTGCAAGCCAAGGCAGGCGATGACCATCTCTAGATTTGTGGGAAAGGACTGGTCATCCTCTGCCAGGTGTCCATACGCTTCACAGTCAGGTACACCCAGGTGGCCCAGATGATGCCAAAATGCTTCCACCCTGCAGGGAAGGATGGAGGGCACAGCAGGTCCTGAAGGCATTGTCTGAGGATCCGAAGAAGAGGAAAAAGAAAAGGAAATAGAACATTTCAATGAGACGGATTTGGAGGGAGAAGAAAAGAAATAGTGAGAAATGGCAAAGTGCAAAATAATGAGATTGCTGCTGATAAATCAGTTCTGGAGACTATTTGGTTGAACTTTCTAACAGGGCACTCACTGCCCATTTGTGCTCTGTGTTACTGTCCTTGTCAAAGAGGTTGCTAGCAGGATGGTTTGCAGAAATGATCATCATTATCTGGATATTCAAAAACATTCAGCGTGCTGCCAATCTCAGGACAAAAACAGGCTGCGTTACCCCTGGGTCTGAACAGAATTAGCCAAGAAAGCTTGAAATTAGCAATGTGTTCCTTTGTGAAGAAGTCTAAGTCCTAACACTGATGTCATGACTAGCTGAAATTATGTCTAAATTAGAGAAGAAAAAACGCCTAACTTCCTCAGGGGGTGTTTTGAAACTGTAAATGAGGCATAATTGTATCATCTAGGAACTATGATAAGCTGTTATTAGCATTTGAGTTGCATTTCCATTAGAAATCCAAGAGGGGTTCTGACCCTGGATTGAGTCCCTCCTGACACTTGAATAGGAAGTGCATATGGAAATGGAGTTGTCCAGGGTGTCACCACCTTGAGGTGAACGATAGCCTGAGGTGCAAGGGTGGAGAATAAATGTTACTGCAAGAAAAGCTGCTGAATTTCCTTTTGAGAGACTGATAATCCCACAGGCTTCTGCTGAAGCAGCTTTTGATTATCATTGCTGATGATATTAGAAGACATCTCTGGAGTCTGTCCTTTAAAAAATGCTTCCCCAGTGCTACTTGAAAACATATGGGTTGGGAACTGAAGTGAAAAACTGATGTTTTACTAACTCTCTTGGCATGATAGAGGCTTAGAAAATGATGTGCCTGATACCAGAGATGCATTTTTAACAGTAAATGAAACCAGACTGCATAAAAATTCAAAATACTAGACTGGCAAATGTAGATGGGAAATGAAGTTGGAACCAAAAAAAAGAAAAGAAAAAAAAAAGGGCTGGTTAAAGAACCAAATGAGAAAAGATGGATCAGACCTACAGTTGAGGTGAATTGGAGCAGCTCCACTAGCTTCAGCAGATCTATTCTAAGCTGCATGAACTCACTGAAGATCAAGACGTATACTAGCAATTCATATACAGGGGTTGAGCAAAGCAGGTGTAACAGAGCATTTTCAAGCACAGCAACATCCTGAGGGCTTCATCAAGTAGTAGGATGGACAAGCAATTTGGAAGGTAACAATTTTGAGGGGAAAGGAACAGAGAGATGGAGTCAGTGCCACTGTATTTTGCTAGCTCCACTTACCACACCAGCAATACCAAGTGGAGAAGTGGCATCCTGAGTTCAGAAGAGGCACATCTACATGAGTTACTGAAAGGAAACAGGAGGACAAAAGAGGAAAGAGGAAGGCTCCACACCCTGGTTGTCCCAGGCTTTTTCAGTCTACTACCTTGGGACACTTGGCTATAGTTAAGTCATTTAATGCCTAATTAAATGACCTAACACCTGGAGAGAAGTTCATGCTCTGGTCCCAGTTGCTCTTCTCTGTCCAACTTAAACTTATTTCCAAACAACATACACTAACTTCCAAAAGACATTTTATATCAGAACAAGTGTGCCCTGTTCTTGAGTTGGATCAGGTTGCTTTTGCTGGTTTATTTGGATATTTGAAAAAAATAAAATTAAAAAACGTTACTCTGATACCACTTCAGTGAATTCATTAGGCAAAATGCTAGCCTTCAGCAAGGTAGAAAACTGGGTAGACTTCAGCCCATCAGCTCCACAACCTGTGGAAAAATTAATATATTTTAACTGCTGTAGAAGAACTTTTGAGGAAAAAATACTTTGGCAAAGTGCAGAACGTCTTTATGGGACATGTGGCTTTGAGCTCCTGCCAGCACTTACTGATTTTGTAAACTTAATAAAGTAAAAAAGCATTCCCTTTTGGTGCCTTTCTGCTCTACTTCTTTGTCTCTTTCAGTTATCATACACATACCCACAGGAAGAGACAGATGACCAACAGATATTTTTGCCAGACAGGTGCTACAAAATTCCTGGTGAACTTCAGGAAGTTTTGGTATGATTTTACGAAAAAAAGCAAACTGCTGCTGAGGTTGGCATCCTACTGCATCAGTATGGGACCACTCTCAATCTGCTCCTTTTCTGTAAATAGATCAGATATTTTTCCCCCAGAAAAAAATTTTAGAATGGCAGAACCTACATTTTTGCTCTATGGTGGCTACAGTGTCTGTTGAAGCTTTAAGGTTCTGCAGCACCCTAAAGAAATGGTAGATCCTAAAGACAGCTTTCATCCTTAGCTACAATCAGTTAACACAATCTATTTTTCAATTTTCCCAGGCCCTCTTTACACTCACTCTCTAGCTAGGAGCTTAACCTCTTTTCCAAAAACCAACAGAGCTAAAAACACTTAATATCACTCTCAGTTCTTATAGCAATCACAATAGGTTTTGCATTTGTCTACACAAAGAAGTTTCATTTCAGTGACTTGAGGTGCTAGGGTTTTTCCGGGTGTGACTCAAACCACGATTTCCCATTGAAATAAGCTTTTATCCTTTATCCAAGAGACAGATTGTGTTATGAGAAAATTCAAATGATTTTATTCTTGAAGCTGTCTAATTAAATTGAACAATAAAAATTGTTATCCTTTATGACCGCCAAGCAATTAAGTGACCTGGTGATAGGGAATTAAGTCAGTCTTCTTCCTTTGAAATGACAGCTGAAATAGGAGAGGCACTTTTCTTTGTCTACTGAGTGCATGCTGGAGAGAAGGCAGAGGAGGAAGGATGGAAACAGGATAATGCACAGTCAGAAAAATCCTATCCTTGTTGCAACTGCTGAATTGTTTCCCATTAACTTTCCTAAGGGCAGAATTTCCCTCATTGTGCCACATCTTCTAGGATAGCCTCATAAAAAAACATAAAAGCAAAAAAAAAAAAAAAAAAAAAAAACCAAACAAAACCGAAAAAACACTTGCTTCTGCTATGATTTGTATTTTCCCCCAAACTGTTAATCTAAAAAGCATTTTGAGTATATTTTGCTGCCTTTCCCTTCCTTTGACATCACTCAGTGTAAATGACAGCATAGCAGGAAGAGTGCATGCTAATTCATCGAAGGTGTGTGCCATTGAACTTGTAATATAAACATGACACAGTGTGAAGTGGGTTCGGGACATTAGGGTTTAAAACCAGCAGCATCTAAAATGCTAGGGCTGTGGCAAATTCACTAGCATTATAGACAACAGTCTCTCCATCAGGAATGGGAGATAGAGCCTCAGGGCCTGGGCACAGTGTGGCTGCATAGAAAGTTTTCCCTTTTGCATCACTAGAGTTATCTTAATTATAGGAACTTAATTCAATTGGCATACAGTTGCTTTCATTCAGTGATAAAAGTGTTCAAGGTGACACAACTCAAGACAAAAAAGTCACAAGTATATGGAAATCAGTGAGACTGTTTGGGACGTTATATTGGCATAACTATTTTTTATAAAAATCATACCACATCTAATGCTTTTTCCAGGGCATCCAATCCTTGGGTGGTTGTTGATTATTATACAGCACAGCACTGTGTGATAGGACCATCATGTATTAAGCCTCAATGAGTGCTTGCCTATCCAATAAAAGTATATACAAAAATCAATTCTATACAAATGATCTCAATAAATTGGCTGAAAGCTTGTAAGACGGTAACAAATGGACAAAAAATATACATCTGTTTTGGTGCCACCTACCAGTTAGAGTTTGCTATTTGTCACCAGAGATCTCATGTGCATGGATGAACAGTTGTTTTGATTCCTTCTCCCCAGACTGCCGTAACTGTGATCTACAACTGGACTCTCTTTGGAAAGGAAAAAAGTCACTATCAACTGCCCCTCATTATGTGGCAAAGTCCATCTGGAACAAAGTTTCTGTTAGCCTCCATAGATTGGGTCTAATTCTTAATTACTGTAATTAATTAACTTCTATGAGTGGAAAAAGATGAAAACAAGCTAAAGAGCAAGACAGTTTCATGCCAAAGATGTTTCTACAGCAGCTGAATACTGTGCTTTCACACCACAATTGTAAAAGTTTCTGGGTTTGTAGTTTTCCTTGTTGATGGTGGCATTAATAATTTCCAACAGTGACAGATTTCAGAGTGTCAAAAGAATTATGGCTGTAGTGTCAGAAAATAGGAACATAAGCCACGCAGAGCAAATGCAGAGCTTTTTTAATGTGTTTAGATTTTAAATCCTTTTAAGGGATAGCATTGCAGGCTTCAAGTGCCCTAGCAAATCATTAATGATAATATGAAATCCCAGCAGAATTATAGCTGCTATTTCACCATGAACTTGGCCATCCAACCATGTAAAGAGAGTCCTTTCCACCTTTGAGTCATTACTCATTACAAAAATACCCCATCATCTTTCCACCAATCTAGCAGGGTAGCCTGCTCAGAGACTAAAACTGGAAGAGTGACCCATATTGGCTGTATATCTTAACAAAAAGAATGACTGGATAAATTCACACGAGAAAAATTCTTCAAGTATTATTAAATGTCTCAAGAAGTTGGTGAGATGCAAGTAGTTGCAAGCTGGAAAAGTCCTTGGAAGGGAGCACCCCTTCATGCTTGTTCTGTTCTCATTCATGTTTCTTAGGCATCCACTTTTGGCTGCCATCAGCTGCTTCTGGACTTGTGCTCAAGACAGCAACTTCGGAGGCAAATTGTAATTAATGGTCTATTATTAGATACTGTCATTTTACCAGAAGGCCAAAAGTTGCAATAAATCAACTTTAGTATTATCTGTTGTCTCCAAACAGGGAAAAGGGCCATAATTCAGTATAGGGATAGATAATGTAGTTATATTAGAATACATTATTGTCCAGTGTTGCCTATTGGCAGTTTCATTTTTATTGCATGGCAAAGGTCAACATCTTTAGGAAGCTCAGAGAACCCAAAGGGTGAAAAATTACCAAGAATTCATCTATTCAGCATATATATGAAGCCATCAAAAAAGACTGTCAGCACGGGCTAGCACTTGCTGATCTAGATAATAGGTTTCTTTTGGCAAAGGTTTGGCTGTCATTAATGGTGGACAGACACTGAGCTGAAAGAAGGTGCCACCCTATTTGTTCCGCAAATTCTTCTGAAATGTAGCTCACAGTAACAAGATTCATGAGTCTCAGATTCCTACTGGAAACCGAGCTGTGATTCATTTTGGGAAACTGCAAGAATATTTTTATCTCAGATTATCTTACTGTTTTACCTTGAAATAATCCACCCAGACTTCTTCTTTTCAATTAAAAAGAGGGAACAAATGGAATGAAAACAGCAATCGATATGGAGAAAAAATGGGACATTCTTCCACAGCTTGTTCTTACAGACACAGATTGCTTTTATGGGCCTCAGACTTGACAGTCTATGCTGGATCCTTCAGGACAATTTAATCTCAGAGGAGATTGTACCTAGACACTTAGTGATGTTTAAGTGAGTAAACTAAGCACTAGTGCTGCAGCGCACTGGCTTTTGATTGCTCTTCAGGCTTAATTAAAGCATTTTGAGTACATTTTAGAACACTTGCGTGTTCTAGATCATAGATAACTTTGGCATCTGTCACATGATGGGAAAAGAGGAAAAGATACACCACATCAGACAAAGAGTTGAAATACCATGAGTTTTCAGGTGAAGGTGCTCTGTCATTTTGCCCCTAAAGTTTTATTCTGACTAGGCTGATGTTCTATCATCTCATTATATCATCTTGTAGTTATATCACTTCATCACTGTTGAGTCTTTTACTCTTCATAACGTTCTGACCTCAGTGATATTCTGTCACAGCCCATTCCCCAGGTTGGTTCTGCTCTCTGTATAAGAGTGTTTACAGATCACCACCATTTAAACTATACTGACATTTCCTTCTTCTTGTGGGATGAGAAGTGGTGGCTAGAAGTGTCCAGCTAACATTCTCTTTTTCCTCTCTCACTTCCCATCTAATTCATTTTCTGCACTGGTCTGACAGAGCCCGAGTCAGTGGCACTTCAGGCCACATTGCAAGACCCATCTATTATTATGTCTTTTGCCAAAGAGGCTGATTTGAAAGAGTGTGAATTTTTGTGAGGCTTCGAAAGTGTTGAATAGACTTTTCTGTCACTTTTGCTACATTTTACTTTCCGTGGGTTACAGCACTGATGGAAATATCCTTATAGTCTATGATAGGCAGATGATATAAATAGTATGTCAAAGAAATTGAAATGTTTTTAAAAATTATGAATAATCCAAAAGTTAGTTTTTAAAATACAGGAAATGTATGTAATAAACCAAAAATAACCACTGCAGTTCTATTTTTGGCAAAAGATATGTAGTAAGAAGGAAAACTATGCAATTTAATTTGCTCCTTGGTATTAGTTTGCATAGTATTTGCCAGTAATGGCAACATTATAATTTGTAGAATTAATTAATGATCTGGCATCTGATTTTGATTCATTAATGCTTAAGCCAGCTAAGTCTCAATTATCCTCTGGACTATTTATTCCTTAACAAGCTTTTAGCTAATGTGATTTTAAAAATATGAAAATAGGTCTTAACTTGCCTTTAAGACGTGGCAATATTTTAACACTCCTCTATAAAATAAAGGAACCTTCATATTTCTTCTTCTATTATAGTTACATTCAAAATTAGACTAGGGCATTTGCAATGTATTCACTAAATATATATTATATTTATATGTACCTGGAACCTGACTTCAATTTAGTCTTGATTAAAAAATGTACTGAATTGGAAACCGTGTAATAAAGGATGCCTAAATCATACTGACCCAGAATAGCTCCCTCAGTGAGACAGTTAGCAAATAAGTGCACAAGCAAGCAGATGATACAAGAATTCAAAATTAATTCTATTCTCAGAGGATGCACAGACTAGGAGATAACATCTGATTCTATCTGCAGAGATGTAAATCCAGAGGAACACCTTGGCTAAAGTCTCGTTACTCTGAACTTGATTGCTTATCGTGCAAATGATCAGAATTGGACTCTTCTGTGCCCAAGGCTAGGTTAAAGTAGTTGAAATATCCAGTTCTACTTCATGATGTTTTTGTGATGCAACTGAAAGCATCTACCAGTTTCCAGGTAGTCATTATTTATAACTAATCCATTTATCAAATTTAAGGACCACTGAAATTTTGTCCAAATGACTGGTATTTTTAAAAGTTCAATCACCACATTCTTTAGGAAAGTCTGCCCAGTTATTCCTTGTGCTGTAATTGTGTTATAATAGGGGGCATTCAGAAACTGCATAGCTTTGACTTGAGACTGTAAGCCGCCAGTTTCAGAGCCGAGCTGAACTGAACTTGGGAATATGTTCCTATTGCTGGGCTCTGTTGTGATGTTCCTGCCTGCCATCATTGTACCTTGTCCTCGCTGACACCAAAACTGAAATGCATAATTACAAAGATGGGTAAATAAATGAATTGTGGGTGTTTTAAACAACTAATCTTAGTTAATTACTTTAGTCACTGAGATTTGTTTTGAAAGTACGTTCTGAAAGCTTTCAGGCATTATGCAAATGGTAGAAAATACATAAATAAGCAGTCAGTATTGCGTACATGAAATAACTCTTTTTCTCCTGAAATCATGCTTCATTCTCCTAAAAAGTCATCCAATGCCCTCCCAATACCTGCATGTCAATGTAATACCATTGCAGCAAATGTAGTTGTTCTTAGTTCATACTACTGTGACAGCTAAAGCTTTCCCTACCATTCTCATCAACAAAAGCCTGAGATAAACATCCAAGAGTATCTTCCTTTCCATTTTAGATCAGTAAGTCTGGCTTCTTTCAGTCCAAGCTGGGAAGTCAGTCCACAACAGCCGGACTTTTAATGGAGTGAGCTGCCAGCTTCCCTTGAAACCCAAGGAGCCCTTAGCTCAGCCAGTTCCCACATGGCTATCCCAAAACTACCGAGTAGGGCGACTGCTCTCTATGGTTTTAAAAATCAAATCCCATTTACTGAGTCAGATCCTCTGGCCCACTGAATCCACTCTGCGATGCTATGGGGACACAAGGCAGCTCTAAATCCAGCTTATGTGGCCAGCACAGAACTCATGGGTGGTCACAAAACCAGCTACCAGAGACATACCAGAGGCAACAAACAAAGGAATCAACCTCTAGTTACTAACACATGAGTAAAAGTCTAAGGTACCTGCATTGTTATGGCAAGAGTTCATTTGGGCTAAGAGGTAAACAGAGACAGCGGAGCTTGATCTCTAAAGCTAGGGCTGGATTGCTGGAAGCACCAGCTTTCTCAATTGCTTAGAGTAAAGGATTGAGTTGATAAATCAGAGCAGCCCTGATCGCTTTTAATCAACTGAATGAGGAGGAAGGAGGGGAGGTGGAGGTTTGGGAAGAAAAATATGTAAAGCTTAAAAAGTTCCAGCTGCTGCTCTCTAATGGAGTCTCAGTTCCTCCCGAACTGTGGAGTGGTTAGGCCACCTGGTGGCAAACAGCAAACCAACAAACTTTGCAATTTCCAAGCCACAATATCCTGAGGATCAGAGAGCTCTGGGAACTGTCAAAGGCTGGGAGCTTTTCATGCCCAGGTGGCTGGTGTGCAGCCACCGCTAGGAGACGGCAGCCAGCAAAGGCTTCCATCAGCCCCTCTGCAGGTGCAGCGTGGAACAGGCATGCTGATCTGGTGGCCAGCCAATTTCTGCCAGGCAACCGACTCCATCACCAAATCCTCCACCACAGACAGCCTTTCCCTTGCCTCAGCAGGGAGGTAAAGGAGAAAGCAGTCGGGGACAGCTGACTTAGCTTGTAAGCTTGTGAAGTAGTGGTCGATGGCTCAGTGTTCCAGTGGACATTGGTGATGTCCTTCAAAGTGGTGTCCTTCAAAGGTCCATACTGGAACATGGTACTGTTCAATATCTTCATCAATAACATGACAGGGGCATCAAATGCACCCTCAGCAAATTTGCAGGTGACACCAAGCTGAATGGTGTGGCTGACACACCTGAGGGATGGGATGCCATCCAGAAGGACCTGGGCCAGTTCAAGAAGTGAGCTCGTGGGAAACTCATGCAGTTCAATAAGTTCAAGTGCAATGTGCTGCATCTGGATCAAGGCAAGCCACAGTATTCATTCAGGCGAGGTGGAGAATGGATTGCAAGTAGCCCTGTCAAGAAGGACTTGTGGGTACTGAGGGATGAAAAGCTGGACATGACCCAGCAATGTGTACCTGGAGCCCGGAAAGCAAATTGCATCCTGGGCTACATCAAAAGCAGTGGGGCCAGCAGGGCAAGGGAGGGGATTCTGCCCCTCTACTCTGCTCTCGTGAGACCCCATTTGGAGTACTGGGTCCAACTCTGGAGCACAGAAAAGACATGGACCTGTTGGAGTGAGTCCAGAGCAGGCCACAAAAATTATCAGAGGGCTGCATTATAAGGAAAGGCTGGAAGAGTTAGGGTTGTTCAGCATGAAGTCTTCAGGGAGACTTTATTGTGGCCTTTGAGTACTTAAAGGGGGCCTATAAGAAAGATGGGGCTTAACTTTTTAGCACAGACTGTTGTGGTAGGATAAGGGATAGTGGCTTTAAACCAATAGAGGTTAGATTTAAACTAGATATAGGGAAGAAGTTTTTTACAACAAGGGTGGTGAAACACTGGAACAGGTTGCCCACAGAGGTGGTGGATGCCCCATGCCTGGAAAGATTTAAGGTTAGGTTGGACCAGGCTGTGAGCAACCTGTTCTAGTAAAAGATGTCCCTGCTCATTGCAGGGGTTTTGGATTAGATGACCTTTAAAGGTCCTTTCCAACCCAAACTATTCAATGATTCTATCATTCTAAGCAGGAGCCTGACATGGTGTTAAGAACCTCTGCCACTACACGTAGCATCATGTCTGTGCAAGTATATCAAATGAAGTTCATGTGAATGATTGTGATTATACATTTTAGAGGGCTGTGTAGCCCTTCAGAAGGACTTTGAGGGGCTGGATTGCTGGGCAAAGAAGAACTTTCTGAAATTCAACAAAGGCAAATGCAGGGTCCTGCACCTGGGGAGGAATAACCCCCTGCACCAGCACAGGCTGGGGGCTGACCTGCTGGAAAGCAGCTCTGCAGAGAAGGACCTGGGGGTCCTGGTGGACAGTGAGCTGTCCAGGAGCCAGCTGTGTGCCCTTGTGGCCAAGAAGACCTAATGCAGTGCATTAGGAAGAGCATTGCCAGCAGATCAAGGGATCTGATTCTGCCCCTCTACTCAGTCCTCACTCCTTGTGGAGTCTCCCCTCACTGGAGATATTCAAGAACCATCTGGATGCAAACCTGTGCATTGTGCTTCAGGATGACCCTGCTTTGAGCAGGGAGATTGGACCAGTTGACCCACTGTGGTTCCTTCCAACCTTACCCATTCTGTGATTCTGTGATTTGGAATTCATATTTTAATGAATATGCTACAATACAGTTCTTATTTTGGTGTCTGCAATTTCCTTCTTCCAGCGAATCTACTCACCAGAAGTATTGCAAACCATTGAACGTAAAAGGCTAGTGTATGGAAGATGCCAAACCTGTTGCTGAAGCCCTTTTCCAGAAGAATCTTCTATGTATTTGGCTGAGCTGGACAGTGGTATATTGCTAGAGGGCATTCACAGATGGGTTCAGTACAGGAAGTGAATATAAATTAAAAACTGTTTGAAAATGTAATAATTTTTAAATAAAGAACTGTCAGTTGTTTTCCCCAGTTCTGTCCACTGGACTTTTAGTCTAAGCCTAGTGAAAACAAGTAAGCCTGTAGAGCAACTGCTGTTCTGCTGAGCATTGCTCCTAGCTGCTTTCTCCTTGCTGTTCTTGCCTGATTCCTTCACTGCATTCCACTAACACTTGAAAACTCACCAGACTTGTGACTCACATTTTAATCTTACCCAAGTCACAATGTTTAGTTCACAGGATGTCCAATTAAACGCCAATTCAATCTGCTCTGGAGTTGTTTCCTTCCCCTCTGGTGATTAGTATAACCTGAATAACATAGGAAACACAGGAAAAAAAGGGGCAGTAAACAACTTCAGCAACATCGGGAAACGCAGCTGCAACTTTTCCCACAGAAGACGAGGGAGGAAGGGCATGCACAAATATGTTAACGTGGGCCATAATTTTCAATGTTCTCTGTCTGTGAAGAATGGAAGGGAAAATTATATTACCTTAGGGTGAGTTACAGAGCACCTTTAAGCATGGGGAAACATGAGTTGGTGAGGGGCTGTGCAAGCCACACAAAGTGAAAGAAAATCTCTGGCCCCATTTTCCCTGTCCTTTCAAGTGCTGGCTGTTGCCCTTCGTTGAAGCTAGCACGACTATGCCAATTCCTTGCATGCTGCCTCCAATGCAAGTGCTGGAGCTCTGTGCTCTCAGAGTGAAGGAGCAGACTTCTGCCTATCACTTGCTGCATGCTAGTGTCCAGAAGCCCTAAAAAGCTATCAACTATCCGCTTGCTGATTGACTGAAGGGGATTTTTATCATGGCTGAGACTTGCATAGTTTCTTGGGGCTTTCTTTTCAACTTCATTCATGTCAAGTGCCATGTGATGCACATAGATATAATCCTACTTGTTATCTGCTCCACAAATAGCCTTCTGCAGCACCCCAGGCAGATATTGGAGGCATGGAAATCGAGGTAGGGTTCTTCATAAAAGAAGGGGCTGCTTTTCAAAATAAGAAAGAAAATTTAACTAAACTGTCAAATGTTACCTAGTCTTTAAAAAGCAAACAATAGAAAAGCTCTTGGGAAACAGCAAATGTGAGAAGCTGTGCAGGAACGAAGCTTGGAGTTACCTTCCTTCCCAACCTGTAGAGCTGCTAAGTCAAAAACAGCTGGGAGTTGGATATCACCAATTATTCAGGGAAAATATCCTGGTTTCAGAATGCCCCTTTGCTTGCTGGCGGACACTCAATGCTGATGCAAGCATGGGCAATCTATCTGAGAGATCTCCTCTTAACACAAGTGTTTGAAACAAAACAAGCACCCGGTTCCCCAGTTTACCAAAGCATCACATGTTACATACTGAGGAGATGCCATGTTGTGCCTCTGGGCTTTTCTGTGTGTGCACTGAGACAAACTGTGAGCAGGGGCTCACAAGGGTTGCTACAGGGTGCTGGGGGTCCTGCAGAGCAAAGAAAAACTGTGGCACAGAGTGCCAAGTCCATGGATACATTGTGGGGCAGCTCTCTCAGCAAGCCAGGTGTCTCTCCAGTTTGTAAGGAGAGCAGTTTTGTGACTTAGGAAGAAACAGTTCCATCCGAGCTCCTGCTGTGACAGCGCTCATTACTGGCTGTGTCTAAGTGGCGTTACAAGCTGCGCCTTGAAACGTGCCCTATGCCTGCCTGCCTTTTTTTTACCTATGAGGGGAAGAAGTTTGGCACTTGACTTTTTCTGGCAATAATACTGTAAAATTCCTCCCAAAGAAATTTTCAATGCACTTTGCTGGGACTTTCTAAAAAAATATAGATTAATTGTGATAATTAAATTTCCCTCTGAGTGATTTCTTTGATAAATGGGTCTAGTTAGGACTTTCAATTAAGTGCCAGGCCCTGCTGTGAAGTCAGACAGAGCTTCGTGTTGCAGGCATTTATTGCCTCATTTACACAAAGACAATCCGAATTATTTTACATTACCCTGTTTTCTTTATCTGTCTTTTTTTACACAGGTATTAGAATTCCTATTAACCCTTCTATCAGGGAGCCAATTAAAGAGGTATGGTCAAGCAATTTTTAATTATTTTGTTATGGTTTAAATAAGCCTCCTGGCAGTAGGGTACTTGAAACCTTCCTCTTGCCCATACTGCAGTCCTTTGCTGCATAAAGTCATCAGTTTGTTATTGTGCAGATTCTCACGGTCTCCAAGTTGGTGATAAAAGAATACGAAAATAATATAAAGTGGGGAAGAAAAGCCATTGACCAAAAAGACGATGTTTTGATGAATGGTGGTAATATGCAACAATTCTGGGAACAGAAGCTCTTATGTTTCTGCTTTGTCTAAAATTGTGAGTAAATAGTAACCACAGCTTGGAGAATTTCAGTTATCAGGGGTGCTCTCCAGCTTTAAGGTCACTGTGTTTTAAAGTTATATCCATGCACTCAAGCAGGGTTGCATGGTCATTTTGAAAGTGGTCTGAAGTATTGAAGATAAACAATTTCTACTTTTTTTATGAAGTTGAGACTATTTGCTTGTTTTTGTAGTCACTGGTATGGGTGGCTACAGAAAAAACATCCACTTGACTGTCAATCACTGCTGTTATCTGTGAAGAATGGAAAATCCACTGATTTAACATAAAAAACCCCAAAACTCATCCAAAAGAAGGTTTGGGTTTTTTTAAAATGCAAAATCCACATATAGACAGCAGAATTCAGTGTCATTGATAACAGAGAAGAAAAAGTCTACCAGACTTAGAAAATGCTTTTTAAATTTTCATGAGTTTTCTGTAAAGCTATCCACAGCTATGCCAGCTAAGATGAAATTGTAAGGTTTACCAACTGGTGTGCTTTAAAATATAAATCAGAAACTAATTGTCTGACATTATGGAAAAACATGTTTTTCTCTCCTCCCACACCACCCAAAAAAATTGTATTTCTGTTTCTTTTATACGATGTAGTATGTTGGAATCTATGCAATGAGAGTATATACATTTCAGATTATACTTTTTAGCTTAATTTTTATGCAACCAGTGAAATTGGTATGCTTCCCAAATGAGAGTTAGTGACAGGCATATTTTAATTCATATTAAACAGAACTTTTTGGAGAGGCAGGAGGATTTCAAGGGAATCTCCACCATGTAAAGAAGTCATTCTGTCTGTCCATATATGAATTTAATCATGGTGAGATCTCATTATCTTCACAGAGCAATAGATATTAAATGAGTTGTGACTACTGAGAGTTTGAATAATTGACATAAATTTCAATGCAATTAATGCAAACAAAGGACACAAACTCATTGATGAGAAATTAGGGTTTGTAGATTATTGAGGTATGACAGTAAATCCAAATGTCAGTCCCTCCCTTTTTTTCTCCAACATAAACCAGCAAACCTCATGCTTCTTATGCAGATTTAGTATGCTCTGGCATATCCAATTTCTTAAACTGGGAAGACAAAGATGACTGATATAAAATAATTTAAGCGTGCATTTTAGAAATCCAAATGCTATTTTAAATGTAGGCATAAATGAGAACACTTTATGGTTAATGTTTACTTAGCATCCTCTGTCTTTGAGACACATTTTGTCATATAAGACTCTTCTGTTAAAGTGGTTCATGGGAATGATGTGCACGACTCCCTTCTTTTGCTAATGGGAGCCGGGTGCATAGAACAATCTAGCTGTTAGTGCTCTGAGGAGAAGGGAACTTGAATAGCAGGGGCTTGGAGAGCAAAATAAAAAGAAAGCTGCTAAGGGCATTTGAAAATACACTCTCTATTCTTTTCCTTCCTAAGCACTGCTGCAGTAAACAAGGGCTTCAAGACTTCTCTTTAAATAAGTGACATGAAAATGAAAAGAGCACGACTTTTTATCAACAGCCATTCAAAACGTACCCAGGGTCTCAAACTAACCTTGGGGATAGGAAAGGATTGCGGGGGGAGGGTGCTGCTGGGATGGGTATCTGGGTTTGTTTCTTTCTTTGCTGGCCAGTGGTTTAAAGAAATTATCCCTAATGGGAGCATTTTGCCCCAGATATCAGGGGCACTGTGTCTCCTATGGCAAGCATGTATAGGCCTAGATTTTAAAAATACAACTGCCTAAAATTAGACTCCTGAATCGAAAGTGCTAAAGAAATGGCTTGGTTTTCAAAAGAATCGAACATCCACGGACTCCAGGTTAAGGTCCTGACCCAGCAAAGCAGATGAATATTCTCCCCAACCCCCCCACCCCGAGGCAATGTGATTGCTCATGCATTTAAGGCTGAAGTGCTTAAGTGCTCCCTTAGGTAGGGGTTAGAGAACTTAAACATGGGTGTAGAATCGACTGAGTGCCATCCACTCTTTTTGATCTTGGCTGGAGGGAAGTTTTTCCATTTGATTGTTTTTTTATCACTTTGCCTGTGTAGAATTTTCCCAATCAAGCCATATGTAGCAAAGTGCTTTTTAAACACGTTGCAAACCTTGGTCCTGAACCCTGCCAGGACAATTTCCTTTGGGGGGTGAGCTGCAAATATACAAATTGTTGTAAGGCTGTGAGCAGCTCCTAAGGTCGGGGCAAATGTATACCACAGTGGAGAGAAGCTTCTTTTAAAGGCTCAGCTAACAGCAAAGTCTTCCTGGTGATTAGTCAGGACTAGAAGAACCTAGGATATTAAAAAAGGCCAATGAGCGTAATGCATCACACAGCCCTTTCCTAAACGTTATGATGCAGATCTGCTAATGGGTGAAAAGATGGATCAGGGTACTGGACCATGACACAGAAAACCTGACTCAAGACCCACTTCCACCAAAAGAATTACATATGACCTTAGGCAAGTCCCTGACTATTCACTTCTCAAACTGTAAAAGGGCAATATACTTTTCTGCCTTTGGAGTGAAGGGAGACTAAAATCCATTAGCGATTGTGAGGTGCTCAGATATTAAATTCTTAAGTGCTTAGATACATCAGGAGAGAAATTTTCCAAAGAGACTTTATTGAACAGACCTGTGCATGCTTTTTGCTAATATTTGTCATAGTGTGTTATTGTATACCTTTATTCCCGATGTTTTATTTATTATAAAGTATTAAAGGTTGGGTTTCCTTACTCTAGTGGATTGACTTGGAGGAGTTCCACAGGGAAAGAAAATGTTTCCCATGTTATAAGACTAATAACATAATGAGAAAAATAAGAACTTTGTGTTGCCATTTGATTGAGACAATAAATAAATGCTTTCACTTTCGCCCATGGTGTACCGTGTAACTACTATGTTCTTATGCCTGTTCGGTCTAATTAACTGCCTTGCTTTTCACCTATTGTGTTTCCTTCTACTTCTAGAACAGTTTGATTAGATGTTGAAAAAATCCACAAACCAAAAAATAATACCTTCCAAAAAATCATTCATGCAATAACAAAAATAATTTCATGCTTCCTAAACTGAATGCCACTGTGGGATGGTCCCCATGACATCAACAAGAATGCCATATTACTGTTTAATTGTCAAGTCATGCCTAAGTCTGTCCATTAGTGACAGTAATCAGGGCAGAAAAAGGACCCGGTTTACAGACACCAGGGTCAGCTTAAAGCTGAGGAAAGATGGGCATGGGACAGGAAAAAGAATTTAAAAGATGACTTAAAGGAAGATGGATGTTTCTCAAATCAAGTCTATATCAAAATGTTACACTTAAGATCTCACAGAAAGATTTTTTTTTGTATTTTCTGTTTTCTAATGTTTTTCTAATGCATTTCAACCATGTAACTTTTGGTCATATTCTGGCAATCAACACAAACCTAATGATCCTCATAAGCCTTAGTTCAGAGTAGGTGACAGAGGCTGCATTGCTTTAAGGTCTTTAAAAATTTGGGTGCTGTTTCTCGGTATGACCCTTACTTGGACTGCTGTCTCTGCAGGGATAAGTACCAATAAGCACAGCATTCCCACTGAGGATGAGCATGACTTTACAATCGAGCATCTTGTGTTACAGCTGTCTACTACATCATCCTATATGTCCCACTACACGTCCTGGCTTCTCTATACTCACTGATGGTTGTTTCCTGTAATCTTCTTTTGGTACTTCTTTTGTATACAATAGAATATCTTCATTTTCTTCATCACTATCTGAAAATGTTTTGGAAACCTTCAGATTAAAAGGCACTAAACAAGGGACTCCACTATCAACCTAAGCATAGCTCAGACTAAAATTTCAGCTTTCTGTGGCTTTCATACAGTTCCCTTATACTTAATACTCATCCTATTTATCCAGTACTTTGATTCAGAATTTGTAACACTGAACTCCGATTTACTGCATCCAGTAAGTCCTTTTTTGTCTGCTCTTGATTGGTACTGTAAGCCACACAGGCTGAGTTTCTGAGTTGTGTTGGTATTGCGAAGGTACTTTAACTCACTTTTGCACAATTTGGATTCAGATCCGATTCCAAAGATTGTTCACTTTACAGGTTATATCAGTCTAAAGTGAGCTCTCTATGGATATCTTTGCAGTTCAGAGCCACAGAGAATCCTTTTCAAGTGTATTGCAATACAGCCATATTCCTTGTCTTCTGTAGCAAGCCCTGGGCAATTCTGGAGGTCAGTAAGAGCAGGCAATAGAATCAAATAGTATTTAAACCCATTTTTCTAATAAATCTGAACTCAGGTTACCATAGACATCTCCCTGTCAATCTTCAACAGACTTATAAAGAAAGGGTTACAGCTCCTGTGTTAAAGCAAGAAATGCTCAATTTAAAGATTAGGAAACTTGGGCAAAGAATCAGTTTACTATTGGCTATGAAAATAGCTGAGAATTAGGGTTTTAAAGTAGTTTCATACCGACTACAAAGGACAAAAGGTGAGGTCTAAGGATCTTCAAATGTCTGGGTTTTTTCTTCCTCCAGATGTTTATAGCCCTTCTGTTGTATTTTTTTAGAAACAAAAGTCCATAAACTTTTGCCTTCTTCCCCCTGCCCTTTTCTAGAAGAAAATGATAAGAAGCTAATAGGAGGTTGCCCCTGGATCTGCTCTACACTGCTTGACAAAAAAGAAAAAAAAAGAAAAAAAAATAAAAAGGAGAGGGGAGGAATTGATTAAAGGCATTTTGGCCAACATTTAGAATGGAACACACAGCACTGTTCTTCTGTTTCTGCCCTTTGCTCAGTTACCCACAAGACCCAAGCCACATTCGTGCAATTTGCTCAGCCCACAGCCTGAAATCAATGAGTGCTATGCAAGAAGAGAGCACCTGCCGCAGGCTGCTACTGTTTTTATTTATTGTCTGTACTATTAGACCACACAGGAACTGCAAAAACAAATATTGTCTGAAGCACCGTGCAAACATGGAACAAAATGACAGCCCTGTCCCAGAGTGGTTACAAACTAAACAGAGGACAGGAGACCACAGATGGATACAGACAGAGGGAGAATAAAGGAAACGAGAATGCTCAGTGTGGCTGACAGCAGTATTACCTCACTAGCAGTCTAAGTGTTGTCAAAGCTTTTGTAGACGTCATTGCAAAGGAGAGCTTTAAGGAGATTCTAGAGAGCTACCAACATAAATCTGAGGATGCTTATCCAGGGTAGCCTCCATCCAAGTATGAAAGATACCACAGAGGGAAAAATGAGAATGGGCTTGTTTGGAAATCAACACAGGAGGATGGGAACTCTAAACAAAAGCTGATGATCCATTTTAAGGTTTTAACAATATTTAAACACTGGAGCTGCCTTCATTCCTGCTTTTAACAGTGAACCCCTTTTGTTGTTCCTGACTAATCGTATTCACCCACATCCTCCTCTTCTAAAAAAGAATATAAGGACCAAGCATGGCAGAGCTGGAAGTCTGCTCAGGCAGGGCAGCTACTGGAGCTGCTCTGTTCCCTGTTCCTGCCTCCTGACAATGAGAGATGATAGGTAGGGTCCCAGAGGACCTTGGAAATGAAGATAGGCAGCTTATGTTGATGTGAGATAGGGGAGGGGGGAGGCAGCATAGGGATGCCAAGACAGGAGTGACATGTTCAAAGAGACAGTCTAGGAAAATGATCTTTGAAGCAACAGCAGCCGCATGCACTGTGATTAGGGCAAAGGCAAACCTCCATGGGTCAAGGCCAGAGAAAAGGATGTTGCAGCAACTCAGCTGTTAAATAATGTGAACTTAGGCAAGAATTTTAGCTTCATGAAGAGTGGGAAAAGACACAAACACTAGAGGATTTAAGCACTGGAGGTAGGGTGGCATAAGCAGCTGAAAGGCTTTACTTTTATGTAACAGAGGTCAGAGCTGATGCTCCAATACAGCTGTGAGTGACAGACAGCATGGTATGCTTTGTGCAGGACAGCAAGGTAGTAGAGAGCTTGGGAGCAATAGTAGCAAGCAAGAAGTCAAGACATTTTCTCCCTCTTGTCTCCTGTTCCACTCTTGTCTCTGCAGCTATTAAGTATAGGGAACTACAGAGTGGATACCTAGGATAAACCAACAGTTCAGCAAGTAATTTAAGTTCAGTCCCATCAATAATTCTTTTCTCATGTTGTCTAGATCCCGTTCACTATACCCCAAGATTGTGTCTCTCATCTAACTCAGAAAAACTATGAATCCTTTCCTCTATGCTCAATAATAAACTGCACAGACGCTGTGTAGTTTTCTGCTGTATTCCTGGAATAAGATTACCAGCAAGATTAAGGCCTCTGGTTGTGAGAAGGGAGATTTCACAGGATTAAATGTTATCCAGTCTACTTCTGAAACAGAGGATAAAATACAAGAAAGGACTATGAATTATATTACTGAAAATATCACAAACCATGGTTGTGGCAAAAGGGATAATGAAAGAGATAATGAGAGATTGAAAATTTAAATTATATACAGAAATGAAAAGCAACAGGAAAAAGTACTGCAGGGCTTACAGTTACATCTGCTGCCAGAAGAGGGCACAAGGCTGATTTT
>VWZF01007169.1:28701-215846 GCA_013396755.1 Sclerurus mexicanus | reverse complement strand
TTTTTTTTTTTTTTTTATGAATTGAGAGATTTAAATCAAGATTTCCCTTGGTAGCATTTCCCAGGCATAAATCAAGCACAAATGAATAACCTTTGATTTATCATTCCTAATGGAGATGTACATCATATTGGCGTGTCATCACATTTCAACATTGGCCATTATGATGCCAATCATATCGTAATTTTCTCCGTGTCATAATCAGTGATGAAGATGTACATTTCCATTCAGTACAATTAGATTTTCATGTTTCTTAATGGTAGCTGAGGGCATTAGGCAGAATACCTGCTTTTGCTGTTTCTAAGTCTTTTGTGCTCACATTTTTCTGAGATTGTATCCAAATCATTACCCAATCACCACTTTCCCGTAGTTAAACACCACCTCTGCTCACATGGGAAAAGGTGAGAAAGATTTAAACTATTATTCCAAGCTGCAGAGGAACAGGCATCAAAACCCTGAGCAAATATACAATGTTGAAAAATACCTGACCTTAATTAATTGAGAATTTCTTGGTATACTACCTGACATCCATTTGGGTTTGTCACTAGTGACCTAACCCACAGCACAAACCACAGCAAAGGTGTCCAGTTGGGCCTGATGTCCAGCTGGCTAAGTTGAGTGGTATTATTGGGAATAATCACCCTGGGAAAATCCAAGCTACAGCTGGTGGCACTGAAACTCTTCTGTGACCAAAGGCCTTTGGATGATGGATGGATGGATGGATGGATGGATGGATGGATGGATGGATGGATGGATGGACGGACGGACGGACGGACGGACGGATGGATGGATGGATGGATGGATGGATGGATGGATGGATGGGCGGATGGATGGATGGGCGGATGGATGAGATGTGTTACTGGCATTTAGAACAACTCCTGGCTCTTCTGTTCAGGGCCAGTGTATGATGGGTTTGTACAAGCTAAACAAGTGAAACACAAGTCGCAACATTTTCAAAAACACCTGAGCCTGTGCAGAGGATCCCATCATGCATCTATAGTGGATATTTTTCTGGTCAAACACTTGTTTGCCTGAGAGGACACCTTAGTTTTTTTTGTCACTTCTGTTCTCCGCCCAGATGGAGGGTCGATGACGCTTGCTCACAGGGCTGGATGCGCTAGCAGCTGAGGACAGGGAACCAGCAGCATCGCTCCAGCCTTGTCACTACCCCCGACATTCCCACGCTCCCAAAGAGTGCCAGCAAAGCACCGCTCGGCCCACGGGAAGCACGCCGCATCTCGGAGCCGAGCGCTCCCGGGAGGTGACACCTGGTCCAGCCGGGGGAGCGCACGGCTCCAGTGTCACCTGCCGCCGCCGCCTCCTGGTCCAGGCTGCGAGCCAAGGGATCCCCACCCCCGGGCACTCCCGGCAGCGGGAATGGAGAGCCCGGGAGAAGATGGCTCCGGCGGGCTGCAGGGGCACTGCGGCAGGGGACGAGCGCTCCCCGCGGCGCAGCCGGCACGGGCAGGGATGAGGGATGAGGCGCCTCGGGGGACGACCCCGCCGCGGGATCGCCGTGCGATCGTGCGGGATCGCCGCCTTCCCCCTCCCATGGGAAGCGTCCCCGTGCCCTGGACCCTCCCGCAGGGGCATCCGCGGAGGGATGAGCGCCCGGAGCCGAGGGATGAGCCGAGGGATGAGCGCCCGGAGCGGCTCGGGGCCGGCGCGCCCTCCAGCGGCCACCCGTGGGACCACGGGCCGGGTCGGGGGAACAAACACGGCCCCGCTGCGCTTTGCCACTTCTCCGCAAAAGGAAAGCCTTGCCGCAGGCCCTCTGCCGCTGAGGTCTTGCTATACGAACAGGCTTTCTCAAAACAGGAATTCTCTGGCCAACACGGCTGGGCATGAGCCAGCAGCGTGCCCAGATGGCCAAAAAGGCCATTGGCATCCTGGCTTGTATCAGCGGGATGTGGTCAGTAGAAGCAGTGAACTGATTGTCGCCCTGTACTAGGCACTGGTGAGGCTGCATTTCAAATCCTGTGTGCAGTTTTGGCCTGTCACTACAAGAAAGACACTGAGGTGCTGGAGCGAGTCCAGAGAAGGGCATGGAGTTGGTGAAGGGTCTGGAGCACAAGCCTTCCAAGGAGCAGCTGAGGGAGCTGGGAATGATTAGCCTGGAGAAAAAGAGGCTCAGGGGAGACCTTATGACTCTCTACAAATACCTGAAAGGAGGCTGTAGCCAGGTGGGAGTCAATCTCTTCTCCCCAGTAACAAGTGACATGAATGAGAGAACATAGCCTCAGGTTGCACCAGGGGAGGTTTAGGCTGGATATTAGGAGAGGTTGCTTTGCCAGAAGAGTGGTCAAGCATTGGAACAGGCTGCCCAGGGAGGTGGTGGAATCAGCATTCCTGGAAGTGTTCAGAAAATATGTAGATGTGGCACTTAGGGACATGGTTTTGTGGTGGACCTGGCAGTGTTAGCTTAATGGCTGTAATCAATGTTCTTGGACGTCTTTTCCAACCTTAACGATTCTATGGTTCTATGAACGAGTTGTCTCATCTCTCTTGTATGTAAGACAACTTCTTTCTCATAAAGGTTAAGGGCAAATAATTTTCTGGGATTAACCTTGGTCAGCAAAGGATCTCTTCACAGGGACTGTGGAAAGACCAAGCATCCCCTTTTGGAGCACACCAAAGCTGGTCCTTGCCTGTGAGGGCAACTCACTTTTGCCGGGAGATGCCTGCAGCACAGCAATCAGCACTGCAAGGGTACCAGGCCTTTGGGCTAGCAACAACAGTGTTCTAAACACATGAAGCCTCAATTCCTGTCAAGAAAATCAGTTGGCATCTTAGCAAAACAACATGTGAGTTTTCTGCTTGATATGGGAAAACTTCCCAACTATGTTGCTATCAGGCAAGTCTTGAGATTTTATCTATGTACAAAGCTAGAGAAGCCAGAGAACTGCTTTCTTCCCATATACAGCAGAACAAAACTATAAACTCATGCTGAACTGAAAAGTTACTGGTTTGTACCTGGATTTAAATTACTGTTTTTAAATTTATCTCTTCCTGTGATCCGATACTGCTGTTAAACATATATGTTGAAGTTAATATGGCAAATATCTTGACCTTCTCAATCTCTCTGTCCATAAGCTGTGAAGGTTTGTAGCCTATCCTTTTGCAGCAGGCAGATCCAGGCATCCCAGCTGTAAATCCACTTACCTGAGTCAGATGGCCTCAAGAATTGATGTGGCCCTCGTAATTGCTCATGCTCATGTGCCATGGCTGGCTGCAGAGTCAGGTTTGACCTGTTTGTTGAAAAAAAAAAAAAAAAAACAACAAAAAACCCAAAACACTTTATTTAGTGAACTTGAAAATATGTTATATTTCAAATTAAATCAAAGCAATGTCTAAAAATTCTGATGGTAATCCAAATTCTTTTCCTGGTAAAACATGTTCTACAAAAACAGGGTGCCTTATGATGGTAATTATAAAAAAGTAACCAAAAACCCAGTCCTCACTGAGCATGACTTAGGCAGATAATTACTTAAAGATAAAACTTGTGAAGAAATAAAAACTACCTTTCTTTCAAAGAACAGAGAGCAAATGAAAATTAATGCTGTCTACGTTAGGCCATGTTCTTTCCCATTTTGAAGATGGAACTTTTTTCCATTTATACAGGCACAAGCTAGGGATAACTCCACTGAAATTAGCAGTCACAACAGTGCAGAACCAGACTGAGGGAAAAATTAGGTTCTTTCAATGCTTACTTGATATGAAATGTGTTATTAATGAATAGCAGTAGCTGCAAATGTCACTCTCAGCTTCCTATTTCCACTTTCAAATTTGTCAGTAGTGTCCTGATTAAAATTGTACAGTTCTGCAGCTGAAGTTTGGATTAAGTTAAAATTATTAGGATTAGAAATGGTGCAAAACCAGAACCTCAGATCTGATCCTCTTTGAATTTCTAGGGAAAGGAGTTTGGATTTAAATCCCTAGACGTGAACCTGCTTGCATGTTTAATTCTGGGTCAGTAGAAGCCTAAATTCCTCATCTGGTTTTGTGTGGGTGTAATCCTGCAAGAGCATTTGATTGTGGGATTTTATGGATTTTATGAATGAAAGTGAGAAAAAGGAGGCATTTCATGACTGGTGATAAGACTAGTTTCCTATTCACAGAGTATGAGGAAATAAAAGACAGTTACTACACTAGTTTTCATAAATTGTAGGGAATACAAGACATGTGAGGAAAAGTGGAAGAAAGATCATTTCTGTAAAGTGTCAGCACAACAGAACTTGACTTTTGGTTAGTTTTTGGCATTATCACAACAAGCATGATTAATATTGCAAAAAGAAGTTAAGTTTAGAGGGTAGACTGATTTAATTGTCGCCCTAAACAAAATATCAACATAAATGAATTTAAACTCTTGTTACTCTACCTAAGCCCAGGATTCAGCCTCCTATGGGAGCTGGATTGAATTCAGCTGGAGAAAATAAAGACACCAGGCTGTTTACATTAGATAAAGCATCTGCTCTGCAGTTACTAACCTAGGAGAAGTATTTTGGGCACAAATGTATTACCTTGTGTAAGATACAGTTATTATGCTCAGCATGTCCGTTCATCCTAAATTACTAGCCCCTTATTCAGCTTTTTCTTTGTGCATGTAGAATTGCTTTTTCAAGAAATGCAGTCAGAGATTGCTTATTCGATACTGTAATTAATTTGTGTGATTCTGCAAGAACATCTCTTTTGGGTGGTGGGTTATTATGCATTCTCATTTTCTTTTTCACCATTTTAGAAATGTGTGTTTTCTTCTTGTTGGGCTAGAGCACATCTAGAGGCATTCCTTTCCCTCCCTGCGTCTCCCATCATTGTCTAAGAGCATGGCCATTATCCTGGAGCAGGAGGAGTATTGTGTTGGATCAGCCATTTCACTGCCTGTGTGTGTCTGGGAGATAAGGACACAGTATTCCATCTTTGAAAAGGTGCTTTTCTGAGTGGCTTCTCTATGTTTCTCTCTGCCTTTCATTTATTAACTTCTGGATGTGACACATATGTCTAAAAGCCAATATGCTGTATTAGGGCTCAATCCCACACTGCTGACATCAGTGAGAGTTTTATCAATTACTTTAATGAGCATAGGATTAGGCCTTTGTGATTATACGAAGAACCAATTACTGGATTTTTCTATGAACCTACATTAAAACCTCCTTACAAATGTGACTTGCAGGGTATGAATCAGAGAAAACATTGCTTTTCTGTTTCGGTTTAAACTTGACTTCAGTACTAAGTGTATTCTATTTGGGTTTGAAATACAGTGCACTGGCAGAAACAGACATGTTTAATGAGGCATAATAAGGCATTGCGTGGTTTATTCTCTTTCTAGGCATGTCTTCCTTAAGGACCCTGTATTTTCACATCTCTATATTAAAAAAGACTTCTGGTATTTTGCAGAGTGAGACGCTTCCCCCAATATATTTTGTTTGATGGGTGATCTTTACATAATTTCATTGTCAAATAAACAAACAAAATTTATAAAAATTAAACCATAAAAAAAAAAAAAAACCCAAAAAAAACCAAAAAAAAAAAAAAAAAAAAAACCAAAAAAAAAAAAAAAAAACAAGGGAAAAAAACCAAAACACCCCATAAACCTAAGCTAGAAAGAAGCCCAAGCCTGTGATTTATTCATCCTGGTTTTATTCACAGTCTTTCAAGTATGACACCTGTGATGTAATTTCCTGGCCTATATATTGCACAACATAATGCTGCAGATCTTTTTATTTTCCTTTTGTTCTTAATCATTATTTATTATCTGAAATTATTATCAATCGTTTCTTGTACAGCTTTGGAAAGAGCAGGCGCATCCTCCAAGCCTTGTAACTTTTTATATTTGAAGCTCAAAGAGTGTCTGAGTTCAGTTTAACTTTCTGAAAGTCATTAGTCCACAGTGCAAGTGAATGTAATTTTCATGTAACTATAGCCTCTGTATCACTAGTTTAGGCTTAAAATCAGAAACACTGAAAGTGAACAGCTGCCTTTCAGGCACAACCTATGATAGAGTTGATGCAGAGCTAATGTTTTATCCTTTACTCCACCATAAATTCACCCTGGTATTTCCCTATGTTCCTGTACATCCACATAAAAAGATGCTTTTTATAATCATTACTTTTGTCTTGTCTTGTCTTTGGAAATATTCTGCAGAAAGTAGATAGAAGCTTCATAATGTTTTGTCTTGTAATAAAAGTTTACAGGGTTATTATGCTGAAGTGATTGGAGCTGAACCTTACTGGGGCAGGTTATTTTTTATTTATTGACATAATAGGAAAATACTTTATATAAGTCATAAAAATCACTAAGAGATGCAGTAACAAAATCTTACTGTGTGACACATATGAACTAGAAATAGTGTTGTGTTCACCCTGGCTAAAATATTGTTTCATAGAGCAGTTGTTTTGTGCTTGTGCAGGAACATATAGATCTTACTTTAAGCTGAGGAAACATTAAATAAAAAGGGCTTTATATTTTTGGTCTTTAGGATTCAGTGTAAAGCTCCAAAGTAATCTCATGAAAGTAGGGGAGAGACACCGGCTTAGGAATCAGGGAGCTTGTGTTTCATTTCTAGCTATCTGTCTCACTCAATAGTTCTGGCCTCTTCATCTCAGCTCTTAGTGGTGCCATTTTTCACTTGTTGCCTGTCTTCACTATTTAAACTGTAAAATTGTTGCGACTGGCATTATTCTTTGGTGTGCATATCTACAGCACTTACTGCAGTGGAGCTCTGTGGGCTAGGTCAGACATTTTGGGATCTGCTCTACCACAAAAATAAAAGTATCCCCTTTTACTGGATAAAATGAATCACATGATAATGTGAGAAAAATAAAGGAATGAAACTCGTATCTGAATTTCTGATACAAATCTTAAATAGGACAGAGTTTTCTTTATTAAGCTACATGGTTCAAAGGGAGGAATTAGCCAGAAATTAGTCATTAAGTGAATGAAGCCAATTTACCATAGCTCAGAATATCCATAAGTTTATTTGTGCTTTTCTCTAGCTGCTGAAATATGTTACTCAGATTTACACTAGACATTAATCTAGAGGTTAATGACAAACAAGCCCAAATTGACAAGATGGTTCGGCTGCACGAGATCAGACAGTGTTCCTGATAAGACCTCATTTCTGTTCTCTAGTAATCTCACCAGCACCTCTGGTGTCAGTATGTTGACCCTCATAAACAAAATCTGGTGCCCTGAAATACCTCAAGTTGCAACTGAAGAATCGCTTTTCTATTTCTTTGCCAAAAGTAGTTTTGCGTAGCAAATAGCTTTGATAGTATACATAAACGAGGCAGAAATGTAGCTGAAGGTGATTAATTTGAGACTGTAACTATCCAAATGAAAGCCTTCTTCACTGTTTTAATGCCTCTAGATATAAGTCATCGATTTCACAGAATGTCAACTGAATAAATTGTCCTGTTGACAGACAGGTATAGTTATTTAGGTACTACTATGCACCAGACTTAATGATTTTGTCTTCTTTCTCTTTAAATTTCAACTTTTTGTTTGCTTTCTTTTTTCCTTTGATTATTTTTATTTTGGCATTTTTGCAATTTCCCTCATAACATCTATTTGTGCATTTATAAATTTTAGAGTTAATCTGCAGTCTTAAGACATCATTCTTTCCCAGAAGGAGGGCTAGATCTACATGTGCTTTTAGCTACTTTGTGCTCTTCAGCTGTATCTATAAAGTATCTATAAAGCCATCTTAATCAGTTAAGCCTGATTTATGATAATGAGATCTCGGCCTCCATGCTTCTTTTCTTGTTTCCTTTCTTTTTTAGCATTATTTTCTCTGTTTTTCTTGAGCAGATTCCCTTATTCTTCCATAAAACACAGGCAAGTATTAAAGAGTATTTTTTAATTTTTATGAGTTGGAAATAATTTCTACAGTTAATCAATAATGTATTCAATTAATAATTCCATCATTATTCAAACAGCCCAATTACTACTGTATTCTTTTCTCTAAGGTTCCCTTGTCCTATTTCACAAATTATTTTCTTACTTTCTCACACAATATTTTTTTACTCTTTAAAACCACTAATATAGAAGCAAAAACTCTCGCAATCCAGTGACAGAACCCAAGGGAATGGCCTAAAGTTGTGTCAGGGGAGGTTTAGGTTGGATATTAGAAAAAGGTTCTTCACCCAGAGGGTGGTTGGGCACTGGAAAAGGCTCCACAGGGCAGTGGTCACAGCAGCAAGCCTGACAGAGTTCAAGAAGCATTTGAATGATACTCTCAGGCACTTGGTGTGACTCTTGGGGTTGGTCCTGTGCAGGGCCAAAAGCTGGACTCAATGATCCTTGTGGGTCCTTTCCAACTTGGCATGTTCTGTGATTCTGTAATAATGAATGTAAGTCAATATAAATACTCTATTTGCCAAATTAACAACTGACTTCTTACTCCTAGCAGTACAAAAACATTTATCCCGGAAACCTTTGTTTCTTATTTAAAAGCCAGTGCTAGCTAAATTCAGATCTTCAGAGCCCCAAGAGTTCACAGATAATCTTGGAAGTGCCTGAACTTGGTCTCAGATTTTTGTCAGTAAGATCCTGCTGGGGTGAATGTCTGTGTGTGCGTCTTGTGGGGCCTCAGGCTAGCATACATTCTCAAAGACCCACTGGATGCCCCACAGTGCACATGACCGTCAGCTGATGACATCTCAGTGATGCCTTCATTACCTGTTTCTCAGCCCACAGAGCAATTAACCAACATCTGGGATACCTTCATGCAGTACTCTTGAGGGGATCTCAATCATCACAAGGACTATGCAACAATGCTTATGTGCAAAGCGTGTTGGGATGAAAGAATGCAAAAGCTGCTCTTCTTCAAAAGGCTGTCAGGCTTCAGAATGAGCCATTAATGCCAGTAAAAGCCTAATTGATTGAATGTGTAACTGAAAAGGCAACATAGGCTGCCAACTCTGTTCTACTGGGTATTTTTTTGTATTAGATTTTCTGCAATGCAAGGAAAACCGAACCTTTCCTCTTCGGTCAAGCACTCCAACCTTTCACTATAACATAGCTCTTGTTCTACATTTATACTCAGCCGATGCAAGGTGGAATACCTTCAAAAGAAATGCTAAAAATTGTTCTCTTCTAAACCTGGAACAATGCACAGTCTGATAGGAGGGACATTCCTGTGCAAACCATAGGATTCAATGAATCTACCCTTAATTCCTAGTATCTTTTGATTTTAAGAGCCACTGAGTTTAAAGAAGAAATGCACATAGCTCTAGACTATTCCATGGATATAGGAACCTCAAGAAGGAATCACCTTACAGCTCATTATAACTGTGAATCACCTTCACACATCTTGAAGACTACTGATATCTCTATCTTGGGACCAATGCAATGAACATTAGTGGCTCATGGGTTAGTACTTCAAGAATATTTTCCTTAGTGGGCAAGGTTGGATTCAGTAGGAATTTATTTCTCAGTGCTTTTCCATAGTGTATGGATAAACAATATTCTTCTTTGCATGGATAACAGATGCCATTGTAGGAACAATGACTCCATCATACTCATCTTTCTGCAACACCATCAGCTCGGATATGTTTTTCAGACAGAGTTTTTCAGCCTCTAAATTCCAAGTCAATGATCTATATCTGGGGCTACCTGTATGTTCCTTTTTATATCATCTGTTTCTCATCTTAACTCATAAAAAGTCATCATTACCACTTCTTTCATTATCCACCTATGCTATACATCTTGCACACAAGATTTTGATGTACAGTACAACCTTTTCTCATTTTTTCCCTTTGTCCTTTCTGCACAGATTGCATCCATCAATATTAACATTTCAGGTCTCTGATTTATCTCATTACAGTTCTGCATTACCAGCTAAATCATAATTTCCTTCCTGTAATGTCACTTTGAGCTCATTTCCCATACACTCTGCATGTGTATATAGACAATTATGGGGTTTATTGCTTCCTTCCTACTGGTCTTGGCTTTTCTCCTTTGTCTTCATCTTCCAGCATTCAATATTTATGGAAAGAACTCTGTACAGAATTGTAACATTCCTGTCTAAGTTCACAGCTGCCTGAAATAGCATGACAGTACTAGCCTCCTGTGCTTTCATATACTCAGGTGGACAGTTTTAAAATATGAACTGAACTGCCCACCCTTTCCACAAAGCTCAGGATTTTGCCATGCTTCCAGTCCCATCTATTGTGCAAGGTCCTAACAGACCACTGGGGTCATATATATGAGTGAAACCATCACCCACCACTTAAGGCTTGCTCATTCTGCAAAGCAAGAGCAAGGGGGTTTGCACTGACTGCACTGACTGTGAGAAGACACTCTTCTTAAACAGTGACTTCCTAGTGGTTTGAAAGGAAACAGGTTGCAAGTAGGACTCCTTTTTTTCCAAGGACAACAAACCTTTCTCTCTCCCAAGGCCATACATGCCACAGAGGCTTCTTGTGAGAAAACAGCCCTCAGCACTTTGTGAAGGGCAAATGCATCCCAACAGCAGTTGAAAGCAGCGCACAAGGGAGCTCTCTCATGCCTGGAGGCCAGGCATATGCAAACACACACAGGGGAGACCAGGTTGTACTGGAGGGCTCCATTTCTCTCCTACCTGGAGGCAATTTCAATCATGCAGCTAGAGTAACACCTGCAGTACGTTCCCACTGCCCTGACAAGGATGAGCTTTCAAATCTTGGCTCTGTACTTTACCTTTGTGCTTATATAAAACTTTGGGCCTCCACATAGTCCCTATCCTCACCTGAATTCCTCCCCAAAACTTCAATGCCATAGCTCCACTCAGTGAAAATAAAGGCTCAAAGCTCCCTCAGCCCATCTCTTTTCCCGAGTGGAGGTGCTTGCAAATATTTCTTTGTTCACTAGAGGGCAACATTGGTTTAAAAATCAGTCTTACCCTTCGGTTACACAAGAAAGGTGAGATGACACACAGAGAAATCAGACAAGAAATGTCCAACATGCTGCTCCAGGGGCGGGAAAAAGTAAAGTGTCTAATGCAATGCTAAGAAAGTATCGCACACTGCAACAGAAATCAGTGACTATAGAATGGAGATAAAAGGGGGGTAAAAAAGGTTACAGAAAATGACATCCTCAGCGAGGTATTTAAATGTACTTTATTAATCTGAAGCACGGCATTATCTCTGACAGACATTATATAGACAGCATTTTAGATATATAGTATCTTTTGCTGAAAGTTAAGGACTCAGAAATGGTTCCTGACCTTGAAAAAGCCATTCACATCAGAGGGAAATTGTAGATGGGCCTATTCTACTTTCGGGAACACCAAGAGGGAAAGGAAGAATGTGTGCTGGGCACTGAAGAAGCAGACTCTTGGGATAGGAACCTTAGAGATGGAAAAGAGAGACTGTAGCAATATTGGTGGCAAGAAGAGCTAAGCAAGAGTTTCTTGTTGAGAAGAAAGTTGCAGGTGTGAAGGTGTGGTCAAGAGTCCTCCTTAGACTGCTGCAACAAGTAGCACATAGGGGAATTTCTGCTTTTGTCTGGCAGCTTTTGCTTATCTTTTATCCCTGCTGAGGAAGACAACTGCTCCTGTTTATTACCCCTGCTGCCACCTTAGGATTCTTATCCCCTGTCCCTTATAATGCTGATGTAATTATGTCCCCCCAGAGCTGTGCCTGCAGGCAGCAGTGCAAGCCTGCTGAGCCTCTCCTGGTTGGGCTTGGCTCCCCGGTGGCTGCAAACTGTGCTGCTGCTCACTCAATACCTATTTTAGATATTCCTGCTGGGGCCCACAGGGGAAGCAACAGGTCATATGCCCACTTAGCAGCTGCATGCTGCTAAATGAATTGGTATTAGAGGTACCTGAAGACTTTTGCTAACAACAGCACGGCTTGTCAGAGGTTTATAAGACAGTTTAATAAGTGGATTTGAAAAAAGAGGCTAGTTTCACACAGTGCTCTGTAGGGAGCATCCTTTGTGCTAGTCTGATTTGCTGAAGAGATGCAGGAGGAGTGGGATGTGTGTGCATCCCAGTTCAGGTGCCATTGGTTAGATAAGCAGTAGTTGTGCCTCATCTGCAGCCTCATTGATCCTGCCTCAGATCTGCAGTGTCTGTGACAAGCACTGCTTGGGTGCCCAGAAACAAAATAAGTGCATCGAGTCTCACATATCCCATATGAAAATCCACACTTGACCTCTGCCCTCACTGTGCTTCATCTCACACAAGTTCTCTCCCCTGCTAAAACCTGCAAGGCAGGCTGCAGCTACTCAGAGCCTTCCCAGGGACGGGGCTGCCCCTGCTATGTAAGGGCTGTACACACAGCAGCCTCCTGGTCCTCCCAGACTACTGCCTCTCTGCTGCATGGCCCAGTGCATAGCCTGTCTGCCACACTGCATCTCCAACCCCTCCCATCCCCCTGCACACCATCTGGCACTCAGAAATGGAAACGTTCGGAATAGGGTGAAACCGTAAAAAATTCTGAGTGTGAGGCTGGCTTAGCTGCTATTGCAACATTCTCATTCACTTTGACTAAAGAGCCCTGGTTTCAGAAGTGCCAAAATCTTACAAATATGGGAAAATCATCCTCTCTCCTTAAGAATATCTAGCCATGTATCCTTCCACAACCAACTCAGAAATTCAGTGTTGGCAAGTGTTTTGACAACCAAAGCATGCCTAGTCCCATGTAGAAACCAGAAAAGTCCCCTGAGATAATACAAATATATTTATCAAAACCTGACTATAGTCTGTATTGACTCTTTATTCCATCCATACTCCCTTGCATTTTTTATCTTCCTTTTTGTGGTCTGGCAAACGTGGAAATATGTCTTAAAGCTAAAAGCTCATGCTTTTCCAACTGATGAAGAAAGATCAATCCACAAATCTAACAACTATCCTGCTGTGTTTGTTGTTCTGAAAGTGCAAAGTGAGCACATCATTCCAGTCTGCCAAGAGAGGTGCCAGAACTCAAGCCTGTGGGAACTGTAACATCAAGGAGTAGCAAATTGGATAGGAAAACACAGCAAAGAAACTGGTTTTGGGACACAGAGATTCAGTTTTTGAAAGACTGAGTCCCCATTTGTTTGCCTGTTAGCAATTCACAACCTGTATAGGATTTTGAACACTAAGTACCTGATTATCCTCTCAAGACTGCCAGCAAGATATTCAGTCAATAAACACACCTGAGTGCCAACTGTCAGGATGGTGCTTCCCACGGTAGCAAGCTGGTGGGAGGCTGATGCTTGCTACAGGTGCCCACAGCCTTGTGCTCTGCAGAAATGTCATGGAAGGGACATCCTGAAAGGCAGGTTTGACTTCTCATGCTGCCATCAGGGATGGAAGGTGCAAACAGTGCTGCCACAGAAGTGTGGCTGCTGTTGCACCTCATTAAAAGCCCAGAGTTTGAGTGACCAGTAACACTGTTTTGAAAGGAATCTTGAGAAAAATAATACTTGCTCTGAGGCTTTTAAAAAGGGTGCAGTAGTGAAGCAACCCAAGGAGTTCCCCATGTCCTGCTTGTAAGCAGTGTGGGAATGGTTTAATGTACACCGCTGATTTATACTATTTCCTGCCAAAGTGCTGTGGCTAATATCAAGCACTTCCAGAGTATAATTTGTCGGACAGATAGCCTGTTTAATAGCCTATCCATAATGTTTGATCATGTCATCACTGCTTAGAGAGACTAATGCACAGGGATTATGCTTCTGGAGCCAATACATTGGGCTCTTCAGATTTGCATACATAATAATTCTCTGGGCAAATAGCTGTCAACATCTATTCCAATAATACTGACTGCTCACTGTTCTGCAATTCCATAGCAATACAAAGATCAATCTGCTCAGCTATTGTGGTGATTTCTTCAAAAATCAGGAGTCTGAAAGCATAAATGCTATCAAAACCAGGGCCAGAATCTTTGCTTAATAGTAGGCAACTGTGAAATACCATCTTAATTTATTATACTTCCTCTCCATTTCTTCTTACTCACACTTTTTTCATTATGGCTGTAGTAAAACCATAGCTCTTTCGCTCCCCTCAAAGGCCAGTGCACATCAGCTAGTGCAGGTGCCTGTGAAGAGTTCCCAGAAGCTGACTGGAAAAGCACATTCAGCTGATGAGGTCCAGGGCCATTGGGGCCAGCAGTCTTCTGAGGAGGAGGGAGCAGCCAGTGAGAAAGCTCCCTCCACATCCCTCTTCTTCCCCATCTCCATCATCACTCTTCTCTGCAGCACAACCTTTTTGTTGGCTGCCTTGGATGTAGCAAAGCTTTGTAGTTTCAGTCAACACTTTCAAGGGGGCTCAGAGGGACTGAAAGCAGTGAAGCCAGAAGCGGGGCATAACCTATGGCAACCAAAGCAACAGCTGCTGCAGCCTTTCATGTCATGGTTTTACAGACTCCAGAGGGGAAACATCTCTAAAAAGATAACCATGTATGCATATGTCCCGAAGGTTTGGGGGTGTTTGTGTTCCAGGCAAGATATTCTCATCTTCTTTATTAACAGCTGAAAACAGGATGAATTTACAGAAGCTGTAACAAACAGCAAGTCATCTCATGCTTTGCCCTGGTGCCAAAAAGTGTGACAGGGCCAGTAAGGGACAGAGACCCACATGCCTGCTACTGAAGAAAGTCAGTTTCAATTAATACTGTTTCTTATTTCAGGTCTGCACAGCTGCCTCATGAAATGATGTGCAGTTCTTTGAAATGTAGAGCTTTACGCTGCATGTGATCAAAAAAGTAATTAAAAATGCTACATATAGTCTAGGAGAAATTTTGTTCCTTACTTTCCATTTAGAAATTCTGCTCAGTTCAGATATATTAGATGCAAGTCACAGAAAGAAAACATTTTTAGTTTTCACAGGAAAAATGACAAAGTTTTGTTAAGAAGATATCAAGCTATTTTTTTGTATTAATTTTACACAGAAGAAATCTGTTTGTCATAATGTCTAGCATTTCTTTCCTATCACTTTTAACACAGTGGGACAACAATGATTGAAGTGTCCCCTACCTCAGGGAGAGATTGACAAGGCATATATCTGCTAAAGCCAACCAAAGAGTATTTGACGGATTGTCCAAAGTCCTCACTAGTATGAACACTGGAATTGTTCTCAATATAATCAATTACTGTACTTTAAATAGGAATTCTGCTAACTGAACTCATGCATTTTGTTAAATACCACAGTGGATGTCTCTTTAGCAGTTTTGTCTGTAAACCTCAGTTTCTAATTGTAACTTACTCTGGATGATGTGTTTAAGTATTCAAGGCAAGAGTTATTAAGAGGATGCAACTGATTTTATCTTTCCTAAGATCCTGCCGCTATTGCCAGTGACCGCAATGCTCAACCAGAGGGCTTTCAGTCAGTTCTGCACGACAGACCACTGCACGCCTGATACCCATCATAGGGATACCTAAGAGGAGACATTATATAGATTGAAATATTTTTACATTTTGAAGTGCACTGTCTTTTACAGAAAGTTCAACAGGCATTTAATTCCCAAGGCTACGTGCAGGCAGAAGGAAAGCTTTGTGGGCAGCACAGTGCTGGCAGGGACTCAGTGTGTGCCCTCCAAGGCCTGCCCCTTTCCTTGCCCTTTAGTTCTTTTTGCGTGTCTCTTTTCTTTACAACTGAAATTAAACAAATCCATTTGCAAGAGTCAAAAAACACAGGAGGGGAGCCAGGTTTGTGAAGAGTCATACATTTCAAACATATATTACTTCAACAGCATCGGAGGAAGAGTGAAACATATAAGATGATTTCTTTTTCTGAAACTGTTCATTTTGCTGTAAAAACCCTCCATTTAAGAAGTCAGTGCTAGGCTACACTCACACAGCGGGGAGGAGAGTTTGAGCGTAATGTTTCTGCTCCCTCTAACAGCTTATTTTTCTGCAATATAATGTGTAGGGTGACAGGTTTACAAAAGGTTCCTAGCTTCTCCTGCACTCACCCCTGTCCAAGCCTAGTGCTTTTCTTGAAAGCACCCCAGCTGTGTCCTGTGTGACCTTTCAGGTCCCACACTGTCAATGCCCCCCTGGTTTTGGCACAGTTTGAAAAAACACAACCCTCCCAGCCACCAAGGGGATGTTCCTGAGCCTCCACCCCTCTAAGGGTGCCATGTCTTCCATGGCCTGTGGGGCAGGATAGCAGGGGGACCCAGAGGCAAAGCAGTGGCATCCACTTCCTCAGGGCCCCAGAGGGCACTACTGCAGGGGCAGGAGGATACTTAGGAGCCAGGTGGATTGGTTCAACCTGAGCTGGACATCCCCACCACCACCAGCACAGGCTATATTTCACCCCTGTGGCAGCAGGAACTGCTCCCTTGAAAGGGGTTGTGTGGCTGTGGTGGGGGATGCTGACAGCAAGTAGACTTTAATGTGGATTTTTTGTGCCACATGTCATTTCTGAGAGCCGTACCCGAGGAACACAGTTGTAACACAAGAATAACACAGTTTTCCATTCCTTTTGCCTCTCTACAAGTGATTTGAGTATCTCTAGATGGTGAAGATGCTAAAAAATCCTTTACTCTGCTTACTGATAACTGGCCTGGAAAGCATTCACACCAATTTCTTCTCATTCTCTTATAACAAAGATCCACAGTGTCATCTGTGATTCATTCAGTAAAGCAACTATCTGTTGGAGATAAGGTCAATATAGCTGACATTATCAGATAACCATTACTATTATCAGGACTTCATCCTGCAAGGACCACGGCACAAATTAAACTCACATTTCTCCTACCTTGCAGGAGCAGCTCAGTGTAAATAGTCAAAGTTTACCCATTGCTCTCAGCAGGTTAACGTTTCTCAGCCTTTGAGTTTATGCTGCATAATTGAACACAAGGCAGAGAAGAGCTGCTGTCTGAAGGTTTTGGCAAGGGAAAGCAGAGAGAAATTGTGATGCCTTTCACAGATAATTAAAAACCACCATTTTTGATAAGTTTTAAAGCATGGTTACTGAGACCTCTGAGCTTTCCAACATACCTTTGTAAAATGCCACAGGGGATCTAAAATCTATAGGACAAGCTCAGGAGTTCTCTTGGTGTTTGTTTTCCCAAGCAACCACAGGCTGTTGAACCTCCCTTTCAGCAGTGGCTTTACTGGAACAATGACAGGACCATGATGGGTTATTTTACAGAGTAACGGGCCTGTACTGCTCCTGCTTGACAAGAAGCTGCATCTCACCTTTGCTGCTGCTTTGGAACAAGAGGAACAAGATTTTCCTGGGATGTAGCTAACTCAGCGTGAAATCACCCACCAAGTTCAACAAGCAGTAGCCAGCAAGACTTTTGACCCTCAGCAAAGCTCTTTCTGGTTCTTCATTGTCCAATGGGTTCCCCATGGAGAACATAGTATTTTTTTGTATGAACTTCACAAATTTAAAGGCACTTATGAAATACATGCATATTACCAAACAAAACCCACCACACTGACCTATGCCGACTTATGATGCCTACTTTGTACAAAGGAGAAAGCAACAGGTAGAGCTTTTCCTTTTCCTCTCATTATTTATCTATGCAAATGTTTGATTAAAATAATAAAAAAACCCCCAAAGATAAATGAAATACAGGTTGTAGAAATACAGTGATGTTCTGGATGCTGTGTGGAAAGCCTATATGAAATTAACATTATCTTCCAGTCTCAAGACTAAAATTTTAAGTGACTTGTGTTATGGTGCCCAGTGAAATGGAGGATGCTCAGGCAGAAGTAGTCATTAAGCAGACTAATTTTATTCTCTCTGTGAGTAATACACTCAGTTTTGAAATGGATGCTGATATTTTGTATTTCAGAAATTTGTGCTTCCCTCCCAAATGGGATTTAGCAACAACCAAAGTGTAGTTTCCTAAATGTTCAGCTATCAGTAGTATTCAGGATCTTTTAAAAAACAGTGGCTCTATGTTAGTCATCAGCTAAATTCAGTTAGCAATATTAAATTGAAACTGGCACTGATTTTTCTCACTTTCACAGCCAAATGACTGGAGTGAAAAAGCACCTAGGAGGCATTACAAGATGGAAAGTTAAAACAGATCAGAAGTGATGGAAATGTGACATTGAAATTTGGGCTTCATTTTCAAAACTTTTCATGTACACTAAAATCTTGCTCAAAGCTAGACATCTAAGAGAAATAATGGTAATAACTGAAGCAAAATACCTTCTGCAAATGCTTGGGCCAAAGTTTTCCACTGACTCTCAGAGAAGTCAGTGCCATGGGTACAGCTGGATGAGCAAGTCTTGGATTGACCTTTCCAGTTCACTGTGGGAGCCAGCTGCGGTATGCATAGCAAAACCTGAAGTGAGTTCCCTGAACTGGGGAGGGCTCCATGATGCCAGATGCACTCTCCTATTCTTTCAGCATGAGAGATCCCCATCCCTACACCAGGTTGGCTCCCCATCACTCCCTGCTGATCCCTTCTCTGGAGCCAAAGCAGTGCACCCTTGACTAATGACATAGCCAGGGGTCTCCACCAAGCACAGAAAAGCTGGAAAAGGCAAGAATGAATAAATGCCTGAAATCCAAGGGAAGACAAAGCACCACACTTTCATTGCTGACCATAATAAGTGTCATCACTGTTTCTGAGAGGCGTCAGGTTGCCAGTTTTGCACAGCCCCTGTGCAGCCTGGCCAGAGCCACTGTGCACTCTGCTGCCAGCTGCCAGGCAGTGGCTGCCTCAGAGCCATGGCCATTCATAACACAGGCAGCATGACCATTCCCTAAATTCTCTGTATTTTCTCCTGCCTCTGCCTTCTCCTGCCCACAGTGGTGGGGAGGGGGCCCTGCCTGATAGAAACAACCAGCACCAGTTCTCCCCTGCCTACCGTGTTGGGGTTTTTTTAATCAGAGACAGTGAAGACAAAGCAGGGGTCTAAATCAAAGTGTTCTCTGTCAGCAGATCCCAGAAATAATTTAGGGCAGTAAACATGGCCACGGGGGGTTTAATTTCTGAGGATTACTTTTACAAAGTATGCACAGCTCTGTTCACAGTGTGTTCTTGCACCCACAGATCTTCACCTGTACCAAAACAGAATTTTACTTTACCACCTTGATGAAGGCAGACAAGCAAATAAAAAGCACAAGGAGACAGCAGCTGTCTGTAAATAACCAACTCTGTCTAACTTTTTCCATTACTCAGGTTTATAGTGAAAGAAATCTCCAGTTTAGAATGTTTTCACTACTTTTAGTTAGCAGAAAACAAAGGTAGGAGGCTTTAACTGCTTTGAAAGGCAAACAGCAAGCCACAAAGCACAGTGTTATATTTGCAAGGAAACCATGTTGCCTGATATGAAATTATATACTGCACTGTTCTGCTTTTTCTAGTTTTAGTCATAACATTAAGCAAGATTTTTCCCAGATCTTATTAAATACATCTCAGTAGATCCCTGCAGCACATTTGACAAGCATATTGGAAGATTAAATTTACAGGACTTCACTCTGCCTGTACTTACATCTCTTACTCCACTCATATCACTGTGTGCACTCAGTGTGTTCTTCAGGTACTTATTTCTTTAGAGCTGAGTAGTACACAGCAGGACAATAGTGCCTTCAGCAGGTGCTGGTGTAAGGTTAGATGCCCTGTGCAAATGTCCAGTTGCAGTGGGCTGCAAAGTCTTTGTACTAGAGGAATTACAGTCCCTTAATTAAGCTTGAACCATTCAAGCACGTGGATGCTGAATGCCTTGACCCAGTAGCTTTGTCTCTGCTGAGCAACAGGAGCAGATCCGTTCCCATTTCATAGAATCAATGGTTAAAGTCCCAGTAGAGCATTTTCAGTGAGGACCATCCCTGCACCTACCCCCATCCCTAGACCATGCCAGCTCCATTTATTTATACCACAACTGCTTCCACTCATCCCCCTGTAGCCAAGCGAGTCAGAACAGAACCAGACCCTTTAACAGCTTTTGTTACCATCAGCAAATCAAGTAAGCAAGACGTGTTTAGCCAAATCACTCTTCCTATCTTAATGTCATCTGAGATTAATTCAGTTAGAACTACCCCTCTTCTACTGAAGCTCCTAAAGATGAAAAATACTTAAGTTGTTCCTATTTTGTTGACTGTGAAAGAAGGAAAAACTAGAAGGGAGTTAAATGCAAGGTATGGAGCAGTGACCCACTATTATGACAGATGAAATCTGTGATGTGTTTATAAGCGGGCTAAAATAACCAACACATTATAGAAATGGAATGTATGAAATAGGCTGAATTGCATGTTTGACTGTCTTTACTATTTGAAAAGAGTGCTGCTTTTTATTTTTGGAGTGTTTTTCTCTATGTACCTTGATTTGATTCTGTTTTACCAATTCAGTTCTTGAGAGTTTGAAAACTGTGGGAAACCTGTTAAATGCTGAAATAGCAAAGGCCACTGAACCACCCAGGAAGCTAGAGGAGGAAGAGGAGGAAAGAAAAGGGTTCCAATCTATATTATCAAAATATATAGTTTTAAGTATCTAGTTAATTCCAACAAATAACAGGCAGTAGAAAGAGAATAAGACTTCATGAAGTATTTCAGTTAAGAGATCATAATGCACATGCTCAGACGTATCCAAATGGTCTTCCAGGGAGAAACTGTAAATGGGCAGCTCTGATACCTCAATGTCCAACAGGACAATACAGGGACAACAAATGCCTTTTTTAAGATAGTTTTTTGTACTCTGTAAAGCAACTAATAAGGTGACAGGGTCAATTAATAAGAATTCTTTGCAAATCAACTTACATTATACTTTCGCATCCATGCTATTTGTTCAGTCACATCACAAAACAATTAGGGCAAGCAGAACAGAAGAGAGCCAAGCTTAGCCTCCCTTACTACATCTTGTGCATTTCGAAATTTCCCTGGGGGGAAAAAATAAAATTAAACTGGTGAGCTTAAAAATATCATAAAGAAGCATATGGATGTACAGTGACCAGAAATACATTTTAACTGGGAATTAGAAGATTACTAACCACAATAACTGTAAAGCTATGATACAGCGTCCCAAGACAAGTAGAGAGGGTAAAGAGCTTAAGATGGTGTTTAGCTGGTTTGTGAAAAGGATGATGTGTCAGGCTTGCCTGTTAAGAACAGGGACAGAACTTGATAATTCAGGAGATTCCTACTGCAAGTGATTATTTTCCTTCTGTCTCCCAGCCAGCTGTGTAGTCTGTTGTCACGTAACAACTACTGCCAGGAACAGCCGGCTTTCTTTGGTGAGCAAAAGGGTGGGAGACATGGCAAGAGAGAGGACTTTGGATGCTGGCCAGATCCAGAAGATCCCTGCTGAACTCTGCTATGAGAAACGATGTAAGGTTTGCCACAGACTGAAGTGCCCAACACTAGTTTTATGCTGTTCGGCTGGAGATGTCTGGCATGTAATACCAGGCTGTTAATACAGCTGCTGCTGCGAGCGTGCAAGGCTGTCCACTGTTCTGCTGTTGCTACGACATGTAGATGCCCCTGCTGGGACTCGTGACTATGTGTAATGCCAGGATGATGCTGGGACTCGTAACTGCATGTAGTGACACTAAAGCCTGAGCTCTCGTATGGTGTCCACACCCCCTTGCTGCTGTCCCAGCTTTCTGTTGTGTGTTACTGCCTGGCCTCACAACAGGGCAGCACAAGGAAAGCTGTGCCCACCTACACCTCTGCTGCTGTGGTTGCAACCTGGGGTTTGATGCTGAAGCACACTTTCGGCTAAATAGCTCCAACAAGGTGTTTTGGGACAGTGAAGGTGATGTTTGCAGGCACAGTTCTGTCCTGTTTCCCTTATGGGATCACTCACTTTTGGGGGACAGATGGCCAGGAACAGCCACACCTTCAACCATTTCCCAGAGATTTGCAACCACTTGTTCCTCATGCACAGTTCTGCACCAACGTCAGCTGCAGGACAGTGATAGGGAGGAAATGTGAGAACACAACTCCCTGCTTAATTTGGCCATGTAACACTCCAAGACATACAGATAGGTTTGGAAAGCATTCAGAATCACAGCATTTGTTCCAATAAACAGACTTTTCTTACTGTAGACCTGATAATTTCAGCCATTTTCATGCTGAATATCTCTTTGAGGTCAGATTTTGACCCTTTTACTGTCTCTGGATATTACTTTACTGCTGAAGCAGTTTTACTGTGTCACTGAGCCTGTTTCTGCCCCATGCAGAGAGATCTAGGGAACACATACATACTAATATCCTACTCAAAGGTAAGTATCAGCATGACCCTCTAAAATGTACTCTGTTTGACTAGGGACTAAAATCAGTCAAAGTGAACGGAGCTGTACCAGTTTGCCTCAGAGTGAACTGAATCGAGCCTCTGAACCACAACAAAATTGATCTCAGAGTACTATGCTAAGAGCAGCAGCACAAGATAACACTGTCTGAAATGTGTTCCACATACTGTGAAATACTCCAGAATCAAATGCTTAACAGTCTACTAAACTGGAATACACTATGATATTGCTTGTGACTGATTCATCTGCTCGTTGCATTAGATTGCAGAAGTCTGGCTTGCCTCACAATCAGTCCTGGGGAGGTATTCAGCCATGAAAACAGTGATTGAACATGAGTTAGATATTATAAATATGAATTTGTCAGGCCAGAAACACTAACATATGCAACTCCCCTAATATTACTTAAAGGTCTTAGTTTCCCTGATTCCCAAAGAAGTTTGTGTGACTATGATCCAAGAGCATGTCCTGAGATCCTTGGTTACCAAAGATGATGGAAAGGAGCCATCAGTCCTGATGGTTTGGGCCTGGCTAATTTACAAGCTTGGTTTCTGTTCATGAGGTTCTGTTTATAAGATGTGGATGCTAAAATGCTGTCTTTCCTCTCCTACCTCCTTAATTCATTATCAAGTTTGAACACTTGAGGAGTCAAGTTATGAAAAGCTAATGATGAAGCTGAGTACTCAATCTAATTTATAGTTTGGTATAGATCATAGTCTACATATACGCTTCCCCAAAGGCACATTTTATCCACCAGTTCTGTAACTCACAGTGTTTAGAGCTAGAAAGTTTCTTTACCATTAGCCAGTCAGGCTGTAAGCCTAATGATGCCTCAGCTATGAATATTTGCCATAACATCCCACACTTCTATTCCAGCTCTTTTTAATTAGTAATGGATTATTTCTTCCAGTGGAGCTACTGAAAGAAATCTGTTTTCACTTAGCACTTAGGCCAGAAACATTATTGCCACTCCTGCTGTAATTGCCTGCTAGCCTTTATTAGTTTCTATAGATCCAGCAATCAACATTTTTGGATGCTTTCTAAATCTTTCTGTTTGAAGAGGTTAAATGGAGTAAATTAAGTAGATTTTACTCCATCTTTTTTCCTCCAGCACACCCCTGAACAATGTAAAAATAGTTTCAGCTCTCTTACAGTTCAGATTTCTCACTTTGACAGACTTAATATTAGTTCACTGCTACACACCTCCAGAGCCAAGCCCCTGCAGCACAGCTCAACAGAATAATAAATACTGCAGGACAAAAAATAATCACAGTACAGCTACAACTGCTCATTACAAATTTATCTCTGGTGCTGTTTATCTGCTGGTTCCAGCCTTCTGTCCCAACCCAGTCAAACCTTCTGCATGCAGAAATCACCCCAAACACTTGGCTGCCATGACTGCTGTGATGAGCTCTGAACCGCACACTCCTATATCACGCCTCAGAAGTCAGCAGCCACCTTGTTTTATAGGCTGCTTGCTTTCCTCCCCATTTGTCTTCAAGAGGATAAACGTTCGACTGGCTAACTGCAGGGCAGATAGATGTTATCAAACTCCCTTAGGCTTTTGACTAGCGCTGCTTTGCTATCCCTTTCAGAAGTGTCAGTGACATACATTGGATCTGCAGGCACAGTACAAGGCTGGAAATCAGGAGACCAGTTTTGCCAGCAGTCTGCTGCACGACCTTGAGGAGCCACTTCAGTTTGTTCGGACTTCCTTTTCCATTTCTGCTCTTTGCTGATTCTGTTTTTGATGAGGATATAATCTGGGACAGAGATAGCCTCTAGCTGTACTGATAAATGCAACAAGTACAACATGACCACCACTTTTTTGTGTTACTATATAAAAAAGGAGCAAATAAATCAATCTTCTGTCCTACCAGTAGCATTAGCTCACTTAAATCAGGAAATGATTGGTAGCTGAATAATGCTGATGTGTTTAGGCTATCCTGATCCTTCACAATAGCCTAAATTGCAAAAAATCATCTGAACTCAAAGGTACTTTTAACTGATGGGGGCTTAAGCCAACAGTACTGGAAACCTGTTAGTGCTACCCAAGAGACCTTCAATGCTGTGCCATGACTAGTTCTCTCAACAAGTGTTACTGGACAAGAGAAAAACAATTTACGGCCTACTAGGAGAGAGGAATATTTAATATAGAAGATATAATTCTGGAGCCATTTTATAGCACAGTATCTTACAGCCATCTGGGCTTTGACAGTGACAGATATAACATGACTATGCTGCCTTGCACAGCATTTCCTTTTTCAATTCCTCGCAGGGATGATGGATCGCCAAGCCAATCTCTGAGGCATGCTGGCTTCTTTGGCTCACCCAGAAAACAAGGGCACTGCATAAAAGCTTGGCTACATTGGGTTTTATGGAAAGCATCTCATAATTTGTCTTTCTTAACCCTCCAAACCCCAAATGCTGACGTCATCCACTCTATAGGGCTCAGTGGGTAACCTCAGGCAAACTGAGGGCTATTCTTAAATCAGTTCCAGCTGAAAGACTTTTCCCAGACAGTCACAAAAGAAGCAGTACATACTAATTTCTACCAGCAGGCTCCTGGCATGGTTTTGAGACCACGTGTGCATTTGCCCAGAGCTCACACATGCTGTGCTGTCTGTGTGGTTTCATACGGACTTGGTTTTGTGTGCGTATGAAGTTGACAATTACATTGTGGTTTGCTTGGTTTTTTTCCCCCTGAAAACCTACTCATTTTCTTTCTTACCTGTTTCTGTTCAATCTAAACTGCTTTTGCTAATTGCAAGTGCACCATTAGCCTTGTATTTGGGCTCATTTAGCTATAGGCCTAACTCTGAATTTTTCATTCAGCAGTTTTTCTGAGCCCAAGGCCCACTGACACAACACTGTCAATGCCCAAATTACCTAAAAAGAAAAGAAAAAAGGGTATTTTTCTTTTTACAAAGAAAATCTTGCTAAGTGCTATCATTTAAGAATATGTATCATCAATTATTAAGTGTAACAGCCCGTTTCTTTTACAGAAAGGCCATTCCATTCACAAGCACATCAATGACAAAAATGTTTTATGAAGCTCTTCCTAGTAAAACTGGCTCATAAAGTCTCCATGCCATTCTCCTGCCATCAGCAGGTTCCCCAGCCTGCATAAGGATGATTTGCTCATTTTATATTAGTTCTCCCGCTGTGGTGCATGAAGGCAAAGCAGAAGGCAGTGCTCCCTGGCTATTTCTCCCAGCCTAATAGTACTTAGGTGCTGGACACAGGTGTGACAGTGGACCTGGGAGTTCACTTTCTGCCTGGGAGCTGGCAGATGCTCCAGCCAAGTTTTAATCTAAAAGTAGCTGGGTGTATTTTTCACTGAAAGAAAGTTATTCTAAGAAAAAACATCAGGGGTGATACTGAAGTGAGGTTCCTTACTCACTTTTAAGCTTTATATTTGCCTGAAGGCATTTTGAATCAGAGAAGCACAGTTCTTAAATTCAACAACATATATAGAAGGTATTTTCAACTATTACAACTTTGCCATTGCAAAGGTGTCCTAGCAGCATGCATGGGAAGTTCTGCACAAAAATGGTGTGATGACCTCTCTCTGCCTTCTTTTGCTGCTGTTATTTGTAGCTTAATTGCTGACCCACAATGGCCAGGCTCAAAACCCAAGGTTTCTGAGTTTTGTTTTTTTCTGCCTGTGTAATGAGGTAAAGACTCTAGCCTTTTCTGTGCCTGTTTTTCCATATGTTATGGAAAATATTGGCATAATTTGTGTCATATAGGTAATAAACTAGAAAGGTTGATTGGACACAGTGCAAGGGTACATAGTTGCTTGGTGTATTCTAACTTGACAATATCAGGAACTGACTCTAGGGGCCGTTAGCTCTCATCAACCTGACACAAAAAAATGCTGCTAATGCACAAGTCCACCCCTGAACTACGCTGGGCTCAGTAGCGAAAACATGAGCACTTCATGTTCAAGGCAACCAAAGCTGAGGCAGAGGTTTTGCCAAATGAACTTACAGGGCACAGCAGAAAATGGAAACTAGTTGTGAGCTTGGAGCAGAGATGGACACCAGAAATGAGAGGAGAAAATCAAGAGTGGATTCCTGATAACAGAGCTGGATGTAGTGCTCTTAGAGCTCTGCAAGTGTAATTGCTTGTGTGCCATTTGGGCCACCCCACCTCTGTTTGAAGAGGTCTCATGTACACTGTAAACACATTACCCTACAGCACGCACTGGGTCATCTCTTAGGCCAATGGCAAAAAGAGCCATCTGCCAAATGTCTTTCTGCTTGGCAAAGGAGACGTTTGTTCTTGCTACAGGTGGTAATACATTGCCCATAGTATTACTCTGCAGTAATTAGGAATTCAGACACAGCAGCTGTTTTCTCAAGCACAGACCAAGAGAAAGTCACCCTTCTGATGGCTTCACATCAGTAAGTGCATCCTTGTGTTTTGAAAAAATAAGCTCAGAGTAAGAGAGATTCAGGCTGGATTTGAAAACAAACATCTCTCCTCCAGTAGAAAACCACCTAATCAACTTGCTCAGAGGTACCCAGGTGATGGGAAGCAGTTAGCAACTGAAGACAGTCCCAGTGCATTTCTTAACCCAAGATCTTATTTTCTCACTTGTTTTGACAAACATGACTTAATTTGTACAAGGGTTTTACTGCCTCATATTTATATACAAGGCTGTACACAATCATGTGCTCTCTGCTGTGCCTTCAGCTTGCTGTCGAGAGCAGAGCTGGTACCTTGCTCCAGATTTCTACCCTGTGTGGGCATCACAGCAATTGAAGTGCTGCCTGGGGAACAAGCACACAAAATGCAAACTGTGTTTCTAGCTACTGTCCTTTAATTTAACTTGAATCATGTATCTGGAACTTCAAAAAAAGTTTCCAATTTTATTTGAGAAAACCAGGCTGCCAGCAAAACCCCCTTTGCAAATCCTGTCCAAAGTTGCAGTGCATTGTGGTGGTGCTTTACGTCATTGTTTTGCCTTTGACTTCTTGTTTTGCCTCTGCATCATTGTTCTTTATTTTCCCTATTCCCTATCTGAAATATACTTCTGAATCACTCTACTCCACCTCACCCACAACTGTAGAGAATGTATATCACAACAAAACAAAGGTGCATTTAGTCTAGTGTGCAACCTCCAGTGCTGATCAATATCAGACATCTGTGGCTGCATGCCAGAAAAGGGACAACAGAACGATTTATTTACTTTACCAGTCTTCAAGGATTTTCATAACAAAGTCTCTCTGCCTAATATAGCAGCCCATACTATAGCCTACACTCATACCTGGTGCTAAGAATTGCAAATAGAGGCAGAGGTTAATTTCACAGCTTCTATTTGCGAGAAGGAGGTATTGATGTTTTTCATGACAAGTCTTATCAGAAATAATACGATTGTAAATTTTTCAGTGAGTTGATACTAAATGTGTTACTTACTGATTTGACCATACCATCAGTTGCAGTTGGCAGGATTTTGATCCCTAATTTACAGTGACTCTAACTAATATCTATTACACTCAAGGAAATGCTGGAAATTACACAAGTGCTGGACTCCAGGCAGTTTACTTCTAAATCAGTGTTTTCATTGGTCATCTGTTAGGAACAGCAGTCTCACATAACTCCTATTCTCAATGTAGATGTCAGAATTACTGAACATTTTACAATTTTTTGGTTTAAAGTTTTTGCATTTCAAAATTTTACTTCTGATTTTTTAAATGGTATAAGGATGATCAACATTTGAAAGTTTAGATAGAATAACATAGGGTGCAAGTATAAAATACGACAGCTACTCCTGAAGTAATCCATGTGTAGAAAGTTATATTGCAGAATATCTTACCCTAGTACAATTGGGAACCAGCTTGAACTAAATCAAATTGGCATGAAGAGCAAAAATTATGGGATAGAAGTGTGTATACAATATGTGAGTTATTCAGGAATTTCTGAACAGCAATTTCAAACAAATGAACTCACCAGGGGCCAAGTGACACAGCTAATTCACCCAGCAGAGCAGTGAGGCACTGCATTGACAGAGCAGTGTTGCTTTTAATACCAAAGCAAGCTCAGGTATTTGTATTTTTCTACATTACTCTCCGAAGGTAAACAGTTCATAGACTATGAACAGACACAAATACAAGCATCAAAGCAGTTTAAAGTCTTATGGATGGCTCAGCTGGAACATTAATGTATGGGCAAGGAATGGTAACTGGCTTCACCTGCACCTCTAATGTTACAAGGCTAAGTTAGACAGGTGAGTATAACCACCCTCACTCCAAAGACAAGTTGGTTTGCTGCTGTTTGTGGTCCACCCTACATAAAGTTCCAGATGTTCAAGTGTCCTGGAACCTAGCACCAGATTTTCTTCACATGGCTTTTGCAAATTATCTTTGATCACCATCAGTGGCCAGTGATGTGAACCCATTCTATTTTGCATTGTAACAGATTAAGATTACACACACACACACACAGAGTCAGATGCCTGAGAGGGGTCTACAACAGGATAATGAATTGATAAATTACCATGAAGGACTCCTTAGCGCTTAATAATCCTAGCATACGTATGCTATAGATCCAAACACTTGGCACAGGTTTTTATCAGAAATGGGCAACTTAGATGGCTTCTGAAGAAAGACATTTCTAGATGATTTTTCAAGGGGAATTGTAAATACCTGCCAGATTCTGGTGCTAATTTTCCTGCTTAAATCTTCCTAATTAGCAGTTAGTTGCAAAATATCACTCGGCGATAGAATTATTTAGTGCTTAGATTTTGAACACTGACTAAACACTACTAGAATACAATCTACTGATTTCTTTCGAATTATAAACCCATAAACCTTTCATGCATTCATAATTTTCTGTTTAATATTCATTGTCCTGATTGTTCCATCAACAATCAGGTACTCTACCAATTTATTTTTAGAAATAATGAACTGACGATTGCCATTTTGGGTTCCTTTCACCACTATAAAAGACTCACTTGTGATACAAAGGGGCAAGATCAGTAGGGGCATGGGGGTGGGCAGGATGTGCCTGGAAGGACCAAATATCTTAGTGACCAGTTCTCAATGGCTACTGAACAATTTCCATCTCAGATTGGACTCTGTGAACTTTGCCCTGTGAAGCCCAGAAATTGCAATCCACAAACAATAGTGGAAGAAACACAGGAAACACAAACTATCCCATCTAAATCCAGTAACAGCTCTGTGGATAAACAGGATGAGCTGTGAGTCACAACACATTATCTCCACTGATTTCTGCAACATCAACTATTAACAGACCAATTTAATTTTGCCTCTGAGCTGACTGAGGTTTGGAATTAGTGTTTTGAAGTGTGAAAAATTACTTTAATAATCAATAGCTATTGCTAACAATAACTTGTTCCAGTACAAAGCCTTAAAATTATTTGAGCTCAGCTTCTCTCCAGTTACTGGAGATTTCAAACACAACCTAAACACCTGATAAAAAGTTTATTAACAGCTGCTCTCTAATTATATTTATTTTCTTTTAGAACCAACAGACTGTGATCTTTGATAAATTGGTATTAATTAAGCACACGTCATGAAAATCACATGCAGCATAGAATTTCCTCCTGATATTTGGTTGATAATAAATTAGACCGAGGTTGCCATCAATAAACTAATATTTGTGTTATCATCCAAACTTCACAAAAACAAGCAAGTACTCTATAAGTTACAGTTCAATAACTTTGGAGAAAAAGTCAGGAATAGAAGTGTTAATTTAGAAATTAGCCCTTTATAATTTAAGCTTCATTATTGGCACAGAAAAGAGTTTTCTGGTGGAAAAAGTGCCTAGGCTGTAACATTATTATATGTAACATTATATATGAAAATCTGCAGTAACTAGAGATTTGGAATAGTCTTTATTAGGGCAGTTTCTCTTCAGCAATGACAACGGCTCAATTTTGCTACTGATATCACTGGCAAGGTAGTGTTCAACCACACTGGGATAACAGTCTCATCAGAGACAGAGAACTAGAAGGCTGAAGAATATGTTATCAAGAGTAAAGGACCTTACAGACACGATTCATTTTTTCTCAGATTCACAATTAATTCAATAGATCCTTGGTGAACACACTGCTGGCTACTCATACATACCATTCAAAAGCCTTTAATGGAACTCAGAAAGAATGATTAAGTTCATTAAACAAAGCAAGCCAAAATTTTTGGCTAAGCAGCTTGCTTTCGTGTAGTATAAAACCCTCCGCAATGCATTAGCTAATAAAACTTTGAAAACTCTTTTCTTCAAATCATGACATAAAAGAAAGAGCAAATTTACAATAGTGTTAGACAGATAAAATAGGCAACTTAGTATCCTAAAACACACTGACATTGGGTTGGGCTCATCAAACCTGCTGTATGACATGTTGTCATACACAACAGTCTCCTCCACTGTCACAGCTCTTTGCAAAGGCTCAGGGAAAACAGTCCAGGAAGGGTGGCAAACACTGCTCAAATGGTAGTTACAGACAATCCACTTGTACAAAAGATGAACTACAGGTAGATGTGTTTTCTACGTGCTGGCCAAAGAAATAAATGTTTGTATTCTTGCTAAACAAAACTGTTCAGCTGATTAAACATTAACGCTACAAGTGGTATTTATCGCCTCACTGACTTCCCAAGGCCCTTGCAATGTGGTGTTTTCCTCTCCAAGTCCCACATTCTCTTGCAGAAGGAGAAGCCATTTCTACAAACCCTTTTGAGATAACAAAAAAGCACTAGGATATTTTCTCCCTATTTGTAGATGACTGATGCACACTACCAAGGACTGTTTGTCCTCTGTCTTCTGAAACTGTAAATCAGCTGCAGAGAAAACCCAGAAAACCTACTTGAAGGGTTTAAGTAGGACAATAAATTTGCTCATTTGTATCATTACAGAACATTACCTGAAGTGTCCAATTTCGAGCAGAGCTCTGCCTTTAAGAGCGGACTTACACTAGACACAAGCGTAATTTCATTGACAATTGATAATTACAGTATGATTACTCTTTCGGCTTTTAAAGTCACATTCAGTTTTCATCAACTGAAAAAATGCTATCAACCTACTCCAATCTGGTCTGATGTACTGACCTAAGAGTCACTTCAGCACTATGTCTGTCATGGTTTCATCCGAGCCCTCAACTGAGCACCACACAGCCACTCACTCCTCACTGCTGGTGCGTGGGGAGGAGAAGCAGAAAAAAAAGTAAAAGATGTGAGTTGAGATAAGAATAATAATTGAAATAAAGTAATAAATTCATAATATTGACAAAAGGGAAAAAAAGAGGAATAAAATCCAAGGAAGACTAGCATCATCCAATACAATTTTTTACCATGTCCTGATTGATGTGCAGCCTGTCCCTTACAGTGGCAATCAACACCTCCCAGTCAACTCTCCCAATATGTATACCTTATATGTATATATAAGCATGATGCTCCATGGTATGGTTATACCCCTTTGGCCAGTTCTGGCCAGCTTCCCTGGCCATGCTTCCTCCCACCTTCTTGTGCAGCTGCTCACTGTCAGAATATGGGAAACTGAAAAGTCCTCGACTTCGGGTAAGCACTACTCAGCAAAAAACAAAACATCAGCGTGTTATCAACACTCTCATACTAAATTCAAAACACGGCACTGTGCCAGCTATTAGGAAGGAAAATAACTCTATCCCAGCTGAAACCAGAACAGTGACCTACTTAATTTACTCAACCCAAAACACACAGCATCTTTCAGACCTAATCTTCCCACTTAGTAAAGTCTGTTCCACCTGTTGTCGGGGAATGTATTTGCAAACAAAACAAAGCAAAACAAAGTAGTGTTCTAACATTAATTCAAAAGCACTGAGTACATAAAACAAAAGCAAAACAATCATATTGTTTAAAGGTATTACAGACATCTCTGGTCTTATGTAGCAATTCTTCAGTAGAGTTTACACACCGGTAATTTCCTAAGCATTTCTACCTTCATGACTACACATGCTTCAGAATTTGGCAAGCTCTAGGGTCTGTAGATCTTATAAGTTTTCAAATTTGTTAGCAAGGAAAACAGTTTTCCATATAGTGAATTTTGGACCTGTGTGCTTTTGTTTATGCCTGAAGAGATGCCTCACTGTTGCCTCTCCTGCTCTTGTGCCTCACCTAAGTCATGCTCCTTTCCAACTTTCTCCTGTTAAAGTTTTACCTTGTGCATTTGAAGTTGGTTCTTTTGGAGCTCTGACATGTTTGTTTATCTTCAAGGCAGATAAGCCTCTTATTCACTGCTCTGTGTGAGCTCCTAGTTGCAGGTGGACAGTCAGCTATTGGCTGCTACATGGATTGTAAGAACTGTCAGTCTGGTAGCTACTGCTGGCAAGCAGGAACACTTGGATGTTGAGGCTTATGATAGCATAGAGAGAACAAAAAGGCAAGGCCAAGCAAAAATACCTTTGAAGATAATGATGCATTTGAATAGACAGAGGAAAGTTGCCAGAGGTTGGCCAACTCTTTGCTACCACAGTCAATCACACCAGGAAATTCAGATCTGCTTCTGTACTAAACTTGGTGCAAATTGTTGCTTTATTTACCTTGGACATCAAATTGAGTTGGTTTAATGTCAAAAGATGGCTTCTGACTTTAAGTGTATCCAATTTATGCACACTTGTTGTTGGGACAGTATTATCTTTCACATACAGTGGTATTCTTGCACACCAGGAGTCATGCAGGTTTCCCTTCAGCCACAGGGACAGATCTATGCATCATTTCCAGCAGAGGCTTAGACCTTCACTGGTACTTTTTAGTCTCTTCATACTCACAGGTGAGTGTGTGTGTACAAACATACGTTTCCATAGTAACTGAAAACTGCTTTTGCAGAGCATTACATACCATAAAGCAGGAAAACTGTAGTTGGGTTTAAACTACATCATCTTATATTTTAAAGACATACCCTTTTTTTAAGCCATGGTGAAAATAACAGGATCATCTCCTTTTCTTTATTACATTGTGGTTATAAAGGCATCCTTATATGTAAGGGTAAATATAAAATCCATCAAGTATAGAGGTTTTGGTGGAGAGGAAAAAAAAAATCAATATGACCTTTTTGATAGAATTCTATAGAAAGTCTTTATCATAGGTGAATAGAGCCTTCATACAAGTACAAATTGAAGGTATCAAAAGTTAATTCCTGGCTTCTTGGAAGGTACTGTAAAGGGCATGTAGCCACAATTCTCAGGGGACAGGCAAGGGAGCACAGCAAGGCTGTGCAGTCTTTCCTCACAGCCTCCAAGATGAAAAGACTGAGACCTTTGCTTCTCTAATAAAGCTCCTCGAATGGAAAAGCTGCATTCAAGCCACTGGGTAATCAAGGTCTAAAATACCACTCCTGCTACCGGGTTCCAGAACATATACTTTAGTTTCCTTTTCTGACACAAAATTGTTGTCTCATCTTTGTGGATAATTCTGGGGGGGTTGTTTCCAGTCCTTTTGTGTTTATATTAAGTTTGTTTTGCTTCCAAGGAAATGATCCACTATGTAATTAGAGGATTTTGGTTACTGATTCGTTATTCATTTGTCCCCTTTGGCTCACTGGACCACTACAGTTTTCTCCAAGTCTTCTCCATGCACTCGACTTTGTTTTTATAGTAGGTCCAATTAGGTAGGCATACAAAAGGACAAAATATAATTTTTCTGTTATTTTTGTTCACATTTTCTGCTGATGATATTCCCCAGCTACTCCTACCTCAACTTTGTCATTATGTTTGTTTTTTCCCCTCATTGAGATCCAAACTTATGTACCTTGCCTTCTAGTCTTTCCTGCTCTTGCTTTATGCCCTCCCTCACCCTGCCATTGTCAAGATTTCCTTGCCTAAATACAGCCAGCTCAATTCTGCAGCAAATTCTGGCAGAAATTCTTTGATGAAACCACTCTATCCTACTGAGGATTTATGGTCAGGATGCTAAAGATGAGTGTCCTAAGGTGAAAGCAACATTCACAGGAAAATTTGCTGAGGTGATTTTTGATGACTGGTCCATTGGGAAATTAGAGAATGCTAAGAACATAAATCAAATATGCATTGGTATTAATTTCTAATATCATAGCAGCAACTGTTTCATTTCCTCAGGTAGTCTTTTCTCCCTGATTTCAAGAAGGAAATGCTGAAAGCAGAGAGATTGCCCTTTAATTCTGTGAACAATATGCAATGTGTGCTGTGCTTGGGGAATTAATATTCAGTCTTCAGAACCCCACTGTTTTAGGTTTCCAAAGTCAGCAACTTTGAGTTGCTTCACCTGACGCAATGCGCGATACTTGGAGTGGATAGAATGAATTGAACTTACTGCCTACTATTAAACACCTCTGCTCTTAAAAACAAACAAACAAGCAAACATTGGAGAGAGGCAGTCTTGCTGTTGACTCAGCAGAGCTCAGTCTGACCCGACGCAGACGGGCCAAGCCCAGCCCTGTGCAAGACTGGAAGCTGCCTAGGTGCAGGGGAAAGGAGGAGCATACAGTGCTCTGCTATGGACTGCTCACAGCACAAACCTGAAAAGCTGAAATGCAGTGATACAAAAACAAAATCTATGAAAATCAACACATCATTGCTTCTTTATTCTCTTCTCCATTGGAAATCTTGGTTGTTGGGTTTTGTCAGGGGATAACTGCCAAGACTCTTATCTGTATTCATTCAGCACACAGATCAAGACAACTCAGATTTTGATGTCTTTTGGCAAAAATATGTATGCTGTACAATGAGAAAAGAACAGCCAGATTTTATCTACTGTTAAACAACTACTCATTCAGGTTTTTCATGTCTCAACTCTTCACCATATGGGCAACTTCTAGAGTATTTTACAATCAGATACAATGTTTTCTTAAATGTAAGACTAAACGAGCAAAAAGAAAATGGTCAGGTAACCAAACTGAGGAAAAGGGCATGAGCTTCAAGTTCTGAATCAGAAATTAAATAGTCCTGAAGATGAGAAATATCATAGACTTGTAGAATGGTCTGGGTTGGAAGGGACCTTAAAGACCATGTAGTTCCAATCCCCCTGCCATGGGCAGAGACCTCTTCCACTAGCCCAGGTTGATTGAAGTCCCATCCAATCTAGCCTTGAACATTGCCAGGGACAAGGCAGCCACAGTTTCTCCGGGCAATCTGTTCTAGTGTCTCACTCACCTGATAGAGAAGAATTTCATCCTTATATCTAATTCAAATCTAACCTCTTTCAGGTTAAAGCCATTCCCTTTAGTCCTATCACTCCATTGTTAAAAGTCCCTTGTTAAAAGTTTCTTTACAGCTTTCTTTAAGGTCCCCTTTGGGTATTGGAGGGCTGCCAGTATGACCCTCATATGACTCTACTTAAATGGGAAGGACAACTATTAACAGGAGGAGGTCAAAAGAGGAGATGCCAGGCTAAGTGCTGTACTTTTTACTTTCAAAAGAGCTACCTCTGTCATTTCAGTGGATCTTGTAGTTGTAAAGGAGGTATTTTTCCTTCTTTAGTCTCATGAATTTCACAGCCTTAGGACTCCTCTAGTCAACTGGAAGCTTTTATTCAGCCGTTGTACTAGATCTCATCCTTACACTTTCTAACTCTTTTAGAGAAACCCCTAGAATAACTCCACTGCTTCAGATTTATCGGATTATTTTTTTAAACTAGTCTAACAGACACAGTAGTTTGGCTCAGTGTGGTCTCTCACAAGCTGATACAACTCTGCAACTAAGGATGCTTTTCAGAGATTCTCTGTTGCATCCAATTTGCTAAAATTACTTGAACCCTTTTTAAAACAGCCCAGAGGAATGCCTAGGCACTACACAGTCATCTGTTGTAAGGTAAATGAAGGTCCTTCTTTCTCTCTTGCTTATTAAAAATCCCCCTAGTGTCAGAAAGTACACACGGTTCCAAAGAAAACTGCCTGGAGGCTCTTGACCTCTGAACAGCAGCTTAGGTGTTTGCCAAAATGTCCCAAAATCTCTCAACACAACTGCATTTTAAATGAACAAAAACCACTCAGAAATGAAGTACATTTCAAAAATGCTTGGTGAATGAAACCAGGCACTATCCAAACTGATGCTGTTCCTGAAGTCCTGACAGCTTTCTAGTATAAGTGTCCAAGCTCTGTCTGGCTCCCAAAACACAAATGCCCTTGTACCTGGGCGGTACTCACAGGTCAGTTATGGCTGTTGCCTTCAGAGAAGCAGTTTTGTGCTGTCAGCAAAGAATCAAATGTTTGAACATGTCATGCAGTCATAAAATTTGCCATCTGCTCATGAGACACATGCACTGTGTTGTGTTCCCAAAGGGTATGGTGCATGTCTAAATTCACTGAATCTGGCTTTGCCACTTCTACAGCCCAGCAAACTCTGAAAACATCATTATGTTTATTTCCTCCATCATTAAAAAACTCATGTCTTCTAAACATGACCTGTCTGTATTATTGCTATTCAAAAGGAAATACACTATTTGTCTATATGTCTATTTGAATGTAAAAATTCTATAATCTTGTTCCTGAAACAGGACTTCTTTTAAATAAAAGCATAATGTCTTAGATACTAAAGGAAGCACTTTTTTTTTTTAAATGTCTAAATGTGCCATATATCCTTTCACTATTCTCAATGAACACGAGAGAGGAAAAGAGGATTCAAGGCAAAACCATGAAGTGAATACTGTCAGTTCAACATCCAAAGAAAGGCTGCAGAATACATTAATAACCATCTCCAAACACCGTCCAAAATGGGAACTATTGAAGTGCAGAAATTAAAAGCCCTGAACAAAATCCCCTGACCAATCTGGATGCCAGGAGTTCTGCATTACAGAACTCCAAATTAAGTACTGGTGTGGTGTGAGGTAAACCATTAGCACACATGTTAAATCTGTGTTTTGACACAACTTTTTTTTTGTTTCTAAATGTACCCTGATACAGATTTCTGTGACAGATTTCCACAAAATACTACAGGATCAAGCTCTTAAAATTATCATATGTGTCACTTCAGCAGTAAGATATTACATATCAGCTCTGTTGTTCTAGTTTGTAAGGAAATTCAGAAATGCAGTTTTTTTAAAAAAAGTTTGTTTTCTCATTAATTTTCATGACAGCAGCACTCCATTCCTTGCTATGGGGAGGTGGCTGCTAGATTGAGTGTGAAGAGGACAATAACATTATGATTTCCAGAATATCTCTAACATCTGTTATATAACAAGCTGCCTTACAGGATTTCATAGGAGTATCTATACATCAAAAAACCCTCAATTTTCCTTTGTATGTTTCATTCACATATTAAGTAATAGAGAGAACCTTATCATTGAACTCTGTCAAGTCATACAGTTTCAATGCAACTTAGACCTACTTTTGCTAATAGCTTTGATGGTGATTCTTAAATGACCAAAGTGGCCGCAGCACCAAGCCTGACAGAGTTCAAGGAGTGTTTGCATGATACTCTCAGGCACATGGTATGACTCTTGGGGTTGGCCCTGTGCATGGCTAGAAGTTGCACTCAGTGATCCTTGTGGGTCCCTTCCAATTCAGCTATTCTGAGATTCTGTAAACTACTCATTTGCATCAAATTGGCATAGTCGGCAGGATGGCAAGTGATAGTCACCAGCTATTTACAGAAGCATGGGATAAGTCCAACCCCCAAATTCTCAATAGAATGGGCTTGTGATAAATGGCACTATTGGAAAGCTATATAAGAACAGTTAAAGATGGCCAGGGGCCACATAAAGGATGGAAAAGAAATTATTTGTAAATTGTTAGTCACCTGCCTAGAAACTGCTTGTCAGTTTAGGAAGAATAATAAAATATAAAAGCGAACAGGACCTGAAGAAAGAAATAGAAGGCAGGAAAGCAGCTGAGTCATTACTGTCGTTAAAGATTGGGCAGCTGCAGAAACAGTTACGGGGTGGGAGGCAAAAAGGAGGGAAAAAAGAAAAGCTGCAAGAAAAGGTTGAGCTGATGCTTATGCATTCAATCTATTCCACCCAACACTGTATAGATTAGAAAGTTAATTGTATTCTCTGCAGAATGGGATGGAAACATATCGTGTGACCCTGAAGGGTTGCCTGGTGACCCAGGCAAAGACAATTCTTTAACTCCTTCAAAACCCCCTACATATGAAAACAGACTCATTACAAAAACAGAAGAAAGACCAGATCTCAGGATGGAGTATAAAATCATACACGAAAAAATGATCCCTTTGTCCTGGGTTACATAAAGACTCTGGTATCCACCTTTTCTTTTCTCTTTTCCTCAAATATGCCTACTAATTTAGAAGGGGGAGGGGTCTTAAGATAAGGGTAGTATTCTGTCATCCTAGGAGAAGAATGTATCCACAAGTGTGAAAAGACTGGAATGCTGATGGCTCAGACAATCCAGGTGTTGAGGCCATAAACATTTGTCACCTCAGGGTACAAGCTGGGTGTTGTTTCGTTGTCCTTACAGAAATGACTCATCTGTGATAACTCCCCTTGGGGAGGCATCAGGGCAATTCACACACATGGCCTGAAGATATTCATCTCTGCTGATGGCCATAATGGATCCACCTCTGCTGACATAACAGGCAGCCATGACATCTTAGAAGGTGTCTAAGACTCTTGAAATGTCCCTTGATCCAGTATTAATCATCCAGTGAAGAACTCCTCACCCCAGGGAAGGTACCAGAGGCCTTCCCACCTACCCTGAGCCCAATAAAAGACCACACTGGGACTTCACTCAGCAGACTGAAGGTCTCCTTCCCTCACTCCATGGGACTTCTACCACCACCTCAGCAGATCAGGACTACAACCACCATCGGAGATTCAGTGACCAGGTCTCATCAATGGATCTAGTGAGTGGCTTGTGGGTCCTTCCAGTAGCCTGGGGGTCCACAAACCTGTTCCCACTGCCTGTGCCAGCACTGGAGCCTCACTCTAGCACTGACGCTCCAAAACCATTCCTCCTAGGATTTAACGGGTGGGGGTACATCAGCTGCCATCTTGTTTTGGTCCAGTGGGTGGAAGCCTGGGAGTTTTCTGGTTAGCTTAACCCAGTTTTATCAGTATTGTTATTTAGCATTCTTCTTGTTAAAGGGTTATTTCTTTTTCACTTACATCCAATCATAATTTGATCTTTCTCTTTCTCTCTCTCTCTCTCTCTCTGTATTGAGGAGAACCAGGGCTACTGAATCAGAGGAGGAAGACTATCATCCGACGTTCCACTCCTCCAAATTGCCTCAAACAGAGACACTCATTCAGAGTGTTGATTGGCAAGAGTGTAAGGGCTCTGAGCCAGGCAAGACTGAAACTGAATATCTATGGTGAGTCTGTCTAATTAGAAGAGATAGAATCTTACTAAACGGTGATGAAGCCAATGGACTTTGCCATCCTGGTGTCTTTTATAATTCTGGTCCTGAGCCCCAAATGATCCTCACTCTACACTAAGTAGGGTGGCATATTAGGCCAGCAGAATGGATACACTGGAGAGAGGAGAACCTCTGTTGATACCCATTAGATCCTTGAGCAAGCTCTCCACAGCTATTACAAAAGCTGCCTGTATCTAGGCCATGCATGAGCAATTGTGGACCATGAAATGCTAAAGCCATTAATTAAGGGAGTCCCTGCTGTACATAAGCCTTATCTCATTTCATAACTAGATGAAATTAGCAAAGACAGATTTCAATGCCCTCTTGATCATGAAAAAAGTTACTGTAGGCACAGGCAAAAAGCTCCAAATGCACAGAAATCTCCCCACCTGGGCCACACTAATGCATTATATCATAAATTATGGTGAGAAATGGGATGAGGTGATCTATCTAGTGAAATCAAAAATAAAGGCCATAATATCAAAAAAATTAAACAATGCCCCAAAATAGTTCCTAGAATGTGGGACTCATTGATGATCAACCTAGGACTCAGAGGTGGAGAGAGCTATATAACCAAGCATTAGCATTAGGCATTCCATGAGCTGCAGCTGAGACAACCTGCCAGCATTATCCAGAATCTAATTAATATGTTTAACAGACACAATGATATGGCCCATATATTTTGTTTCCAGTCAGTTCTCAACAGCAATTAAGAAAATCTGTGTATGGGACTACAGATTTCAATATTAACATAACAGGATACTGAGCAACTGGGTGTGCAACCTGGGCAGCAAAGAGTTAAAAATCATTGCAGCGAACAGAGCAAGTGCTATGTGCCAAACTGCAAAAGTTTTCTTATGGCTCCAGGGCAGAAGCACAAGTCTACTTGCTCTGCTGTTAAAGTTCACAAGGAAAGTATTTTGGGTTTCAATGTTCTGAACAGTGAAAGCTGGCACTTGCCAGACAGCAGAGTGTGGTCCTTCAGTTCAAATGTTGACCCTAACCCTGAGAGAAACTGGGAGGCTACAGTGTGTGTACTCCAAGCAGCTCCTGCAATCCCTGATTCAAAGATTATTTGTGTACCAGAATACTCAATTTCTGCTGCAGCACAAAATGGAATTTCTGAAGTCAAAACTGATTTGGAAAAACAACAAATCTTCACTACCCTTCCTCATATAGTTCACCATTTTACCCAGTCTGAGAACAGAATGGGACATGGCAAATAATAACTGATTATAGAATCATTAAGGCTGGAAAAGACCTCCAAGATCATTGAATCCAACCTTTGACTGAACACTGCCTTGTCAACTAGACCATAGCACTAAGTAATTTCTTGAAAACTTCCAAAGATGGTGACTCCAGCACCTTCCTGGGCAGCTCATTACAATGCTTGAACATCCTTTATGTGACAAAACTCTTCCCTATGTCTACCCTAAACCTCCCCTGGTGCAGCTTGAGGCCATTTCGTCTGGTCCTATCACTGGCTGCCTGGAAGAAGAGTCAAATCCCCCACCTTGCTACAACCTCCTTTCAGGTAGTTGTAGAAAGCAATAAGGTCTCCCCTAAGACTCCTTTTCTCCAGACTAAGCAACCCCTGCTCTCTTTGCTGGTCTTCATGCGGTTTACCCTCTAGACCCTCAACCAGCTTTGTTGCCCTTCTCTGGACACCCTCCAGAGCCTCAATGTCTTTCTTGTAGCAAGGGACCCAGAACTGGACACAGGATTCAAGGTGAGGCCTCACCAGTGCCAAGTACAGGGGGACAATCACTTCCTGAAATCTGCTGGCCACACTATTGCTGATACAGGCCAGGATGCCACTGGCCTTGCCCACCTGGGCATACTGCTGGCTCCTGTTCAGCCACTGTTGACCAGCACCCGCAGGTTCTTTTCTGGCCAGCTAATCAAGTAGACCAATCAAAATTTTCCCTCAAATTAAAACTGACATTAATCTGTTACAGGCACAGAGGCAAGAGGTAACTGTATCATCTTTCCCACCTCTGTGAGGAATGGGTTGTTGTGGTACAATCCCACTCCAACCCTCTGGGCTGCTCTACAATCTCAGGAATTCTTGTTAGACCTTGACCTTTGTCAGATGAATTGGGCAATCAAGTGTCCTTTGACTGCACTAGGAACTCTTGCATGGCTAAGATGAGAATGGCACTGACTGTACCAGGAACTCCTCTTGCCTGACCACGGTGGGGAATAAGAGTGGGAATAACCAGTAATCCCGACAGCCTTGAAACACTGTTTACCTGAATCGTAGCCCAAGTGGAATGGTACCATTTTCACTGGACTTTTAAAAATTCCAATAATTAAAGACCTAGATGCGGCCAGAATGGAAATCTATAGATTACTAAGGCAAATTGTCTTGTGACCCCATGAAGAGTGATCCTAAATGAGGTTCTTTGAGCTCTCCTGGGCTGCAGAGAGCTGAGCCAGCTTCTCCCTCTGAGTGGGCTGTCTCTCCCCTCTCATACTCCTTTTCCAAAACCTCACATACTCTCAAGTCTATGAAGTTTGGATGACCATTGCCAAAATCTGACAATGGGGCCTAAGCTGTGACTTTGAATCATTAGACTTTAGAAATTTCGGCTTTAGAAAAGTGAGTTTTAGGACAATTTCCCTTCAGTCATCTCAAGTTAGGTGCAGTGCTTTACACCCTTTGATGCATGGTCTCATAAGGCACCATCGAAGAGCCCTAGTAATACGCATGGCAAGGAGCATTGACTGCTTGGTGAATGTCTTCTGATGAGATTAAGGAAATATTAATACTTTTCCAGTTCTTCCTACAGGGAAGCTTCATATTTTGCCCTTTCTTTGGGACAGAAGCCAACCCCTGAGCATATTCCCTGTGAAATTGCTGCAAATTTTTACTCAAATACAGACTGCTCATCACTACTTCTATTTTGATGCTTTATCTTTGGATTCAACTAGATAAGTAATTTTACATCACAAAAGATCTGTAGGAAAAGCAGACAGCGGAAGGAAAATACCACTTAGCTCTCATAAGATGGAATCCAAGTACATACAGTACAACGGAGAATTGCAATTTTTTTTTTGATCAGTCTGCTTGAGAAGCAACCAGAGAAGTCATTAAAATCACCTCTGTAGTTCTTTGATCACTGGTGTTATTTGCATTTCAAAGGAGCAAGTTTGATGGAGTTTATTGCAATTCTCTACTCCTAAATTGCAGCAGTCTGGTTCCCTGCTATCACATTGCGTCCTTTCTGACCTTCCCCAAAACCACAAGCTTCTCCTTTAGAACGATAAAAATCAACCTGCAAAAGTGAAGCACGTTTATAATTCAGTGTTGCATGAGATGGCTCAGTAAAGAGCTATCCCAGTATCAGGCCTTAGTTTGTACCCCATGCTCTATCTCAGCACTGTCATTGCATTCTCCTAAGTTGAGTTGACTAACCCTAAACACAGAGTTCAAAGAGAGATTACAATGTGCAATTTGATATTCTGTGTGCAACTTCTCCTCTCCCATACACACTAAAATTTCTTTCTAGGGCAGTAAACAAAAGTTTAAAATGATCTGCTCACACTTGTACCTCTCTGGTTTCCTGTTCTATTATTTTTAAAAAATAAAATTAAATCCAACAACCCAGTACTCTGCTTGCAAGTTCAAACAATTCTTCCACTCATTCCACTGAATTTCATCAACAAGTGGAGGGCAGCTTGTCAACATCATTATGTTTCTTTCTCATCCCCTCAGTTCTCCTCTAATGTCTTAATGAAGCAATGCTGATTGCACACTGTGAAAGAGGCCTCAGCACAGGAACATGGCTGAACAAAAACGCTCAAAACCAAAGGTTTATGGCTACTGTGGTCTCCTCAGTCTCTCTGTCTCAGGATGCAAAAATTCCTCATAAAGAAAGGGGTCAAGAGGGCTGACCTAGGCTAGAGAGGAGGGCTGAGAGCCACTGGGTCTGCTGTTAGCTGGACTTTGACAACGACATAAGCCAATAGGACAAAAGAGAGCAATAGTTTTGGCCCTAGAATAACAGCTCCACCATCAGCAATACTTGAAGGAGGTGATGACTTATGGGAAGCATGAATGAGAGAGGAATGAGTTTTGAATTATGAGTTAAACTGGGACCTGGAGCAGACAGATTTGAAATGTCTGAGACCTGCCACCAACACGGTTCTTTTCATAAACCAGTCAGAACTTGGCTCTGCTTGTAGAGGCCCAGAAGGTCCGACTTTCAGTCATCTGCCACAGGAGTACCTGGCATGCCCCGCTTTGTTTTCTTTCCTTACTACAGACACTTCAATTCCTGCTAAGGACACCCATCCACTCCATCCAAAGGTACATGGTGTGTCCCCAGAGCACTGTGGCAGTTAACTCCATGAAAACATGGGCTTTGCTCTAAGGCAGCAGAACTCTAGACAGCAAGACCCACTCGGCTGTGATAATGGCTAAGTTTTATCTCCCAAAAATGTTTAATCTGACCAATTGCTTTCTGCAGTAAGTAGCAAGGAGTGGAAGTGACAGTATTAGGGAGGACCTTCATGCCAATACAAGAGATAGCACTTTATGTTCTTAAGAACAAATTTCTTTTTAAGGTATCCTTCTCAAACCATGGCTTTATTAATCAAATAATACCTTCACAGATATATGAGAGTGCTCAGAGAGGCACAGGTGCTACATGAAGCGTTCATTTTCAGTAGGTTTCCTAGTTACAAGAGCATTTGAATCATTCATCTTATTACATAGAACTACCTTGGTTTTTCAGTGCTGCTGTAGGTTGGTAGAAGGGAATTTTAAAAAAAAAAAAAAAAGCTGTAGCAAGCTGGTTAAGTTTAAATCCAAGTAAAATGGTGGATTTAAAATTTTTGTACACTATGTACCTCAATTCTTTTATTAATAAGACTGCATATTTTCTTCAAATCTGCTACTCAATGCTCTTAACCTTCAGCTCTGCACTTCCCTGTGGGTTCTTGCCTGTATGGCTTGACATTTAGAATGACGGCAGTAGTAAACTGTCTCGTTGCTAATTTCTAAAGGGGTGTTTACATCAAGCTGTCAGTGCCCTTCTGAACAACTAAACGTTACCCCAGGGGGTCCTGTGGATTGGTTCATGGTGATTCTGCAAAGCACTGAGGTGCCCAGCTCAAGTTCTCTAATCTGACCAGTGTTATGTTACACAGCAGAATTTTCAAGACACACAGGTATTTCAGGCTACTTCACAGCAGCATTTTAATACATTTAACACATTTTATGAGAAGGATATGAATGGAGAAATGCCAGAAGGTTGAGAGATTTTCCCAAGGTCAGAGGACAACCTGGGCATAGTTGATCTTCTGCAGACTCTGAGCAGAAGTCAATTAACTCACAGAAGTTAATTCCCAGCAGTGCTGTATTCACATGTAAAGGAGTGCTTCCCAAAGTGGCACTGTTCAGACACCCTCTCGTGCATTTAGACCAGAGAAAGAGCAATGCTGGCAACAGGATATTAAACTATTTAGGTCCAGGCTTGCCAGAGTGCTAAACTGGGATTACCCCCAGCAGCATAAGCAGAGCCTGGCCTCTTTGCTCAGGAAAAACCCGAGAGAAAAGGAGTACCCTCTTAGTGTCAGTCTAGCAAGAACACGGATGCCCCTGTGCCTAGGGAAGGTGCTCTGTGGCCAGCACCATGTAGAGCTTGCCAGGCCATTGCAAGGGATCCCTCTTCAAGGAAAATCCCTGGCAGCCCCAGGTGTTTCCTCTCCACCACAGAGAATGGACCAAACAAGCCCTTTTAAAAAGACCAACTCCCCCGTCTATAATAAATTCCTGTCAGAAGCCAAGTTCTTTTTCTGTAGTGCCTCATTTGTAGTGAGGAACAGCACAGCCACAGACGGAGGCCATTAGAGAGCTATTATATTTAACTGCTAGGCAATCACTGATTGCACATAGGAAAAACTAATATCAAAAAAGTTCCTACCAACAGCTGTTGGAAGGAAATGTCACAGTTGTGGTGTCTAGACACTGTCAGGCTGCCCTAAATCAGGTGTCAAATGCAGGTCAGCACTATCTTATCAGAGTGGCTAAAATTTTGCTATGCCATTAGAGGGGATTCAACAAAAGTCAGTCTGCTATTGCTCCAAGCACAGCAGTGCTTGAGTCGCATGGTTTTTGGGGATTGCCATCAGAAAGGCAGTTTGAAAAACTCAAGAGCAGAACAGGAGCTCCATGGCCCAGTGGCAGACTTCTTGCCCTGGTCAGGGATTTGCCTCACACTAGCCCCTGTGAAACAAAGACCTCCTCTGCAAGGGATCCTTGCAAAAGGGAACTACTGCCATGCTGCACCTCCAAGCACCTTTCCAACCTTCCTCCCTGCTGGCCCCCAAAGCCAACCAAGGCACACACTGTACGAAAGAGGGGAGAGCTCTGTCATGCGTGCTGCTGAGGATGGGCAAGATCCACTAAGATGTTTCCACACTCAGTTACTGCAAGAGTTGCCCTGACTCCTAGCTCCTCATTATTAAACCTTATAAAGAGCGTTCAAAAGAGGCGAAGTGACCACAAAGTGGGACAACACAAGTGCGAACAGCTGCTGTAACAAGCATTGAGAAAGACGGCAGTTCTGAAAGGTTTCCTGAGCTGGTAAAGGTGCAGACAACTCCCTTTCTGTGCTGCTGTGCCACCAGTGGGACTGCCAGCAGAAGCAATGCCTGCAGTGGTTCCCCAGCGACTGCTGCAAAGCACAGTGTCACATGAGGACAGCTGCTGGCACCATCCCGCATGGCTCACCAGCAGCCAGTGGCTGGCAAGACCAGCCATCTGCACACACAGAGGCAGAGACAGGAAATTTGTAATAGATACCTGCAGGGAGGGTTTTCCTCCAGGGAATTTATCTTGTAGTCTGCTTTACAAGACTCACTTGCAGTAGCAAGCAAACATATTAAAGGATTACAGACAGCTGTGGGGTATTAATAGGTGTTGGAATTTGCCAAGTCTTTGCCTATTACAGGGCCAGCAATGATCTGCTCCCCCTCCCAAACTAAAGCATAAAGGTGCTGAGCTTAGAAGCCCAGAGCCACACAAAATCCTTTCACAGGAAGTTCAGTAGGCCTATGGACCCACTTGCAGCTTAATTCATTTTTCAACCATCATAACCATGTAAAATTGCACCTCGGTACAGACCAAAAGTCACTCTGGATTGTTTCTGAGCACAGTACATCTTTTGATAAAATACAGGATTTGAGCACCATCCTGTTGCACTCAGTGAACAACATAAACACTGACTAGAAGAAGCCTAGACTAGAAAGGAGAACAGTGTTCCCTTCCAGAGGAACTGCTAACTCCAGCAGATCTTGGAGCACTGGCTGAAGAAGTGCATTTGTACATAAGCAATATGTGACTTAAAAGTTACTAAGCAAACAGTGTCTCTGTAAAGGTGCTGCTGTGCTTTCCTCTCTGTTTCAGTTTATCTGCCTTCCTGCCCTGTAATTCCACTTCTGAACAGAAAAATAGAACTCTACTCTTCTTCAGCAACTGGCAGCATCATCTTATTCCCCACATGGGAATCAGTATGCCAAATTTACGTCTGCATCCTGAAGTGAATCAGCGTTTAACGTTGTAAAGAAAAGTTATACGAGAAAGAAAGAAAAAACAGAGGAGGCTGTACAATGTACAAGATCCTTTCCATGTTATATGAATGTTATAAAAAAAAAAAAAAGGATAACACTTCTAGTATCAGTGATCTTAAATCTTAGCCAAGAACCTACTTGCAGACTTCTAATACCTGGTCTCATAGTACAAGAATTGCAGATGAATGAAATCATCGTATGACATTTTATATTAACAAATCTAAAATAATTTTAGGTGTGCAATTACACAATTGTTCCCATTCCATCACCCAGTCTTAACACTGTTTTGGTTTTCCTTCTATTATTTAAATAAAGAAATAAATCCTCTACATAACATTGGGTCAATTCAAAACAGGCTGTATTTATACACAACTAAGAGTTGCTTTGGCAGCCTGAACTTCAACTCCAACAACCATACAAAAAAGACTGTTCCTGCCAGCTACAACTTCTAATGTTGCTATGGAAAACCACCAGCTGCTGGAGCTGCATTTCCAGAAGACTGAAGTCCATAGAAACGAAACACCACTAAACAGTGAATGTCATCATAATCAACTCTACCAGGCCTGTTGTTTATTTCTCTATTGAGCTGCACACAACACATAATAGGCTGTTTTCTCTGTTATGAATAAACATGATTTCTGCCTATAAGTCAAAGTTCTTGCATTAGCATTTCTACATGTATGGAATTAGCCATACATATGTGGACTCCTAGCACATCAATATTACTTTCTTCTGAGTAGCCATGAGGATTGCTGACACAGACCAAAACCATTATTTGTTAAAGGCATTCTAATGACAGCTGAAGGTTGCAAATATTATAACTCAGCAACAACTTCTCTGTGAAAGTGCCACTCGCAGCAACAAGGAAAAGCTATTGAACACAGAAGTTGTGGAAGACCTGGACTATGGGGGTAAGATACCAAGGACCATTGTGCTTTATTACAATTCAGAGAAGGGAAGGAAGAATTATTTTTTTTTACAGGAATAAATAGAATTGCAAGAGGACTTTACAGGCCATGACAATGAAAACAGTTTCCCTCCCATTCCCATCAAGTCACCTGAGTATCTGGTTTCTCTTTGCAATAAGAGCTTCTAATACTAGTGGAATATTGCTGATCTGAGAAGTCAACCTCACGCACGGCTATGCCAGAAAGGTTGACTATAGTTATTTGTGAGAGACAGAGTTGATGATTGCATAAAATGAAAGCAACACAATTTTTTTTCTCCTATTTCTGAAAAGCAGCTCAGTGGAACAGTTCAAGGACCTTGCAGATGGTTTTTTTATCTTCTTCTGGTGAGGAAGTTAGGTAATTTCCTGCAATGACATTTTAATAAGAAGAAATGCAGTCAAGTGTCAGAGTGAGTAGTGAACTGTGCTCTCTCTAAAGACATGCTGGCATCTAAAACTATTTCTAAATACCTTGGAAATATAGCTACTTTAGTTGTACCATAAGACTGCCAGGTCAGGTGAGAAAATTTAAGCCTTTGCTGATAAATTACAATTAAAAATGTTTAATGCTGTTTGATTAAATAAAACTCATTAATTCTGATGCTGCCTGGTTACTTTTGAATAATCAGTCATATGTAATCCTAATTAAAGACTATACACAAGTGGTGTTGGTTAAAGTCAAGGATTATCAGCATTTCTTACTTTCTGAGAATTTTATTTTGTACACTTAGTCATCTTTTGTTTTGGAACATTTATATATACACACACACACACACACAGAGGGACATATTAGTATTTCCTCACAGCTTTCTTGTATTTTAGTTATATGAACAACAACAAAAAATTTTAAAAAGCCAGAGTCAGGAGTGTCTACCTCCTTTTCTAAGCATCTCATCCAATCCTTCCTGCTCCCACATACTCTTTCCATACATTCATGGTTCTTATTTCTTCTAATTTCTCTTTCTGTGTATCCTCTTCCCCTTTCCTCATTCAGTCTAGATTTCACACCCCTCTGCTCAAACCTGCAGGCTTTCACCTCTTCCACAGGGCCAGGTACCCAGGTTTAAGCAACAATTTAGGATTGTTCAAAACAAGGTTTCTTATTTTGACTGAATGGTATCATTGAACATCAGATTGTATTGCGTGCCTACTATTTGCACAGTAATCTCCATCAATTCAGAGTCCATTTAATCTGCAGCATACATTGTTGAGATCACCTGCATAGCCTTGACATTGGTATTACCAGGTTATTAGGAATGAGATATTTACACAATCAGTATTCCAGTAAAGAAAAAAAAAAAACAACAAAAAAAACTGTCTTTAAAGTAAGACATGATTATTACTGATGCAAAACACATACGCATCAATTAGAGCATTAGTTAGGCTGCACCACAAAGAACAAGTTATTTCTTTTCTAGGTATACTTCCTCCTGAAGTGATTGCAAGGTCCTCTACAAAGACCGTTTCAGAAGAACCGGGAATTACACTTAAACATGAAGGCTGAAAAGCAGTAAAATTTGATTGTTCACATACACAGACTGTTAAATTTGCCACAGAATTTTGAAAAATTTCTACTCCATATTATTCATTAAGTTAATGGCAAAGTTACTGGGCTGTGCAAGGTACACATTAGAAGATACAGTATAGCACTCATTACAATAATAGCAGGCTGAAACAATAGTATAGAAATACATGGCATCTTGACACAGTTTAGCCATATAGCCATTACTTACACCAGAAGATAATGACAAGCTACAATGATTACAAAAGCTGTTAGAAATTAGCATTAAGCCATTTAAAAATTAAAATAAATAAATAGTTACTTCTGAAAAACAGTCCACTTTAAGATTCCAAAAGAGTTTGTGAAACAGAAGGACAACTTCAAACCTGCATTTAGTAAAGTCATGAACCACTTAACCCACGCATTTGAGCCCAGACTTAAAATGTAATTATCAAGCAAAAAGACAGGGGTGAGAGGACGAGTAGAAATCAACTCCAAAAAAAAAACTTGGCTTGACTTTTTCCCACTATCAACAGAGACTTGAAATGAGAATAAAGTTAGGGAACTAAGCAAGCATTCTTACTCAGATGCAGCTTACTCAGCTGCTTCTGTCAATAGATGGCGCATCTTGATTTATTTATTTTTAAAGTGTTTCTCTAAAGTCTTGGTATTCATAGCTGCATTTTCACTGAATCCTCCCTAACAAGACATCTGAGCATAGTCCTGGGAGCAAAGACCTGATCAACAATCTCAGTTCCATGCTGATTTCCTCTGTAGGAAGATGTTTCTTCTGCACTGATTTTCTTATCCATAGAAAGCAGACACAATAAAATGAATCCATTGGGTAGGCAAAGCCTGTTCCAGTGGTTCTTTAATTAGAGTTTGTGTAGTACTCCAAAGGCAGGCTCTCAGAGAGAAAACCATTATCAGCAACAGCAGCATCTTGCATTTGACATGCTTATTTAGCTCATTAGACATTACAAAACAGCACCATTGCAGTTGACCCCAAAGGCAGAGCTGAAAGTGGATGCTCCTCAGCCCATCTATCTTTCTCTCGGTATAATTAATTGCCATCTGGTCTGATCTAAGTCAAGAGCCAACAACGAGCTACTTGCAGTAATCACAGTTAATATAATCATACCTGTATGATTAGAAAGTTAAAACAAGTACAAAGAAAGACAAGATTTTACTTGTAGAGAGGCTTTATCATGCATTTTAAGTGTCAAGTGCCCTGATCAGAAACAACCCAATGCCTTACATATCAGCCAAGTACAGGACTTGCCAGTGTTTGTTTATAGTGCAGAGGCAGGCAGCAGCAGCCACCAGCTTGGCAAAAGTAATGCTTCACACCTCTCACATTTACATTTGTAGCTTAGTCTGGTGAAGATGCACGAAGCGCTGAACACCACAAGGAGCTGGGATAGCCGAACACCACGTGTAACATCTGAGAACACAGTGTGCTGTAACAACTAGTATCCTCTGTCAAGCAGCTTGGGAACTTGCTTGTCAGCTGGTACTAAGTAGACAAATGTGTGAGCAACACAAATTCAGGGTGCGTGACTCGCATCCCCACATCTCTCCTTGCTTTTGCATTGAAACAGAGACCTTATGCAAGTTGTACCTTCCCAACTTTTCTTTGTTGCTGCTCAGACAAGAAGTGTTGAGAAAAAACTTCAGGAAGTGTTTTAACAAAGTAAGTTACCAGCAGAAACAATTACCAAAATGAAACACTACAAACTAACACCTTTAGGAACACTCCACAGGTTACTAAAGAAGCGGAACAAATTTGTAAAAAAGTTTAAAAAAATTTCCCCCCGCTTTGGCAGCACCCCTCGCATGATCAAATATGCTTTGTGCCTGAAGAAGTCAATGATACAGCTCTGAGACCTCCTATATACGATTTCCTCCGATTATAGTTTAATCTAGATATACAAAGGCATACAAAGTACATGTAACAATTTCGGCTATTTACTATACAATCCTTGGCTAAATAAAAAGAGTAAAAGCAAAACTAAAGCAAAGCTTGTGAACTTTATTGTCATATAAGATCACAGCTACAGCAATAACTCATATCGTGAACTGAAGACTAAACCATCTGTCATCAGTACTACCTTTGTGTTTGAAGTCAGCTAGAAAAAAAATATTAAACCCTCTTATTTTCTTGTCATAGTGACTGCTTCAGAGCCAAACCACCCTCACTGCTACAAAGCAATTTCTGTTTCCTGGTGAGAAGATAAGACATGTGGCTACATGGTGTTCACATGGAATACAAGTGGGAAAACATAAAAGTCTTAACATGTAGAAGAGACCTGGCATAGTTAGGCAGCACACCGCCGCAAGTTATCATAAAGAGGAACAATTTGTAAATCATCAGTTCACCGGGGCACCACTGTAGCACTACCGTTATTAAAGGGAGCAGCAGAAGTCAGCTGCAAGTTGTTTAACTCACACATTTTTACACCTGATGGCAACCCACACTCTGAGATACAAAGACCTTTAAGCAAATAACTTTTTTAAAACTCTCTAATTAACACCAGTAGTTGATTAATGCTAAACTGAAGCCCTTTAGCAAAAAAACCCTAAACTTTCAAAAAAAAAAAAAAGCTTCAGTAGAAAATACTACTGTAACAGTCATATTTCCTGTGCTCACACTGTTTTCCCCAGTTTTTTCCTCTTCAAATTACATTTACATGTACTGTAAATGTAAAAGCCTAGAACAAAGTTTACTGTAAGTTTTCATGGTTTTTAACAAGTTTCTTTCCCTTCTGAATTGATAAGAGTATTTTAAATGCAGTTAGTTACACAGAGGGTAAAGTTAGTTTTCCTTAGTTAGTTGTTAGTTAGTTTTCCTTGTTAGCTAGTACAGGAAAAACATCACCAATATTTTCCAGCAACATATGTGGTACAATTTAAACAAATATGAATTACACAGGATGTGCTAAGAATCTGTTTTAAGTGTCAAAAGTGCATTAACTTTGAAAATGTTTCTGATCACTCCATTCTGAAGCTATGCCCTTACTACTGATTAATATGCTTTAAGAGGCACCTCAGCTATAGACATTTGTACCCTCTAAGTACTTGCTATGGTATGCCCCTTCAAAGGTCACACTTACCAGTGGTAGAAAGACAACTGCTGGGAGCTGCCATGGTCCTCCACAGTGCTCAGAAGAAATTGTGAAAATAAAAAGGTCATCATTGATTCAGAACATTTACTGCCAGATAGCAACATGACTCTTTTCTCCATATGCTTCCTGCATAAAGCATTAAAAACCTCATGTTTGCACAGCATTCCTGCTTCTTCAAGCTTTTTAGTAACCAACTTTGTACCCTGCTGACACCCCAAGGTGGATTACTTGACCCACATACCCTCCTTAAGAGAAAGCACCTCTGAGGCACAAAGCAATGTCTGCTCCCTGCCCCTCTTGGGGCCATCGCACCTGACGCCAGCAGCAGTCCCTCCAGGTGCACCCAGTAACCTCCACCCACGCAGCCCAGATTGCCATTAACGCTGCTCTCCATCCATTGCCTGGAATCATCACCAGCCAGTTCAGTGTATTATACTAAAGTCCACAATATGGTAAACACAAAGAGGGAGAGAAATATTTTTGTGTTTGTTAAAATAAAGCTCCTGCTTTTACCAGCTCAGAGCTGGTAATGATGAGGTCAGGTTCCCTTCTCCTTGCAAAATTTTTATTACTCTGAACGCTGTTTCTTTTTTGTGAGGTTGCACTGAGGAATTGCATTTTGTCATAAAGACAGAAAAGGGAACTTCAACTGAAATTACTTCATTTATTAATCTCATTATTAAGCTACTAGCAAATGACTTTGTAGTGTTTCAATTAACGTAGTCTGAAGACTCGCTTTTAGCCCAGCTAAAACCTATCAAATAATCACAGAATGGGTCAGGCTGGAACAGACCACAGGGAGTCCACCTGGTCCAGACTTCCTGCTTAAGCAGGGTTATCCTAGAACACATGGCACAGGATTGCGTCCACATGGATGTTGAATATCTCCAGTGAGAGGAGACCCCTAGGGATGACAGAGTTGCCCTCTCCTATTTGGTTACTCATACTCAGGTGGCACATAAGTTTCTGCCTGTTGTCCCTTGTCCTATTGCTCAGTACCACTGAGAAGAGCCAGTGGGGGAGACTCCACAACCTCTCTGGGCAATCTGTTCCAGTGCTCAGTCACCTGCACAGTAAGTGAGAAACTTGCATAAAAAATTAAACCCAGAAGACTCAGTTTGAAACTGACAGTCTGAAAAGTGTTCTCCTCTTAATGTTCTTTCTCTCTTAGTCTCCTCTCTTTCTCAGCACATTCCTAACCAGATGTGTCTAGATTTTCTGTGCTCCTGTTCCACACTTGATGTAAGAGGGCTCTGGCTAAAGAGAAACTTCCAACAAAATAATAAGGTCCTATTTTGTACTATGCCTCTCTTCCCTCCTCCACACTGCCAAAAATAAATCATCTAGTTTTGGGCCACTTTCAAAAGCAAAACAGGTCTTTCTCCTACCTTACTTATCCCTCTCAAATATTGTTTATTTGTCCCGCCCGATTATACTGTCACTTTTACATCATCGCCTCCATCCTGTCACGCCCCTATGAGTCGTTTTTATAGAGTCACCATGGAAGGTCACCATGGAAGAAGGAAGTTCTCTATGCTAACTTTTGAAGTTACTCTGACTTCTATTAATCTCATACAATCACTTTCCACTTCTTCCAAATTTATCTAGTACCTCCTGCTCTATAACAAGGACTTCAGTCTGTGCTCCCACAGCTTCAGCATCCTCAGAAATATGTCGGGTTGGTTTTGAATACCAGGGGACAAACCAGCTCTCACCACTGAGGAAGTGGTACTTTCTGTTTGTATAGTACACTGAACCAGTTCTTCAGCAGAGGAGCCAAGTCACTTTGGCATAGTAGAATAGTGCGTTAAGGCTTCAATGAATCTTTCATAGTTACATTTGCATAGTTACATTTTTACTTATACAACAACAAACAAATAGTGCATCTGCATCAGAAAAATGCTTTTCAGACTTGAAATTTTCTTCTAAATTCAGATTACCCTAATAAGCAATTCCTCATTCTGTTACCAGACAACTTTGAGGATGAAAATAATAGATCATATGCACATGCTGCTCATCTGAACAGTGGATAGAAACCATAAATATTCATTTTTTATGTAGCTTTTCCCCTGTTCTGCACACAGCCAGCTAGATTTTGGAGGCATACTTAAACTAGACCATCATATTTCAGAATGATCAGGTAAATAATATCCTTCCCATATTTTGGTTTCACAGAGGTTAATCTGGCCAATAGCACTCCTCTTTAAACCCATACACAGGAAAAACAATAGTGGCATGAGCTGTCAATTATGACAGGTCAAATTTTCCTTCTTATTTTCATCAAATAATAGATTTTATGAGTTGCCTTCTTTGTTATATCTTAGTCTGGGTGTAGCCATTTTGTATATACTAAATTTTAGTCACATATTTACCCTTAAATAGAAAGTTAGAGGGGAAAAAAAAAGAGACATTTCCATGATGCTAGCTAAAGAGAACAAAATGTGCCCCTTCAGTATTTTCCTACCTATAATCCCAGTTTACCCAGCAATATTTTATAGCCCATCCCTTTCTACATTCATTCATTTCATACCAGTAGCTGACAAATATAGAACAATGTAATGATGACATAGTGACTGCTTTAAATTTATCGTAGACTTTCACAGTGATAGACTGCCACTCCAGGTACGTGGGGGAGAAAACTAACAGCCTAGGGATGCCTCAGTACTGCGCTGAAAATAGCATGCAAAAGTTCCCCTGTGTCTACTGTTTATTCTGTATTTCCTGCCACAGACAATCAGTGGTTCCCAAGAATTTTTAATTTCACAAAAACCAGTTTATCAGTTAACAATATAATCTTTAAATGACAGCACTGGCTCTGCGCTGCCAGATGCTCTGGGCACATGACAAGAAAAGTTCTGGATGTCAGAAGGTCAGGTTTATTGGCCAACACACCAGATAGGAGCATATTTCAATCATTTAAATCTTTGCCAATTCATTTCTTCATATGTCACTGGAAATCACACCTGATCACTTCTCATTGCAAAATTATTCTCTGGATAAGGTACAATTTAGGTTTTGAATAGATGTGAGTTAAGTGTCATAAAATCAATTATTACTCCTCATTTATAAACCAGGAAAAATTTGTTTTGTCCTTTTCTGAAATTAAAAATAACTTCCCTCCAACTATTCATCACTCTTCATTTTCTGAAGTCTGTTACTCTTCTCATTATTCTTCATTTGGTATTATGTAGATGGTGGCACCAAGGAATGTTGTAGGGAGAAAGACCATTGCCATTTATCTTGTACACTGCTTGGAGACAGCTACTTTTCTCAAAGAAACTAGTGAATATAAATAGCACTATAAATAGACAGCAAATCCTTTAAGTATTTTACTGCTTTGAAGTAGTCTGATAGGCAGAAAGATAAACACTTTTGGGTTTTTTTGTCACTTTACCATTGATTTAGGAAGATTTTCCTTCAGATCATGCAGTAATTGTCACAGAAGGGAAATACTACCTTCAAAGTTTTTTTTAATCTCAACTGTATTAAAAGAATGGTGATAATGACTTACAAGCCCTACATAAATCTTTATGCAAAGAAATGAGGAAATTGCTTTTTTATTTTCCGTAAAGAGGAAGTCGAATCTACACATGCTTTGTCCCCTTCTTCTCACAAATGTGAGCACAGCAATCTGACCACTTGGTGAAGGAGTTTGCTTCCAATTTATGGTCACAGAAGATAAAGAGGGGTTTATTCAGCCTGTGTAACTGCTTGATGTCAGATCTAGCTTTCCATCCTGGGATGACAGACTTGCTCAGCATCTACAGCCTTCTCTGAGGTCTATTCCCAGTGGCAGGAGAAGAGGCAGTTCATTTTAACATGTTTTGACTGTGAAGGAGATGTGTGTCTAGGTTCATGCATACATCTGTCCTTCCCACATCCACCCTAGGAAGAGAGAAATTCTTTTCCTATCATCAGATTTGTTGTACACCAGCTGTTCTCACCTCTGTGCACAGCCCTTTTGACACATGGCTCTCAGGTAAGCTCTAGACTGCAGGGTCAATCTCATTTGCCTCTTGCCCAGTGCTCCTGCAACATCTCACTCCACTCTGTTCCCGTCCCTCTGGCCACCTGCTCCTCCTTCTACTGCCCAGAAGCTGGGAAGCACCTTATAACTCTCATTTGACAGGAGTGAGAATCTTTTCTTCATAAAGCCAGGCAGACAAGACGTTGTTCCCGAGCAACCAAAAGGTATGACACGCTAATGTGGTGAATGGAATTGCAAGGAGAAGGGATGTCAAAGGAGAGCACTCAGATGAAAATTACCAGGGAGCAATGACATGCCTTGCTTGGCTGATAAGTACTTAATTTATCATCATCATCATGGCTAGGCTTCGGGAACGAAGATTTGGGAAGGGCTCTACTCACGCTTGCTACAAGCACGCTAGTGGCTAAAAAGGCCAATGCGAGATAGGCAGGTCCGATCGCAAAAGGCACAGCAGAAAGTCTCCATCGGCACTACTGGCGAGGCACGGTTCTTCCTGCGTTGCCTTTTTTCCTCAAGACTGATTCTGCATGTGTTCTCAAAGGAAGCAGCAGCGTTATGAATGGTGTGTCTCCATTTCTCCTGATTGGAGACCAGAGAGGACCATTGATGGTGGTCAATATGGCCAAGGCTGAGGTGTTGCTTCAGAGAATCCTTGTATCTCCTCTTCGGGGCTCCTCTTTTGCGGCAGCTGGTGGCGAGTTCCCCATAGAGCACAATCTTAGAGAGACAGTGATCCTCCATCCTGGAGACGTGCCCTGCCCAGCGCTGCTGCATTTGCAGCAGCATGGCCTCAATACTGGTGATCTCTGACTGTTCAAGGACAGACACATTTGTCCTGTAATCAGACCAGTAGTACTTAATTTATTTGCAGATATATTGCTGTACTATTAGTACATTACTATTACCAATGTCTTTTTAAGGGAAAAATACTAGAACTTTACTAGAATCAAGAATTTAGCAATTGAGATATTTCAAGGGTTAGTTTTGAGGGCTCTTCTGTTAATATTGTAATTACTGTCACAATATAACTTACAAATTCTGTAAGTTCTAACAATGCTGATTATTATCTTTATTTGATAAAATATATGAACTTAAATAATACAAAATGAAGTGGGGGATTTGGCTTCGGTTCAGATCAAGGTAAAGGCTCCAGGTGACTTCAACTGAAGCAAGAATACAATGGGTTACAACAAAACAAAAAAGAAGCTCCAGACACCTTCGATCCCCTCTGGTCCTGTTTATTTAGACAGGTAGATTCTGACTAAGCACTCTGTTCTTCTAAACTGGCTGCAAACATTCCCCAGGTTTAGTGGGAGTAGAATCCATTTCAGCTTCCCAGTCAAACATGTGACACTTTTTACTGTTCCCTGTCCTGGGACTTGCAGGTACTATTGGAAAACATATCCAAAAAATGGGTGAATATATTGTCATCCATAATGGGGGGCCAAGACATAAAAGAAGCATAAGGAGCTAACAAAGAACACAAAACATCTGCAATTGGGACTCCACTCAGCAACAAGGACAGCTTTTCAAAGCTGTTGTGAGTCAGTGGTCCATTTTCCTTCATAGTTATATAAACCATAATGATTTAATCACATGCAATCAAGTAAAACCATTTTTATAACGTAATTTTTCTCCCCGTGGAACTAGTTAAAATTAAGCTGTTTTGGTGAATGTCAAAGAATAAATAAAGAGTACACAATCTTATTTTTTCATCATCAAAGCATGATGATGGTTATGATCACTAATTTACAATATTTCATGTTTGTTATGAGATGAAAAACTGTTTTCTCACCATTGGTATTCCATTTATATTCTGCAACTTTATAGAAAAATGCTAATGTTCCCCAGCAATTTAAGCTCTCTTTCTTGTATTTGGGGGAGCAATTGTAATGTTTCCTTAGTTTTGTCAGTATGTCTGAGGTTAAAGATATTAAGCAAAATACATTAGAATTTTTACATTTCTATATTTTTATCCTCATGAAGTTTTACTTTGTGTAAAAAACCAAGTTGCCTCTTGAGGAGTTGTAAAGCTACTTTTTCTATTCATTGCAATTATAGTAAAGGCCTTTTCTTTGGTACATCTCGCTCTCACTAACATACTTGTTGAATAAGTAATTTTCAGCTCAAGAAGAACAAGTGAAAGCAATTTAAACTAAGCCAGCCACCCTATGACAAAATTCACTCATGTGGCTCAACTGTGATGAGGACTGAAATGATTACAGCTGTTTCTGAAGAGTTAAGAGACTTGGATCTCAGTTTGGACTTGTCTGTCTGAGACATTTGGGGTATGGGGTTTTTATTTTAATTGAATAGATAGTGCTGTGACAAGCTGCGGAGGAGTCTCGTCTCTTGCTATTTGCAAATTAAACTTCTCTAGAGAAAAAAAAAAAAAAACAAACCAGAGAATTTGTAAAAATAAAAAGAAATGTACAGGAAAATCCTGAGCTGAATGTAACCTTACTTCTTTCCAGAGCAGCACAGAACAGTTGTGTAGTTAGGGTCTTCTCTCACACAAAAAAAACTCATACAAGAATTTCCATGTTTGCCCTCCTCTTGTGTTTGCAATGTACAATTTTATGTAACCCCTAAATACAAGCATGTGAGAGTAAGAAAAACTAGTTTACAAGACCCTAATCATTATATATCAGAAATTTAATACAGTACATATTTGAAAAGGACACTTACTTTAGGCACTAAAGAAAGAAAATACAGTGGGGAACATATAATCTATTGATTGGTAAGTTGACAAATAATGTTAAACCAATTTGAATCAATTTCAAATAAATAGGTATTGAAAATATACCATTCCACATTTAAATAAAAAATAGTGGAATCATTAGGCATCATGTTATCCACTGTTTTGTAAGCAGTATTTCTCAAAGCTGTTTTACCACGTGTGGGGAGGAATAAAATACAGGATTTGGCAAGTGTATTTATATTCTGAGACAACATTATTGATAATAGATAAGATTGGCACACAACATATCTTCCCAAGAAAAGGACATGGGAAAATAGTCAAAAGTTTAAGCAAGAGAAATTCTGTCTGCATGAATGGAAAAACAAAATTCACTCTGACAATGGTCAAGCACTGGATTAGGGCCCACAGAAACTGTGGAATCTCCACCCTTGGGTATATTCAAGACTCAACTAGACAAGGCCCTGAGCACTTCCCTTGTAATTTAAAGTTTGCCCTGGATTGCACAGGGGGTTGGACTAGAGGCTTAAAAAAATCCTAATCTAGCAAACTATGCCTTATGGCCAAAAATTAATTTTTACATTCTGAAGAATAACTGCATGTTTCTGAGCTGTACGTCCACACACACAATTTCTCAGCCCTATCCAAGAAACTGACAAGTTACATTGGATTATAAATGCAAAGTTATTTTTATAGTTGGAAACATATCCATACCAATTTAAAAGCAGAGCAAAGATAAGAGTGGCAAAGAAGAGTCAGAATAAATTAGTTCCGTCTTTGCATAACTATTTGGATTAAATCCAGTATTTTTGTTACCAAATTAATAAAAATACAGACCCCAGGAGACACAATACAGCCTGTTATATTTCAATATTTTTCTCTCTGCCCTTTCTGATTCACAATTATGATTACAAAAGTCACAGAAGAAGACATAACTACAGGCAAGAAAAATAATTTCCACCAGCTCTGCATATTTTAAAGTAAAGCAAAGCAAACCAGGAGGGAAAGCAAATAAGCCATTTGCAAATAAGCCAGTTATAGTGTCTTTTAGATCTTTCCACAGAAAGGGCTCTCCCTGTAAGATTATGTCAGCCTTGCAGAAGCCCTCCTTTCCAGACAGCCTTACACCAAAGTCAATTATTTACAAAACCATCTAAAACTGTGAAACTAAACTTGTCCCTCATTGGACATTGATAAATCCTGCTGTCTAAGTATAAGTAAGTTTCCCTGGGAATAACACAAGATGCTCTTGACTAAGGGTGTGGCCATGCTTTAGTCCCTTATGTAAACCACAGTAAAGATTTGCTGGTTCTGTAGATACAGGTTCTTAAAAATCGACACAAGCAGCAAAATCTAGTTTAGAAACTGCATGGTATGTAAAAAAAAAATTCCTACCAGGGTAAAGAATAGCATAGGAACAACAGGGGTTATTATTAGGATTACATTATACAAGGCAGAATGGACAAACACAGGGGAAAGAGGAAAGAAGGAAGTAGCTGGAAATTAAAGCAATATCACATAGAAAAGTTAATCTTTTTTCTTAGATGCAGCTTTCATGTTTGCAGCTACAGATGCAAAACAAAAGAAGGGAATACTAAAGCAAACCATTTCTAGCAAACTTAATCGTCAACATAAAAATAATCCACAAGTATTTATGAATGTTTACATGAATAAAAAATTAAAATGGCAAAGCAAGCAATAAGAATAATGAGCAGCAAAATCAACTAATTTTTTTAAAAAAACATCACCTGGAATTTTGGTCCTTTCAGTTATTTTCGCCACTGAAACAATTGAAATTATACTGACTTTAAAAAATAATGCAAAGATACAGCCTGGTTGTCTCTGAATGACGTTTGGTTTTTACTGTTTTCAAAATTGAATCAAGTACATGTAAATAAATCCCTTGAGCTATTAGTAAAAAAATGGGAAAGTTTTATGCTTTTTCAACAAAGAATTGTTCTCACATTCTAGACCTTCCTATATTGACTAGCATGCAAAATCTTACCAATAGATCTTGTTACTGTTATCTCTGCACTCAACATTAAAAGTTTAACAACAAAAAAATGCTTTGGTATTATCTAAATTTGTATTATACACATGACTGAATTATTGCAAGACTAGGCCAATGCTACAAACTAGAACAATGAAGTAGAAGATTCCCTTCATTAGGAGGAATACAAACCAGTACTGTGTATTTGGGTTTGGTTCATTAAGAGGACAAGAGTCCCCACTTGACTGTAGCTATTTCTAAAGATGTTCATCAAAACTCTCTGGAGTCACAGAGGAGCAACAGGATGCTCTTGAGAATGATTCAGTTTCATTTAGGGACAGCACATGGAGGTGCTAACTGCTGACTTGGCTACACCAGGAGCTTAGATAACCAATCTAGATGCAGAAATCCACTTTTCAGATATCTGAAATCAAGTGAGATTGTCTTTGCTGGCCACAGCTACTTAGAGGAGCAGAGTATCTCTTCACATCCTTCTCTGGAACAGGGAATACGTTTTTTACCCATACAGATTGTTCTTTTATGAGTAAGGTACTTCCCTCTGCTGTTCTATATGACCTGCAGTAAGCAAGATTTCCTGAGAGATACTTCTACTACCAGCTAGCCCCATGACTGGCATTTTTTTGATTGAGAATTGGCTACTGTTATTGATACCTGACACTACATGACTTATGCCTAGTAGGCCACAGAATAAAAATAAGGAAAGCATTAGTAAAAAGTTTAGCACCTGAGTCACTGACAGCATTCAAGATATCACTCTGTAAACGTGTTAAGAACCAGCTAAGTTCAGCTTAATGCTCTGATCATATTAGTTCTTTTACTCCCACCACACAATCTTATCAGTCACTCAGTATTATGCCCCATTTCCAGCCAGACATTAAGGAAAAGCATGAAGCAAAACATCAGAGGAAACAAACTCAACCAGTATCAAAGGTCTCAAATTTTTGCTTTCCTGCTAAAATCCCTTATTCCCCTCCCCAAGTTATCTATTTGTTGTCACGTGGTTGAATTGCACCACAGAGATGACAAGGATTTAAACTCTAGAAGTGTGGCATTCTGTATAGTTTGTCTCATACACTTTGCAAGCAGCCAGAAAGGACTGACCAGAGTGTTTATGCATGACTGGTACTTTCATGTCAATGTGTATTACAATGTTTGCATAAACATTTTGCCTCTTAAAGTACAAGAAGCTCAACCCCTCTCCAGCATGAGCACATTTGTATTTGCACAAGTATTTTCAATTGTGTATTTCTCAAAATCATTAGCAGGCACTGTACAGAAACAATTTATGAACTTATTAAGAAATTCAACTTTAGTAATTAAATTCATTACTCAAAGCTTATTGCAGTTTAGGAACTAGACATATATTACTTCTGTTGGAATTGGATAAAGACAAGGTTGTTGCACCGGCATGCGGGTCAGGGCAATCCCAAACACAGACACAGATTAGGCAGAGAATGGATGAGCAGAAGAACTTGGGGGTGCTGGTTGACTCAGCTCAACATGACTCAACAATGTGAGTTTACAGCCCAGAAGGCCATCTGGATCTTGGGCTGCATCTGAAGAGTGGCCAGCAGGTCAAGGAAGGTAATTCTACCTCTCTGTTCCACTTTTGTGAGACCCCACCTGGAGCACATACCTGGGGCCCCCAACATAAGAACGACATGGCCCTGTTGGAGCAAGTCCAGAGGAGGGTCATAAAGATGATGTGAGGGCTGAAGCCTTTCTCCTGTGAGGAAAAACTAAGAGAGTTGGACTTGTTCAGCCTGGAGAAGGGAAGGCTCTGGGGAGACCTTAGAGCCCCTTCCAGTAGCTAAAGGGAGCCTAACAGTAAAGATGGAAAGGGACTTTTTACAAGGAGTGATAAGAAAGGGATAATGGCTTTAAAATGGCAGAGGATAGGGTTAGGTTAGGTTAGATATTAGGAAGGAATTCTTCAGTGTAAGCGTGGTGAGATACGGGAACAGATGCTCAAAGAAGCTGTGGCTGCCCCATTCCTGGAGGTGTTCAAGGCCAGGCTGGACTTGAGCAACCTGATCTAGTGGAACGTGTCCCTGCCCATGGCAGACAGGTTGGAACTGGATGATTTTTGAGGTTACTTCCAACCTAAACCATTCTATGAAATGTTTCTACAGTAGAAATATTTCATGGTATTTCCATTTTTTCCTTTAGGATACAAAAATTTTAAATTCATTCCTCTCATTGGATGCAGAATACAGGACATCATCTTGGGAGTTGTTACCATAAAAGTTACTTTTCAGTGTAGATTATAGGATAATTGTGCTCATATCATGCTTTGTAGAACAATGGCTCATATAATAGTATATGCAACAGAGATGACTTTTTTTAGTATCCAGCTGATACAGAGATAGTGCAGAGGGATTAAGTTGTTCTAGATTTATACCAAAATAATAAAGTAGCTTACATGACTTCAGTATTATAAAAGCTCCAGTCATATCTTCTGACATTAATTAGACACAATCAGTTAAATACATCTTTGTAATTACATCTAAAATTAGCTCAGACCCTGCAGGGAGTCTTGTAAACTTGTCACTGTGTCAAGCTGAAAACATTTGCAGCATTCAAAATTTAACTCAAATCTTCTGTGACTGTTTCAGAAATGTGCAGAATGGAATCAATCACAACATCTGCCAAACTTTGGTTCTCAAGTTCTTCATGTCTATAAAAAATTGGGTTCTTAAAAGTACTTCAGAAAATCAAGCAGACAGGATATTTTCCACTGTCAATAAATCTTCAATGGACTCATCTATCTGAAATGCTTAGCAGATACACAGACAGTTTTAGAAATCAATGCAGACTACTTCTGTCACTTGACAGAAGAGAGCACCATTTTGAGTAGAGCATGTAAAACTTTGTTCAATTTACCCATAAAATTTGTTTTCCAGACTTCAGGTGCAGATGCCAGAGACAGCCAGTGCAGTAAGAAAAAACATTTAAAAAGAGCTCTCTTAACAATAATTTCACAGTCATTCATACATGAATATACATGAGCAGGTAATTAGAATGGTTTTGAGACAGCAGCTTCAACCTTAAGACACAAATAAAATGTGTGTGCAGAAAGGAGAACTGCTAAGTGATTTTATTATTATTCATTCATATTACAGTATGTTTTGCTTCATGCCTAATACCAAGGCTAACTATAGTATTGAAATGTGTGCAGTATTTTAATATATGTTTATATCTGTAGGTCTAAGATAGCCAGATGCATTCTCCTGGGACAAAATAAAAACCTGATTTCAGTGAGACCTCTTTCTCTCCCTGAGCAATCTTTCATTTTCTACTGGAGAAATTATGTTCACCACTTCACCAGAAATTATGTTAACAACACTGTGGTATATTGAAGGAGGAAAAAAATTGAAATAATTTCTATTTTAACGTTGATTTCCTGAAAAAAATTGAAAATTTTGTATCTACGTTATAAATGAACAAAAAAGAAGGAACAGTTAAATGTATCTGATAAATGGTATAATGAAGGGCTCTGTACATGCAAAGCACAACTGGGGTCTGGGAATAGTGGAAATCAAATGCAATTATCTCAGTTTCTCTTTCCTTTTTCACTTTACTATCTACTTTTGTAGCAACCCAACCCTGCAGATGGATTTCATATTCCAGGCATGATTGCATACAACTGTCAGAAATGAACTGTATTATACATTTTATAGCAGATAATAGGAAAAGGAGAGGGGTAAGATAAGCTATTTAGAGATCATATGCATGACCAAATTTGTGGGACAAATGTTCAACTAAGTTATCTAACTCCCTGCACCATGTTCCCTCAAAAAGTATATCTTTATTTGATATAAACATATGCAAGGCAGTTTGAAATGAAACAATTTTCTTTTCCTATTCAGAGAAATGAAAACAGGAGGAGAACTTTCCTAATTCAACACTAGCAAGGGCTCTTCATTGCAAAGCAATGCAATGTTGAGGGAAGAAATGTAACACCTGGAGCATCAAAGGTATTGCTAAGGTCTAGGTGGTAAGCAATTTTTCTAATAGGAAGAAAACTAGTAATCAATACAGCAGAAATCAAAATCAGATTTCTACAACAATTAGCTGGAAAGCTGCTAGGTGTCCGTATGTGGTATATTACTTTGCTACTTAGGATATTGAATGGCTAATAAATATACTGAATTAAAAGTTCATCAAAATATTTATCTGTCTAAATATAGAAGATGCCACCCTTGGAGGCTTTAGACAGAAATTGTACTGGCAGCTTTCTAGAATCTTGACACATGTAAATAGAGCCAAACCAGAGGAAAAAAAATCAACAGCTGAGCTGTTTAAGCAGCAGCAAGCTTACTGACCTTGCAAAATATCAATAAGTGCAGAGATGACTTCAGGCACTAGCAGTCCTGTAATTCTGTTTTAACTCCTGCCTTGCTAAAGCTCACATCTCCTCTCTTACTGCTCTCCCAAGATCCCACATGCGTGATCTGAGGCGCTGCAGTCACCGACATGCCAGAACAGAAGTACATCAACAGTGGAAATTGCATGGAAATTACAGTGTAAAGTCTCATTACATTTGCTACTGTTTAGAGACCTTAGTCCACTGCATAAGAAATCCATATCAGGGGAAGGACTCAGCTTGGGTAGTGACAGACTCATCCAACATCCGACTCTTCTGACAAGAGGCAACAGCAAAAGCTTAACAAAAAGATTGTAAGAAAGCAAAGGTATTTATTCTTCCCCATAGAGTCATCTGGTCACAAGTGACCTGTGGTGCAAGAAATCCATAGAATCAGAATGGTTTGGGTTGGAAGGGACCTTAAAGATCATCTAGTGAACTTCATTTACAGATTCTGGGGTTTGAAGTAATATCTTTGTGATTTACCAGCTCTTGATAACTGATCAACAGCTCTTTTTCATCCTTGAAGCTTTCTAGTTGCTTCTCTATATCCATGTAACCACTGGGTTTTGCAACACATTGTAGCAGAGCCTCCCCAGTTTCACTATAGAAGGCACAAAGAAAATTCTCAGGGTTTTTTACCTAACTCTTTGTTATTTCATTTTATAACGCTGATTTCTTGAAACCAAAACCAATACCTGAATGACAGACCCTTTTAATCCCCTCTTCATCTTTTCCATGCATTCTTATCACCTTTCCCTTCTGTTTTCCCTTTTCCAGACAGAAAATCCCTAGCCTTTCAATCTTCCATTACTCTCATGGTAGTTAAATGGTCTTTATATGCCAGGCACACAGAGTGAGGAGGTCCTATCTGTATTTCAGCATAGGACCCTTAGCTTAGAGGGTGAACTCAGAGGAAATCAGACACAATTTCACTAGCACCCTATGTCCTTTTGTGGTAAGTATACCTAGATGTGCAACCATTGATGGCTTGCTCAAATAAGTTTTCTGATTGAGCAAACACTAGGCCTGTGGCAGCTTCAGGGCTGGACATTCTCTTCACTTACTGTCCAGTGTAAGTTGCAACATTTCAGCACAAACAGAATAAACATTTATGAACATCAGGTGACCATCTAATGACAAAGCTGCTTGTTAATCTTTTATGAATGTTCATTTCATGGAGTTATCATCTTGAGACAAGCGGTGAAGGAAAACGCTCAGGATGATGTTTGTTCCTAAGCACGAAGGAACTAGGCAGTCTTTATTTGCCCTCTCACACGTTCAGCTCTTCCGTGTGCTCCATCCTTTTGGAAAGCAGCACACAAGCTTCCCTGCAGGAGCAGAGCACACACAGTGCAGTCCACACTGTGAAATCCACTCCTTCATACTCAGCAGGACCTACCTCCTAGGTCACTCAAAGGGGGCATTCAAAAGGCAAGTGAGAGAGGAAAGAGTCTGACAACTCATGGAAATAATCATTTCCTCTAACTGTTCAGCTTTTGACAGTTTTCTTACCATCAGATATTTTCTACGAAAATACGAAAAATACAACTCGGTGCATATTCTTTACTACAGACTAGATTGAAAAGCTACAGACAGAACGTACCCACCACATTCAGGTGGATCTTTTGATTGTCTGACCAGAGTGAATTGCCCTTGAAAAATCAACGGAGTCTGTAGCATTTTATTCCAATCTCCTCATGAATCTTTCATGGACACTTAATATTGCTTTGGGTATTTAGACACCATTAGAGAAACATTTCTCCCCCCTTCCACTACTCCCAGCCTTTGAATTACCTGACTGGAGAAATTCATTTTTGCAGTGTTTTGAAGGGTTGGAATAAGCAAACAAACAAACAAAAATCATAATCTTAATTCCAGTACACAACAATAAGGAGAGGATGGGAGTGTGGAATGCCAAATCAGACTACTGATTACTCTAAAGCACTGTTCTTTCTCTTTGTAACATCATATTTGTGCCTTTCCACGTGAAACTTTCCCTGCCTGTATAAAAAGGTTTTTTAATCCACTAACTGGAAAGTGACATGCACCGTAAACAAATGCTGCCTGCAGTAAACAGAATATTTTCACTCTCAACTCTTTCATCCCTTCCACTACTGGACTGATTTTTAAATACATATTCTTGCACATTTGACAGTACTATTCATTAGTTTTCTATACACACTTCACTCTAGATTTCAATAAAATTTAATTGCAGAGTATTGTATAAAAGGATAATACTTTTTACCCCTGATGATTCTTTAAGTAATCCTACCACTAAGCTACTGAAAATGAGTGAATCTCCTATTCAGATAAATGTTAACCACATAATAGGAAACTGTAAGGTTTATCTCCTAAACCAAAGGTACACTGAAGCAATCACTGTTTACCAACATATTTAATTTTTCAGGAGATTCAGTCTGACTATCAGTGAAAATATAGCAGATCACAGCCATCTCTGTTTAACTACCCCAATAAAGCCTTTTCATTCTTTTCATTTCAGAAAGAAACAGAAGCTTTGCAAACAGACAACAGTTCAGGCTAAGACATTTGAGAAAACACACACACAAGGACATGACATGTTAGCATAGAACTTACAATCTATCCATTTGCCACATCAAGTGCTCCACTTCTATCAGTCGAGTCACCACTAACTGTTCAGTTCAGTTCACTGTAGCTCCATCCATTTCTGTAAAGGAAGATCATATTCTATTAAGAAAAAAGGAGGACAGGTTGCTGGTAAGAACACATAGAGTAATATTTCATGTCATTTCAGGAAGGACCATGAGTTAACCTTAAAGTTTACCAGCTCTATTTTTTTGGTCCTGAACGTCCTCAGGAGATAATGCCACAGGGTTTTTTAACTGTAGCAATACAAATGGAATCGATGAAAATAAACTTATGAAGTGCAACAAAGTAAGGACTGGATGTGAGATAATTCTGCCAAAGATTAAAGGACACTTGTGCTCCCCCATAGGACTAAAAATAAATTAGTTTTCCTGGTAAATTGTCTACATCTACATTTTCTACTGCTTTCAAATTTATCTGGAAAGCAGGATGTTCTTTGCATGACAAAAATTCATAGGCATTCATCACAACTGTGCTATTTTATTAAAAATAAACCATACTATTCCTCAAGCAATATCAAGGCCCTATAGATGAGCAGCTTTTTTCTAAGTTCAGCAATTTCTAGAGCTAGTTCCAGTGCATCACTTTATGTCAGTTTTTAATAGATCAGGAGCTTAGGCAAATGGAAACTTGAAGAGATGTGTGACATATTAGAATAATGTATTTTTGCCCAATTATTGCTGAAAAGTGCGTATTAAAGCAAGGTTATTTTTGATTATTTACAGTCTCGTTCTTCACAGAAAATGCTTTCCTTTTAAATGAGACCATTTAGCAAAAAACAGGTGTCTCATTGTTTTATGGACCACATGGACTCAGTGATCACTTCTGTGAGCCCTACTGTTATTTCTTTGGAGGTAAACAGGAAGATTTGCCATGGTAAGGATCCTTTAACAGGTTTTTCAAAAAGAGTACAGCTTGAAGTCTAAAAAGATGCAGTGGGAAAATGGAACCAGCTGTGTTGGTTCAGATGAAAGATCTGTCTAGGTCAGTATGCTGTACACAGGACTGCCAAGAGAAGATTCCTAGAGGAAAGTAGAAAGGAAATGAGAAACGTATTTCCCAAGAAGTGACACCTCGCTTTTAGCTCTTTGTTCTGAAATTTCCTGACCACAGTTGATGTTTTTTAATAGCCTAGATAATTTTTTTTCTTCTATTAGTGTATCCAATCAGTGTTGAACACCAGCAAACTTTTAGCATCTGCAATAGCCTGTGGCAAGGAATTACATAGCTTAGCTCTGCAATATGGTTTATTTTACTTTGTTTATTTTCAACCTGCCATAAGCAATTTCAATACATACACGTCAGTATAAGAGTAGATATGGAGAACAGTCCTGACAGCCTAATTATTTTGCCAAAATTCTTAAAATTCACCCCTATTTTATGCACCCTTGTATTCACCAAACAGATTATTTTAGAGTCTTGAACCTAAGTTATATTAGATAACAGCTATTGAGATAATCTGTTGCCTTAGGCAAGGAAAAGTTTCTCAATAGGTTAATTACTTTGGAATTTCTGACATTTGTGTGAAACTTTAATTATCTGAAACTTGGCTCAGCCCTGTTCAGGCTTGGGTCGGGACAGCACCTCTTGGGCCCCGTAGGCTCAGGTTGGCTCAGCCCGGCTCATCTGCCAAGGAGTGGTGGCAGCCACAGGCGGACGTGCCCACGTCGATGTCACCCAGCCAGCCTGGCCCCCTCGGGTGGTAACACCCCAGGGCTGTGGCCCTGCACTGACAATCCATACAGGTGCTTGTTCCCATACCTCTGGGGCTTGGCTGCTCCCAGGAAAGGCCAGGGGCAGCAAAAGGCCACTGCCATGGAACAGAGTGAGGATTTCCTCCCCACCCCAGGCAGCACATGGTCCTCCCATGCCACAGAGCATGAAAAGAGGTCTGGAAAGGAGATGAAGGAGCATTTGTCTCATTTGTGACAGTGATACATTTAAATTTTAAATTCTTCTATCCATCTCTGATCCCACAGTCTTTGAAAGGCCTAAGTTTTGTTATTTCTCTGATAATAAATTGCTCTGAATTGTCACATCAGTGTCATACAAAAAGTTTCCTACCTTAGGTGCTGTTGTATTGCAAGTCAGCTTTGGATGGGTTATCTTTGAGGCAACATCAAAAGCACATCGTTTTCTACCACATTTCTGTCATCCTAGATCTCCTTTGTTATAACTACTTTTCACATGAGTCTCTTCTCACTAGCATATATGATTTTTTTGGTGAGGCATTGCTGAGATACTCCTCAGCTATAAAAATTACTTCTTCTTTTGTTTTGTGGGGTTTCTTTGGCCAACATTCACATATTAATTTTCCTATAACTTTCTATTTTCCCAAAATTAACGTTTTATTATCCGCTTCAACAAGTGTGAGCATCTCTTTCATCATTTCAGTACTACCTTCAGATTTCATTAAACTATTATCAATACCCTCTCTAAGTGCTTAAATAAGGAGACATTTAATAAAACTGTTCCTAATACCAATTTCCAGACAGACTGCTGTTACTCTTTGCCTATTATGCTAACTGTTCTGGCTAGCTTTAGATATATAACCCTATTCAAGCTAGTTCATATTCAGTTTCAGCTAAGATTTTATAGGAAATTCAACAAAATTCTAAGCAGTGAAATTTTCTGTGTCCTTACCTTTCATCCACCTTTTATATTTTCATAAAGAACAAATAGAATTTTTATTGGCAAGATACAATCCCATTTATAAAAACATGCATAGCAATGTTTATTTCTAGTTTACAGAGGAACTATTAGACTATCCGGTAGTATTTTTCACATGCATAAATACACTGAAAAACAGTACCTGAGAAAAGTCTTTTGGAGGGCAAGGAATCATTACTGTCTAGATTTTTAGATGTCTTGCCTGACCTAAATGTTCGAACAATTTAACCTCAGTCTTAAAGTTGATTTAGTAGAATCAATATATATTAATGACTAACAACCTTAAGCAACAATTGCAAAGGACTTGCAATTCACTTTCATCTCCTAACAAGTAAACTAATATAGAAAAGGATTCAACCTTAGCAAGAGTTTCATATGGCTTTGAACCCATTTCATGACAATGAAAAAAAAAAATGAAAATTCTGTTGTAATTGCAATAATCTCATCAGCTACTCTTTCTCCTTTCTCATCTCTACAGTACACAGATATCTAGGCCTTCCCATCTCGCTTGGGATCAACCATCTGATTTAGACACACACCAGTTGACTGATGTCAATCCTTGTGAGTTCTTGTCTTTCCTGACAGATTGATTTAGTCAGGCTGTTTACTGGAAGGGAACCCATTGCTAATTCATAAACCAACCTTTTCATGTCAGTTTTGATCCCGTATACCAGATTCCCCTGTCTTCCTGGTTTCTTCATTTATATATAGTCATATAAAACCTCTTGCTACCTTCAGCCTGGATATGAGAATTACCTACAGGGAATTTTGTGAAAATGCTGCCATTCATTGTTGATAGCTTGGAAGTCCTCAGGTCCCTTCAGAGCATCAAGTTGATGATTCAGTGTTTGAGAAAAAAAATTGTGGAGATTTGAGTCATTGTGGCAATCGTGTTGAGACCGTGATTGCAGACCACTTGAGTTAGGCTTCAGTCCTAATCTCTAACCCTATACTCTACATTAGTCCCTTAATCCAATTCTTTCCACTAGTCCCTGAAGCAAGCCTCCTACAACTTGAAACTCCCAAACCATTCCCGTGTACTAACCTCCTATCTCTGACCCAATTCTGTAGCTGTAGGCCTAACCTGTTTGGACGTGGGGAGGCCGAAAAAAAAAAGCAGGGATTTTGAGGTCACAGGGCAAAGGAGAAATCCCTGCTGCCCCTATTAATTCCTGGCAACAGGGCATACCATTTATATGCAAAATGACCTTAGTCTCTTTGGATGTGTGAGCAAGCATGGTGTAGGGTTCAGGCCACATCTTCCCAATGTCAGTGAAAAACTTCCCTTGCATTGCAGCAAAAGTGCTTAATTACTCAAGGTGAAATGAATGTTTCCAGATCCCTTCATTTTCCATTTGTCACATGGGTCTATATTGTCTCTATTTATTCAATGCTGATGGAAAAGAAGACATGACTGAGTTCAATGTTACAGAAAAATTAATGTCTATGGGAAATAGCTGCTAATCCCACCGTAATATATGCAGTTTGCAGTCCACAATTAACACACATGGATGAAGTGATCTATACAGTAATTTTATACATGAAACTTACACAGTTTTGCTTTTTTTAATCTGTATTTAGGTTATATGTGCTCTGACTTGTGATGTGAAGTGATTATAAAGCGCCAGTTGTTCCTTCCAAACCTGTGCATCGACTTCAATGACAAAAATATTATTTTTCCCTTGAAAGGAACTTGAAGTTTAAAGCATAATTTCAAAATATAATTAAGGTAACAGACAATGGTCTTAACGCAGTGAGCCATCTAAGTGGACAAGTAGCCCAGTCATGAGAGATCTGCCAAGACAGCAGGTCAAGGGCCCTCACAGAAAATTGATATTCGTGTTATTTAAAGTAATATGCAAACTTTTCTTCACTTTACCTTTAAAAAATCCGCTGGATCATTAAGCAGAATTTGTAATACTGCTCTTCTAACTCTAAGTATACATTCTTTCAGCAGCTACAATTTTAAAAGACAAGGAAAATCTGAAGGGACTTATAGGAGATCTGCATCCCTAAGCACCATATCTGCATGTTAGTGGTGTATTTGAAAATTCTTGGACTCAATCTTAGAGCTTCTTCCCAACCTAAACAATTTTATATCCTCATTAGCAAAATTAGGTTATTTTTGTAGTAACTTTCATATTGATTAGTCTCAACTTTGGATCTTTTGAGAGTTGCAGAGGTTACAGGGGAAATTTCCAATCGTTTCACAGAAGATGACTTTGGGAAATACGTCATTTTGCCTAAGCTGTTTACTAAAAATCTCTGTGCAGAACAATGTGTTGAAATTTGGCAGCATTTGTGGCTTGCTGTAGTTCTTTAGGGTCACAGGTCCCACATGCTCTTCAGACACTTGACAGAATTTGACAACAAATGTATCCAAAGATTAGTCCAGGACTGTTACCCTTTCTGCATCAAGTTACCAAAACTGACGATACCAGACCTGAGAAGAAAGCTCTCATTTCTCACAGAGGAAACAACCTAATGCAAATGAGCCATACAAGTAAGTAGAAGAGGCAATTGACAGGTGGAAATCAGGCTCCAAGTCAGACAAGAATCAAGGATGTCAAACTTATTTGAAAGGACTAGAAGTCACTAAAATATTGGAAAAACTGGGCATAGGTTTTAAGAATGGCAATTAAAAAAGGAAACAGTTTGATCAGGCAGGAACCAAAAGCAAGGACAGAAGGAGGGACATGAAGAGGGGTCTTGTGAATTTAATCTCGCAGATGACTGTTGGTAGAGAACATTGCAATTCCACATAACTACAATCCTGACTGGAAGACAGGAACAGACTTTTTTGAAAGGGGACACCCGGATAATAGGATCACCAATAGAAGTGGTCAAAAGAACAAGTATTTGTAGTAGGTTACCAGAGGATGTAATTGGACTTGGCACTATTGGACTTAAACTGAACATTTTTCAAAAAAAGGTGGTCTTGTCTGCTTAGAGGGATCTCATCTCCTTTCCTGAATTAATTCCTGAGTAGAACCAGTGGCTTAAGATACTCAGAAGGACTGACAATTTAATAATAACTCTTCCATTTGGCCACCTGGTTATTAATTTATAAAAATAAAAAGTGAACACTGCCAGTAAGAATCTAGGGGATTTTTTCAGGAGGTTATAAGGAGCATCAAGAGGCTGGAGCATACTCATAATGCAAAAAAATGTTATAAATGGCTCATTAGGAAACATCAGTTAATATCACCCTTTGAACACGCTTTTAGCTGTATTTACAAAAGTACCACCAATTAGATTTTAGCAGCAATATGGAGCATTACCAAAATATTAACACGTAATAAATACTGATCACAGCAGGAATTTTCTATTGCCCTAATTACGCAAGTAAAGACTATTAGCGCTACTTCCCCCCAGCTAAAACATCAAAGCATCTTTTACTTAATTTCATTTGCTTCAGACATTAATAAGTGTCAGCATCTTAACTCATTTTAATTTATCCTTCTCTTTGTCCAATTTAAATTGTTCTTGCCTCAAATTAACGCCATATCATCATTATGTTTGTTGCTGTTAAACCTTCAAACAGCAACCCATGCAGCTATAGAGTGCTAAAGACAGAAAGTGTGGGGAAACATTCAAAGAAACTATACAAAGAAACTACACACATGGAAGTTGCATTCTTTCACAGTTTCTCTGGGCCACCTGTCAGCTGCTCTGTCATTTTTCCCCCTTATGTCAGGTCAGGTTTAGGTCCTAAGACAGCTTTGTTTCTTGAAGCCTTAAAGGCATAAAGTTGTAGTTAGTGTTATCTTCATGGACTGATAAATCTGATTGAAGTGAAACTGGGATTTATTTGAAGTCCGGGTGAGGACAAATTTATTTTATTTTGCAAAAAACCTTTTTCTCACTCTGCTGGTGCTGGTGGTGTTAGTTTACTCCAGGAACAACCATGTAAATATGTTTTTAACTCTTCAGCAGGTGACACCTTTAGAGGAATTATTCTGTATATGAAATGCTTCAGTCTTGATGCTTGCAAGGGTTCATTTGTATGCTTACTTAAAAAAACCAAAATAAACAAACAAAAAACCCTAGTGCTGCTGGAGACCAGGCCAGAGGCAGGATAAAAAAACCACCAGAAAACCCTCACAAACAAAAAAATCAACAACAACAAAAAAGAAACAAAAAACCAAAACAACAACCAGACAACAAAACAAAAAAACCCCAAACACCACAGAAGGATTACTGAGTACTAGCACTCATTTTTTTCTTCCCATTCTGAAATAAAGTAATTTCTACAAAATATTTTTTTTATTTCCTTGGTTTAAAATCTGTAGTCAAACCTCAAATATATCAAATAGGTATATTTCCAAAATATATCTAAAATCCTTTCCAAAAATGACTGCTGGATTTGTATTCAAATGCCAGCAATTGAAAATGAAGGTGGCAATTTGGCCCTAATTAGCATTTTGTTCAGAGACATTCTCCACAAACTCACTTCATAGTTACCAAACCAGATCTGGATCGAACAACTGTTTATGTTAGTCACATTTGTTATTAGTTTTTGCTCAATAGCTTGATACATGATTAGATGCTATAGTTGATGCTATATATGTCGAAAATGCATGAAATGTCAGAAATTGCTGCTAGTCTTTCAGGGTTTATCAGAGCAACTGGCTCTTTCACCAAGTACAACTTGCCATGATGGAACAAACTAGCATACTTTGTTTTCTCAAAACAAGAGATCTGCCACGTAGATATATTTGAATGACATCAGATATGAAAGTTGCAGTTTTACTTGCCAAATAATCCCTGAAAGCACCTAGATAGAATCATAAAACCATTTAGGTTGGAAAAGACCTTTAAGATCATCAAGTCCAACCATTAATCCAGCACTGCCAGGTAAACCATGTCCCCAAGTGGCAGCCACATCTAGAGAGATGGTGACTCCATCAAGTTGGTGCAGAGTTCTTGATGCAAGTAAAGATTCTATGATGATTCAGACTCTTCACTCGGCTTTAGCTAAGTTATAGGTTTGGGTATATTTTTCACCTTCTAAAAAAGAAACCCTGACTGACTGAAAAGCATAAATTCTGACACAAAATATTTAGAAACATTATTTATCATACACCAACCCTAAGGATAACATTTTGGGTTGTAGATCCAAGTAGAAAAGGTTATTTCTCTGATTATGTAATTGGTGCATGTTTCCTCACACTCCCTACTTACAGCTCTTAGAACTAACTTTATATACTCCCTGCTCTTATTAACAGTTTTCTAGACCTATTTCTAATTTTTAACCACAAATCACATTTACATCTGAATTTAAATCACCTTTGTATCAGGTAGCTGCTTTTGTTGACCCTCTCAATAGTGTCATGGAAATGCACAAGAAAGCATCAGAATCTCACTGGCAGTAATTTTGGATGAGTTAAAATAGGAGTTTCATAGTCTTCCCAACTGTAGAAGTAGATTAAATAACCACCTTATCTAAACTAGTATAAAGAGAACTCCAATTGCAGTACCTTTCATTACTGAAACTACCTGTAAATATAGTGAATTCAAGGCATTGTAGGACTTGCCAGACAGTAAGCACACACTCATTTTAAAAAGCTCACAGTCTATTGCCTTTAACCCTTCAAAAATGAGTAAATAAAACTTAGCCACAGAGGCAGACATAAATTCAAAAGACCACTGACACTCAACTTTTACAGCATCCAAAAGGTGAGAAGTGATACATTGAATTCAGATACCCTCTGAACGGAAAGAAAAATATGTTCTCATTCAGTGGATATCTACATTCAGTATTTTTTAAGAATAAAAACCATAACTAAGCATCATCATTAATAGAATAACAAGATATTATAAAATAAACTGAACAGAAAGGTCTTGTCACCAGAGAGGAAACACTTCTGATGTAATATTTGCAGAAAAATCCCCAGAGTATGAAAGGATTCGGTTAATAAATTATGTTTATATTTCATTTAGCTTTTCCCTTCAAGAAGGGACAAACCCAGCTAGCGCACATGAGCACCTAGTTCATGCACAGAATGAGACTTTGGGCTGCAGCAGGTGTGGTGGTAGAGCGCACATCACACGCTGTTGTAGGAACTCTTACAGTGCAGCCTCCATGCTCTCCTTGGAAAGCAAAGTGACCCATGAAGACATGGCACCCATGTAACTCTTTTAATAGAATACACCAGGAATAGTGCTAATGTGTCAAAGGGAAGTAACTGCCCAAGGTTGTTGGGCAATCAAATGGCAAAGTTTTCACTACAACATTGGGCTCCTAGCTCCATCTAGGAACAAATTTGGGGTCCCTCTACTGCTTGTTTCATGTGAATTGTTTATCCTCTTGTCCCTCTTCTTGAACACCAAGATGCTCAGCAGATGCCCATTTCCAGACAGCTCCTACATTGCTCATACCTTTCCACTGGAGTAATTCATCGTTCCTTATCTCCAGAACAGAGCTAAGGATCTAACACAGCTTCAGCTGAAAAAATCAGCAAACTCCATCCTAACCTTTGCCAAAATAAGAGCTGGATGAAAATTAGCAGGCAGTTATTCTGCTGTAGTTATCCCAAAGGAACTACGTGGAAAATGGTACTGCACAGACAAGAAACTAGGTCTTACAGTAACACTGTACTCTCAAGAGCACAGGAAGGCACTGAGCAATCAGAAGACAACAGACTGCAGATATTTTTCTTTTCACTCATCCCTCACAACCATCTCCTCTCTATCCTTATAGCTGTTCACAAGGCTGTGTGTGGAGTGTGGATTGGTACCTAGGGTTAAGTAGAACACATAAAGTAGCACCTCTGAATCCTCTCCAGGCTGTGATTCCTTAACTCCTTAGCAGCACTGACAGCTCCTCTGTGTTCTGCTTTAAGTTCCCCTGCTTCTCTTTCAAGTCCTTATTTACAGAGAACTTTTCAGTCAACCAGCTCAAGGAATGAAAGCTGTGAGAAGCCCATCACTTCAGCTGTAACAGCAACACACTGCGTTGCTTCTTTCCATTGGCCAAAAATGATGGGAATGGAAATTAAGCTATAAAAAGATATTTGATTGTTGCTTTCACTTTCATTTGAAGTTTTCAAATCCTACCTTACTATTTGCTGTTAGTTGTGATTCTCTAAACAAGTCTTACACAACAAATTTCTGCAAGTAGTTGTGTTTGCACAGCTCCCCACACCACACACTAAACACAAGTGATCATCTTCGCTGCTGAAATCAGGGCCAATTCTAACAATGGATTTGATAACTTGTAACCAAATATATAACAATAGCATGGCAGAAGCAGGATGAACAGCTACCATCACCTTGAAGGAAAAGAGCTTTTTAAAAGCATTCTTCTATCTTCAAACCAGGAAGTTTTATTATTAATTTATACAACTATGTATGGTTGCCATAGTTGGCAGTTTAGCATGACTTCATTTGCATTAGTTACCAATACTAAATATAATTTTTCCAGGTCAGTAGTTTGACTCATTGCTCTTTTTCACTGCCCTCTATTCCTCCCTGATTATGCATCTGTGGCAAGAGATACCAGAAAGGCAGCTCCCTTTTGATCCGGTGTTAGTCTGTATTTAGTCTGTAATGTGTGGCTTCAAATGCAAGACACAAACCCTTTTCTTTAAATACAAATGTATCTTCTGAAATTTTGTATCTTGAACAGGAAAAGGACCAAAACCACTGCCCAAGCAATCCATGACTGCTAAAAGTCTACAGCACTTTTACCTGACTGGACATATATGTCGGTAGGTGCTAAACCAGAAAAGATACTTTTTGCAGAAATATTGAAAGATTCTGTGTTCTAAAATAGTAAGAATTCCTTAAATGTACAGTGAATTTAAAATATTTTTAGTTGATAAGAATTACTATGATTTAAAAAATTACACCTCAAAAAGAAGGTTTAATTTCCTGCCATTTTCTGAGGATTAAATTAAGAATATTGTAAAGCCCTACAAATTCACTGTCAGGCTTTTTGTGGTCCAGAAATTATGGGGGTTTAGTTTTCTTTCATGGCCTTTGTTTAAAGCAAACTGAAGCAAAAATTAGACTTTATAAAGCAATAGAAGGTGACTCAGATACTCCACAGATCTCATTATTGGAATTTTATGCCTTTCATGTCAGTGAACAAAGAAGTGGAAAGGGGCCTGAGGAGAGATAAATGAATTGTACAAGAAGCTGTGAAAATAAATTTTCTATCAGCATTGCCACCAGCTTACATCAACCTGGAAACCACAGATCTTTCTGTCCAGTCTCCCAGCTGTACTCTAAGATGAGTCTGTTCCAGGCAACAATGGCACAGGAAAGGGGAGCAAGGAGAAGTCAACTCTTTCAAGCTGTCAAAAAAGTAAAAAAAGTCTGTGCTGCTGGTTGAGCTGAGTACAAATAAGACAGAAAATGGCTTCAAAAGGGCTGTCAAGACATTTAGAAAAGAGTTACAATTATATTTAGGCTCAGGCGTGGATTTACTACAGAAAGTCAAGTATGAATTCAGCCTCTGACTCACAGCCCTCAACTCTCTATGTGACAAAACATGTCAGATGAGTAACTTCACACAAGTAATGCAGATGTTCACACGTGCACACAAAGACTTCTCTCTGCCCACAGCTCCCTGTGCCTCACACCTGCATTGCCTGTTCAGTCCTGCAAGCTTCACAGGAAGACTCTGGGTGCTCATTGATATTGCTGTATTTGAGAGAAGCAGGCACACAAAAGTTCTTAATATTCTTGTATGATAACACCATCAAGGGAAAAGACAACTAATGATCTTGAAACATAAGTCTAACAACAAGTCACAACCATTTTGCACGGTTTTGACACAGGACTTATTTACGGCTACTAAACTTTCCTGATTATGAATGTTAAAAATACTGGAACTAAGATATCTGATGGCTGGCTTGTGTATAAAGGAAAACGAATGCCTGCTAAGAAAAGAGAAAGAAATTACATAGCACAGTAATATCGAGCAAACTTCAGTACAAAGTTTGTACATAACGGACTGGTAATTAAGGTCAGAGGAGCACTCTGCTAGCTAGCTTTAGTAGAATAAGTACAGGAGATGTGAACACGAGTTTTGCACTTGCTGGGGATATCCACCAAAAAGCAACACCTTAAAAAATCTTCTTCAAAATAGACATCTGTTATCAAACACTGTAGGTGTTGGGTGATAAAGAAAAATACATATACAAGTAATGTTCAGTCATGCTTACACTATCAGTAGCTACTCAAGGCCATGCAAATAAAATGCATGATTTAAGAGCTTAGTATTTTCCTCTTTGTTAATGTCAGTTTCCTCAAATATTTCTCCAGTGGTCCATTTTCAGACACCCACTTCCCACACCAAGAAAAATTTTGAAGTGAGTCTATTCCAGCATGGTATTAAAAGTTTCTTAAGCCACGATGCTCGAGATGTTCTGTGTTGTGTTTATTATGGTCTGTTCTGTACAACAACTGGCAGAAGAAACAAGAAACAAAGCTCTCTTACAGTAAGTTCCCATAGTAGTGAGTACTTCTCACAACAGGAACAGCCGAGCAAGGTGGGTGATACAGCCTTCATGTACTACCCTTGAAGCAGAACTGAAAATGTAGAAAGGTAAGAAGTTGTAACCAGAATTCCCAAACTGCAGGGATTTCTATTCACAGGGTCTCTGCCAAGAAGTGATGGCAGTCAAAGATAACATTGCAGTACTCTGAAACAATAATATGAACTAGCTGAAGAATTTTCTTTTGAGTTCAGGGAGATGTACCATTTGAACCAATAATACAGGAACAGCTATTACGTACATAGAAAAAAAGTCATGGGACTTCTATTAGAGTCTCTGTATATAATGCAAGTGTTGGGAAAAAAATACTGTTTTCCTCCCTAAATTACATGAAAAATTAACTGCTTGGGCCTCCTCATTAGCCTAGAGGAAAGGTATCCTACCAAAAACAGTGGGAGAATGGTTGGGTCCATACCTGAATTGCTGCTGTTAATATAATTCATGTGTAATAGTAACAGTGAACGTTTGCGCACTGTTTATACTTTCATTTTTTGAAGAGCTTTATAAACATTATTTACTTAGTTTAGTAAACAGCCATTCAGAGGAAGTGATTATTAGATAAACACCTGAAGAACACAAGCCAGAGGTATTTTCCTTTACCTTTTCTCATGCTTTAACTTTCACATACTTATAACATAAATCTGTGCTGGAAAATCATTCATATAATTACTGTGAATTATGTTTGCGAGTTTATTTTTCCACTGCAGCTGCAGAAGTGAATCACTTAAAAGACAGTCTGTCTTACCTTTTTTTAAAAGAATCTCCCTATAAACTGGGGTCTTCGCATTCAAAGAGCGTCACAGGACAAGCTTTGTGAAAGGTGGCTATTCTTCATTCAGGATGCTGTTGCTGTCCTGCCTAGCCTGTGCATCTCCAAGTGCAGCCAATTAGACACCATGCTAGACTTTACTAACAAAGCAAGACGTTTCTGCTCTATGTTTCTCGCTGCTCTCAGCCAGCTAATTATTTTCAAAATATTCATATTTAGAGGGGGAAAAAACATATTGCCAGCTTTTACAAAAACACTTGACTAACACTTAATAAAAGCTTGGTTTGACATTAATAAGACCTTGGTGGTAGGAGGTCTTTCTCTGAATTTAATTCTGCTACTTTTACAGAGGTTTGCATTAGTGGGCAATAGCTACACAGTGAGCCCTGTCCTTTGTGCTTCTATATATCCACCAGCTGCTTCCTCGTCCAGCCAAGTGCCTTTAAGTTTTCTCAGCTCTCCTCCACCTTTCTAATTAGGACCAAGCTTCCAGGTTTCTGGAGGGACCTGAAAGTGCCACCTTCAGCAAGGAAGCACCAAACACAAACTACTCTAAAAGTAATAGTGAACCTTCTCAGATTGCACAATTTATTCATGGATTTCTGTATCAGAGGCTCCAAGAGGAAGGACTGGGGTGTATTTCCCCAAGACATAAAAACAGGCTAACAAAACCAAAACATTTAATCACCAAAGACATAGCAGTCTCTTCCAGTGAGTACAATTCTGTACCTCAGTTTAGATGTTTTTGAGATTATCTGAATAAGTGTCATCAAGTAACTGCTAATGATTCTGTTAACTCATATAAAAACAACAGATCCTGAGCAGTTCCTTACCCAGTTTTATTAGCTTCCACTGGACTAGCTCGGCTGATAAAGCACTCACAGTTCCACATCAGCTGCTATAAATCAAAATTCAGGCCCAAATGCCTGAAATGAATGCTATTATTGAACTGCAAATACTGTCATTCTCCTGAAAATATCACTAACTCTTATTAATGTTTGGAAATACCTAATTTCCCCTTTTCAGTGTTTCCCATTGACTGCCCCAACGTCTCTTGCAAAATGCCAGTATTCTTCTTCAGTGACAGTGTATGGTTTTTTACAGTGCTTGATGTCTTACTGTTATACTACTTAATTTATTGTTTTCTGGAAAAGAAACTGTATTGACCTTTAAGAATTGGGTATGACAGACATAAATACAAACAGCCTCCTGCCTTTCTGAAACAAATGCTAGCTTTCCCCCTTGTCATTTAGGCTGTCTTCAGTTTTCTCTTAATCAGTATCATTCTTGAGTGATTTATCCCAAGAAAATAACACTCAGCTATGTATCTGGCACAGACTTCATTTTTCAGATACAAGGCAGATTAGAAGGTCAAATTAATCAACAAGTCTGATTATCACAAAATCATAGAATTGTTTCGGCTGGGAAATATCTCTAATATCATCAAGTCTAACCACTAACCTAGCACTGCCACGTCCACCACAAAACCGTGTCCCCAGGTGCCACACCTACAGTACCTAAAGGGGACTACAAGAAAGCTGGAGAGGGACTTTTTATAAAATATATACCTTTTTATAAAGGTATGTAGTAATGAGACAAGGGGGAATGGATTCAAACTGACAGAGGGAAGGTTTAGATTGGATATTAGGAAGAAATTCTTTACTGTGAGGGTGATGAGGCACAGGAAAAAGTTGTCCAAAGAAGCTGCAGATGCTCCATCTCTGGAAGCGTTCAAGGCCAGGTTAGATAAGGCTTTGAGTGGCCTGGTCTACTGGAAGGTGTCCCTGCCCCTAGTGGAGGGTTGGAATTAGATGTGTTTAAGGTCCCTTCCAACCCAAACCATTCTATGATTATTCAATCATTTTCTTCTACATTTTGTGCTTTCTTTAATTCTGAAAGGTACTGCTAAAAACTCTAGCTAAAACCTACCAAGAATTGAATTTAAAAATTCAGAATACTATCCCAACAAAAAAAACCTTACAGGATTTAGAAAAAAATCAAGTCATTTTTGTACACTATATTAGAAAAAAAAAAACCAAAAAAAACCCAGGTATCACGTAACAGGGAATGGTATTTTTCTCTAGGTTCTATTGGTGTTTCAATTTTTTTTTTTTAAAGCTCCTACAGAAATGCCCATGTTTTCTCTTAATAATCCAGGAAAATACAAACAGGTGAAATCATATTACTGCCTTGGATATAAATGACCAACTCATTGTACAACAAAAACTTGCCCCTTCATATCTCATTAGCTGACACAAAAATAATTCTAAAAGAAATTAATTGACAGAAGCCCCAGATTTCTTCCACCAGAGCAATTCTTGTGTCTCATTTATCCTAATCTATGCCTTCTCCCAAGGGGTGGTTGCTTCAGAGACTTCTACAGCCAGACTCCTGTCCTCTCTCTCTCTCTCTCTGGCCACCCATCCTTTCCCATTCCCTAACACAAGAGCAATCCCATCAGGGATCCAGGAGTTAGGATTCTGATCTTGGAAGGCAAAAGTTCTCCACTGAAAATCCTCTCAGCTTGAAGGAGGAATGCTATAAAACTGCAGAGCCTTCTCATTTGCCTTCTGGTTTCTCAGGGTATGTTTGCAATTTTTCAAATTGCCTTCTCATGTTTTGTTTTTTGGGTTTTTTCTTGAATGAAAGAAATTTTAAATCCTGTAATAACAAGACAGCATGTATTGAAAGATCCTTTAGTACCGAAAGAGCCAGTAACAACTTTCATGAAATAAACAGCTTTTCCTACATATCCATGTTAAGCTGTAACTGGCTGATTCACTCTTAGAAAGCATTGGCTCATAGCAGCCAAAATTCACACAGGATGTTATTAACTCTTAGAAAGGGTATAAAGAACAAAGCACAATTATACCACAGTATTAATATATAACACAACTATAACCATTCAGAATAAAAAGAAACAGGTAAGTAGACAATTTGCAGAGAAAGCTGACAATATTTAACAGAAATGAGAGCCATGGTATAGTTTATGCTTGGGAGGGTTTAAAAATACTATAAATCTTCTGCTTTCAAGAGAAACACATCTAATATATCTTAATGGACTGGGGGAAAATAGAGAACGGCTATTTCTTGAGTTTTATAATTAAAAAAAAATTAGGGAGTCCAAAGAAAATATTAGGGCACAAATTCAAGAGACAAGATGAAATAATTTTTTGGAACAGGATTATTTACTTTTGGATCTCACAGTCAGATGATGTAGGTACCAAAAGTATAAATAAAGCCACTTTTGCTAGGTCTCACCATGATTATTAAGCATGGTACTTAAATCTGATCTCCTCAGTAAGTTTCCAGGGAATCAAAGAACAAGAAGTTGAATGACACATGGGGGGAAAGACTGTATTACACTTCTCCAGTTCTTTCTGTCTCTGACATAGAAAGCTGCAGCTGATCATAATAGCGTAGACCGTTCAGCTCTATCCAACTTTGTACTGGAAAAGACCTGGTGGCCAGGTCTTCACTCAAAAGTCCACCTTTACAGAGTCATCCTGTACTTAGCTAGAACTACTGGGGCCTCTTTTATTGGATGAAAAAACTAGCAGCAGCATCAGTCTATTTGAAACTCTCAGTGGCTGTTGAGCAACATTTTCATGGCAGCAGGAATTCAGGAGAGTAATTTCATTTACTGAGTTTTCTTTCTTATAAAAATTGAAAGTTTTTATCTCTAAAAATCTCATTTCACAGATTCTCTGCTAACCAGGAAATACAAAATACAGACTTTAGAATTAGCTTTTGGATACATGTGCTTTTCAAGACTTAACATGAAAGGACTGAAGAAGAGACTTCCATCGGACCAATTGCTCAGTGAAGTCATTGGTAAAAGATAGAAAAGCTTTAAAGTTTATATATACCCATATAGTGGAAGCTTTCTAAGGTGTTTGGAGCTACTGCTGGTAACCATTTCTAATGATAAAATACACTCTAGGTCTAAGAGTCTATGATTCCACCACAGACAAAATAAGCAGAGTATATACAGCAGAAGAGATGATGTCCATTTTCTATGCTGGGAGATGATTCCTGGATTAGATCATTAATTTCATTAGCAAAGCAATTTGCAAAAAAACCCAAAAAACCAAACCAAAGCCTGTGGGATGCAGAACGTTCTGACAGAATAGAGCTCAGCATAAAGGTGACAACATACATGGATTAGCATATCAATATGAATTTGTCAGTCATATAAACCTGGAATGCCAGGTTGCACTTTGCTTTACAAAAAGAACAGTTTATTCTTCTCGAATAAGAAGTGACAGCAGTGAAAAACACAGTTGATTGCTGCAGATTGATGGCAGTTATGGTAAGGCAGTTGCAACTCGATAAAGAATATCCTTAATTGAAACACAGTATTTTCTGCCCACAGTATCAAAACACAACGTCCTGACATTAAGGCTTTGGGCTGTCTGTAAAGAGATGGGAAGGAGCTGGATAGTATGCAAAAACAAAACTCAGCCCCTAGTGTACAGCCACGAGAAATTTCAATATGTACTTTAGTCCTGAATCAAGACAAAAATACCAACAGAAAGCTCAGATTAACCAGTTTTTTCTCCCAATTGAAAATTCTCAGAAGTTTATATTAAAAAAGAAAATAATCAAAACATAAAACCCCATCCCCACATAAAATGCATTGCTTTATTTCACAAAAGAAATAATATCTGCAGTCTGCAAGTCAAATGCTTTCATTTGAGGTCTGGAGACATGAGAAGCACCTGGACTCTGTGGTAATGGAGGCTGAATGAAATCCTGCTGCTGAAAGACAGCGGTCTTAAGAAAGCTGCTCTGTGTTGACAGATAAAACTGCATCCATCACTAGGGATGCCTGTCAAAATGTATCATTATACAAGCGTTAATATAACCACAGACAAAACCAGTGTGTTTTTCAATCCTTTCTCCTCCCCCCTCACCATCTCTCCAAACAATTCTCCAGCTTCCAATTATTTTCAGGGCTCTCTTTCCAATCACCCATTTCCCTGCTATTTAGTGATTTGTCTTTTACCCTTTTGTCATTTCTTTGAATTCCTTCCCTCCACTTTTCTCTCTTTTTGTGCTGAGTGTAAATTAGTTTTAATAGTTGTCATTGTCTAGTGCCCCAGCTGCAGACAGCAATTACCCCTGGCTTTGCCTTTTTGGGCATCCCACACACTACCTCAGCAACAAACAGGAACATGAAGCAAAAACCACTTAGCAGCAGGGAACACGAGTTCATCTTTGTAAGACTGCAGTGTTTCATTAGGGCAATGCTGGAATTTGTACACCAGCCCAGGATTTCCCTTTGTTTATCATCCATAAAAGAAAATGTGTGTTCTATAGCAAGAGTGATGGAGGGCCCTTTCTCCACCAGATAAATGTGGAAATAAATCCAGTAGATAACACTCTGAGCACATGAAGTCAGACAAAGAAATTAGTTTCTTCAGCCGCCAAATGCTACCTCTACACATAATTCCTACCACTACAAATGCTACTCAATAAAATTAAATTATCTGAACAATTTAGTGAGACAACAAACATTTTATCAACACCCACCATCCGTACTGGTTTTAAAAGAGCAAAAGATTTATAAACCAGCCTCAATCCCCACTGCTTGCTATATAAGAACAAATTATTTTCAGACAATAGCCTGAAGGGAATGTGAGATATTTAATCTAAAGATTTTTTTCTGCCTGCCTCAGGAAAGGTAAGGAAAACTCACATTTTAATTTTTACAATCCCAGATCTCTGAGCTCCATGTATAGTCTTTTTAGCAGCTACTCTCTTACAGGAGTCATTGTCTTGGGCAAGTGTAGTTGCGTCTGGTCTTCTAAGGAAGTTCATAATTCTGTGGAACACATTTTCATTTGTCACTTTTTGGAGTAATGATTTAACTATAAGACACAAATACTGACATTCGAACATCAGGCTGTGAGCCACTTTCTTTGTTTTTTACATAGACAGGAAAGGCTTTTCAGCTTTATTTTTTAAGAAATCCAGTAAAGCTAGAAGGCATTTTTAGCAAGATATTTCTACCTGGTACCAACCCTAAATGAATGGTATCCTTTAATGAGAATAATGTTATTGGCAGATTAACATGGTTAGAGAAATTGACTGAGGGTCAGCTACCACCATTGTTGGCACAACGTGCCTACGCTTATAACATGTCAATGTCCATCCACCTGCATTGACTTTGGGATCAGGAAAGCAGTAGTAAGTCTATCTACTAACTTGTTTATAATTTCCATGGAAAAGTTGTTTTCTGATTCCCAAACTAGCAACAAGAAGTAGCTTGTTACTTGAGAATTAACAAAAATAATAAAAAAAAAAAAGAACATGATGTTAAAAATCTAAGTACATTCTGCAACATTCAAAAATTATTAGTCACCAAATGTGAATTCTAATGCTTGGAGCCAAATTAATAAGATGTATTCTTTACAAATTATATTTAGTTACTACCTTTGGCTTTCATGCCTATTCCTCCCTCTTTGCTACTGCTTGTTCAAAACTCATCTAGTGATACATGTCATATCCACAAAAAAAAAAGTTAGTCTAAATCACTGCACCTCAGAAAATTAATTGCCTTCCTTTCTGTTGTCTTTACAATACCTCTGGAACTTGCTGAATAATAGAGAAAGGTCAGTTCATTTGAACTCTTGTTCTTAGATAAATAATCTCTTTCAACATGAATATAGAAAATCAAATTAATAGCAACTCCTTTTTAAATATGTCATAGCAGAAATAATATGATCCAGTGGTTTGCAGAAAAGGTGCAAGAGATTGACTGACTTCTTGAAGCCACAAATTGAATTTCTCTGATTTGGCAATAGTTGCTTTTCCTTTCATTCCACTTCTGAAGAAAGAAGAAAGATCACACAACAGGAAAACAGAACCTGAAGATTAGGGAGAAGAGACAAGAGAAGGCAGGGGTGGTGGTGGTGAGGGGAATGGCAACTGTGATTAACTTTCAGCGAAAAATAATAGTTCTTAAGACATGATCATTTGAAGAACAGGCTCCATGAAAGTCTACATAGGTGAGTTACATGGTGTTTTGGACAAAGAACATATTTTTTTCTGCTGAAAACCAACTAACTAGGAGACTTTTTGGCTTAAGAACCTCTATTGCTTAGAAACAGAATGTTTGTGATAAAATGTCATAAGAATACCATAATACTTATGCATCAATTTTGATAGTTGTTTCTTTTCCACTGTCAGTCACACAGGCAAATGTACAAAACATGAGAAGATGTTGTCAGCATGTTGGCCACAACAGTGCATTAGGATGTGGAAAAGCCAAGTTCAGATCCCCTCTCCATCTGCATTTTGGATGAGAAACTGGATTCTGAAGAAGGCAGAACACAAATCTTGGATTCCAAAATGCAGAACAGACCACTTGTGTTTTTGTACATTTGAGAGAGTAGCCAAGATTTTCATCTTATCCTTCACTTCCTATGCAAAAAAGATATGTTTCAGGACACAAAACTTGCCATGTTGCCAAAACGGTCCCTCCTATATTTACTACACATTTGCAGATACAGCTTTTCTAAATTGCCATATGCCTTCCACATAAGCAATTACAAAATTCACTTGATTCTGATCCTGCTCTAGCACTTGGAATTTAAAATAATTTTTCATCAAAAGTTATAGAGAACATAGCAATATCATGTGCAAATTTATAACTTACTCTGGTTTTTACCTTATATTTTGTTTGTTTTTTACTTTTTTCTTGTGCAACAAAGACAAGAGCAACCAACTACTTCTATGCTGACAGAATACAGTCTCATATAATCATTCCAATTAGTTTTCTAAAATGAATGAGATTATATTTTTTCTTTAGAAATACTCTGTAGATAGTATTCTAAATCTGTGAATTCCTGTAATGCTTTATTTGAAAAACAATACATATTTTTTTTTATTAAGGAAATAATATAGAATATTCTCTTGATACCAAGATAATATCTCCTGTTAGTAAAAAACAAGTCAAGAAATCCACTTGTTTTACTTTTCAGGTAACTATGAAACACAGATGTTTCACTGATGCTCTATAATTAACACAGGTAAAACTACCAGAAAATTTTATTGCCTGATTTTACTCAGCACTGAGTTACTATGATTCCATTCACGCCTCTCCAGCTTGCTCAACACCTTAAAATATGCATTTTATTATGTATGAATATGTACTTTTTTATATTTAATAGCTGTATATAACTGAATAAGTAGCTCCAAGAGTCAGAAAACTCACCAATAATATGCCCCTTATTTTGGATTCTTGTAAGGAAAAAAGATTGCTGGAAAGAGCAACAGGAGCAGGTAAAAGAGACAGAGGAAATTGTTTTGCCAGTAGGTGTCTTTTTGATTGACTTCAGTGGACTTGCAAACAGGCCCACAGGAATTTCAGGTGGCAACAGCAGCTACCCATTAGTTTCAAAACTGTAGGCTGAGAACCTGCAAGATCCAATGGAACACATTGTTCTCGTCTCTGACTTATGCAATCTATAATTCTCTTGTTAAATGTAATTCTTAAAAAAGATATTAGAAGAACAGAAGAATATGGGGAAACATGTATGAGCACACACATAAAAGTCAGTTGCTAGCTCATCTCACCTATGACATTAGACAGGCACTTGAGCGGTTAGAGAAAGATGAAAAGGCAGAGGTGTCTCATTTTACAATTGCAAATAAATTGTCTCCCGTTGGAGAAAATAAATAACGTACAGTAGTTAGGAGGAAAAAAAAAAATCAATGAAAGTTTCACGCTAATTTATGTCACAGACTGCCACAAGGAATGTAAAAAGAAAAACAACAATAGCGGGAAAGAAGACTAATCACGATAGACCAAGAAAATGTTTGTTATACCATGGCCCATGTCACTCTGCCTTTACCCCCTCTCCAGATATACTGATGTCAGGTAGAAGAACCACTTGAATCAACCCACTTAATTTTTTCAAAAAGAAATTGCTAGTATTGTACTTAGTATAATGTATTTTCCCCTCAAAGCCCTAGCTGACCAAGAAAACAAATTAATAAGAATTACTTTTTGCAGAACAACTGTGCCCCACAAGTTATATTTTGGCACAGACACCTCACTGAACCAGTTGTACAGCACCTTCAGTCATGTCCTACACCCAGCAGCTAAGAAACAGACGGCTAAGCTATGCTGATGACAGTGGAAAACATACTTAGCCTTTCAGGAGGATCAGAAGATCAGACTCTCAATGGCTGAAGAAATCTTGCTGGTTCTTTCTTCATCAAAGAATAAAAGTTTTCTCATAGAAAGTAATTTGTGAATATTAACTATAATTCAGAATAGTCTTCATTTCTACTTAGTGTTCTACTTAGTGTTAGTTAATTTCTAATCACTCATCTCTAGACATGCTGAGTTTTACTTTATTCTAGAAATAGTGTCAGTGAAGTTCCACCTCAGCATCATACTCCAGAAGAAAACTTGTGTCTGCTGAGCTCTTTGGCTTTGACTGCCCCCACCCGTCTGGCCCCCTCTAGCCCTGAGGAAGAGCCACATACAATATTTCTGCTTTTGGTCTACGTCTAGCCCTTTGCTGCAACATCCTTACTCGGATGCTTGTGAAGTTGCTAAGTATCCTGAGTAATTTTCAGTTAGTGACGGGAAGATCTTTGTGTTCATAAACATTAATCAGAAACCAAGTTCAAACTAAGTTTTCCAGCTGTGTTTTAAGCTACACAAATAAAGCAAACTGTTCAAAATCCAGAAAGGCTGACATTGTCATGACAGCAGCACAATGCGAACACACAGCCATGATAAATAGGACAGTGCTGAGCATCCTTAAATCGCAAAAATTCTCCTGCCACAGCTAAACCTTTCCATGATTGACCGACTGACAAACGGGAGCTATCAAAGCTGAGGAATAAAAAAAGCTGCTGCTGAAAGATTGTTTCTTCCAGCTGGGCACTGGAGGAAAGAGACAGAGAATGAGGTTATCAGGCCAAGCCTAATCAAGCAAGCAAACCCAAAGAGAAAAGTAAACTTGGCAATGCCCTGTTATATATAAGAGAAAACAAAGAAGACAGGTCTTGTGAAACATCTTAATGATGCAGTTAGCACTTATGCTAGATAGACATGCTGCGCAGGCTGCTGTTTCACTACAAATCCCTACTTGTGCAATACTGCTGATATTCTCTGTCTCTCCCATAGCATACAGAAAAATTTAGTGGAGGAGTGATTTTAGACAAATCTTCAAACACACCAGAAGACCTAGTAGAGAATTAAATCATAATCTCATATAGAATAAAGAACAGAATAATTTCTAAATCTACCTGTGAGAAAAGTCTCTTTTATTCAATTTAGAGAAGATACAAATATCTGTGAGATAAAGAAGTTTAGCAGACAAGGAAAGTTTCCATTTCAGCACGTGCTGAGTGCTCAAGCCACAAAGGTCCGAAAAACACCACCCCCACCCCAAAAATCATGCTTTTTATATGTCCCAAGAGTCCTGCCTTGTTAGCGTAATGAGAGGAGTGGGCCTCTTCTTCTGATTGTGTTTGGTATCCCCCCCTGTGCAGGAAGATGGGGTCTCCTGGTCAGAACGACCACTTTTCTCTGCACACAAAGGACCTGCAATGTGGCCTGTTTCAGCCATATCTTTATCTACTTTAATAATTCCCTATTCCTGAACGCAAATTGTCTCTAGCACCAGTTCCAGACAGGACCTGATACTTTACAACTTCCACGGTACACCTAAAAAAATAATTCCTGAGTTAATGAATTATTTCCTCGTAATAAAACCATGTTTTTTATTTCTCATATACCTTCCAGTCAAAATGCTAAGTTCAAGAGCTTAGCTTTCACTCTGAGCTCAGTAGGAAAGATTTTGCTGGAACTGTGAAAAAATAGTTTCAAACTATATAACTCAAAGGAAGAAGTACAGACAATCACAGCTACTTTTCTGATAACACTGTGGATATTTCTTTCATGTTTCTAAGTGTTTCTGTGAAGTTAGGAATGGGGAGCTGAAAATACTGCCAAGTTTAACCACAGTTGACTATAAGCACAAAGTAGCAATCAGTGGAAAAGCAAAAGAAAACAGCAAATAGCAGATGGCCAGAGAGAAGTCACTCGAAAATTGAATACTCCTGCAGAGAGGAAAAGTAAACATTCCCACTGCAAATATGCATAAGCTGGAACAGCCAAAAGTTAACATAGGAAATCACATACCTGTAACAGTTCTGGAAGAAAATGCCAGCGTGGTTACTCTCTACAATTACCTTCTTTTTTTTTTTAACAAGAGACTGAAAAAAAACACAGATCCTTTTGTGCTGCTCCTTTGCTTAAGTTCCACTCCAGTCAGGCAGATTTTGCTACTCAGAAGGTTTCACCAAAGTTGCTGTGGAACTTCTTTGGGAAATGATGGCCTTCAGCTGGCCACACTTCAACCTGTACACCTGTAATCATTACAAATTTTGATGAAGAAGCACAGCTGATTTCACTCTTCATGTGAGTTTTCTCTACAGACATGAGCCAGTTACTGTCTGCCTAACCTCTTTCCTTATTTAGTTAAATAAAATGCTAGCAAGGCAGCTGCTAAAGCTTTGCTGTAGCCTTTTGGATGTAGCGAGACCTGGTTTTGCTTCAATTGATGGTAACAGACTGCTCCTCTACGGTTTCAGTCAGAATCAAAGACAGAGTACAGAGAATTTATTCTAGCAAAATTTTACAGGCATTTCCAAAAGGAGTCATAAGTGTTCCCTGTCGGAGGTTGCTCCAGCTGCCCAACGTTTGCCCTGTGTTCAGTGTTCCACTTGTCAAAACAACTCCAGATACTCGGCCACCTCTTCTGCCAGATTCCAATACCTGCTGCAACATAGCTGATAACATCCAGCTTAGAGAGCAAGTGACTAATGAAAAATCTAGGTTTTCCTTTATGCTAATGGCACCCTACAGTTTTCCTTCTTATGCGTGGGGGAGAGGGGATGGGGAAGAGCACAGTGTATAAAAATGTCCCTACAGGGGTGGAATATTTCCTCAGGGTACTCCCGAAGAGGAGGACAGAATCAATGGTACTTTGATTTTTACTCTGCAAAGCTGACACTTCCTTTAGCACACTGTGTTGGTGGTCTGGCTGACATGAAACAAACACAGACTACAAAAACCTTGAATTTTGTTTCAAGTAGGTCTCAAGGACTCAGTTTACCTATAGCTCTGCTGATATAAGGAGATGTTGCTTTGTACTGATTTCTCACACTGTGACTATAAATGCATTGAGAACAAATTCCCTTGGGAGCACTGTAAAGAATTAGGGAAAGACAAATGGTAATGGTCTCTCCAGAACACCTGATAGGCAATGGCAAGCAATTTCCCAAGACAGAGCTAGAAAAAGCTTCATTCCTGTGAAGAAAACAGAACAAGGACTCGATGAACTATACAGAGTCAGTAGTTCAAACAGATCATTTATGTTCCTATACAGGGAAAGTTCCTGCGGTGCTCTGCAAGTACACTACTCCTATATGTTTGCACTTTGCTGCACACTTGGCAGTACTGAATTCAAGAAACAGGGTCCCTGTGTCTGCTGAAATTGAGGAAAAAGAGTAACAGAGCTGGATGGAAGCAACAGAAGCATATGGGACACAAGGACTTGGGTAGCAGGTGCAGGAATGTGAAAACCATTAGCTTAGTAAAAGGACACAGTCTGGAATTCCTAGTTGGAGCATAAAGATGGAAAGAGGTATAGGGCAAAGGGTTGGGGCTGTGCTTTCTGGCTTATAGACATATAAAAATCTTGTTTGAAGCTACTAGAGTCAAGAGTGAGGCTGCTAGAATGTCCAAGTTTCTGTTACAGGTAGTCAGTCTGGCGTTCCTCCCTCACTGGAGCCACTATTAGAATTCTTTCAACACTCAAACTTACAGAGATTTTCTACTATACCCTTCTTCAGGCTCACCTCCAAGGAGGGGATGAAAGATAAAGCAGATGGAAGATTTGGGACTCAAAATGAAACTGTGGGATAAACTCCAGTGGCTTTTCTGTGACAAGATTCTGCAGTACATGGGTGGGTTCTAGACAAGCTCTAACAATAGATGGTTCACAGCAGACCTTCTAAGCCTGAGGTTGGCTGCTGCTTGGGATCCCGTCAGCTGGTAAGAGCTGAGAAACCCATAGGAATGCCCACAATTACACTCATTCAAATTAAAACTGCAGTGAGGACCTGACAATTAAAGTGCAGACACTACGTCCACTGGGTAAATACAGCAGGGAGGAAATGGTACACAGGAGTAGTTGATTTTTGTTTGAAGCTTTTATTCAAAAAAATGTTGAATGTATCATTGCTGATAGGGATATTGAATAGCTCCCACTGCTGTGATACAATTGAAATCTCTGCTGATGATAAGTAGTAGCACTAAATTGTTGAAACCTGGAACAGATCAGCACTAAAACACATTTTCTCCCTAAAGACTGCAGCCTATTGAATAACAAAGGTTTGTTAGTTGAAGTCCCTTGCAATCAACCCTTGCACAAAGCATGCATTCCCAATGCCAGCTGTTGTTAACATATTAACACAACAAGAAAACTGATTTTGGATGTGAAAACATCAGGTATTAAATTTCCTCATTTACCCTTTTCTACCAGGAATAACTGCATATAGAAATACTGTTTACTCAAAATAACTCTAGTACTAAGTGTGGAATAAATGCAAATTAGTAAAAAGAACTAAAATAATTTTTTTTCAAAGACAATAAGAAAACAAACCCCTAAGATTTCCCAATAATTTTGACATCTATGTTTAGGGCTACATGGTGTTTCATTAAAAATCAGTGTCTGCTGAACATACAAATGGCTTTATAATTATTTCTTGATATCAATTACATATTACAAATGGAAAAGTGAAATTAGAGAGAAGCAGGATGTATTTATTCTGAAAGAGGCCATTATTCCAAATCTGCAGGTAACAGAATGGTTTAAAGGAAAGTCTGTACTAAATGAAAAGACAGCAGCAAAGAAGCAGATCTGAATTCATCTGGAAAGAGCTTTAATAAAAAAGCAGTCTCAGTCCTGGGATTTTCATCTAAGCCGGCTGATGAGCCCTGCAAAGACAGGGCAAAAAACACTATTTAAAAAAGGAAGCACAATAATGAAACTTAAAGAAAGGCAATATAAAATAAATCACTCAACATAAATGAGATGAGAATTCATTTTCCCTGTGATGCTTTCCACAGCTCCTGAAAGTGCCTGCTGCTGGCAATGAATGAAATAAAAGGGGAGGAGGGAGAGCAGAGAGAAAGAGGTGTTAGCTTACCAGCTGGTGGAGCTTATTGCTCCACTCCCTTTGTGACGCTGGAAACTCACAAGCCTATAAAATGTGTCTTGGCTCCCAGTCCCCTTCTTCAGCATCACTAAAAGCAAGAGGTGGCCGTACAGAAGAGAAATAGGATGCTGTTCTACCCTGAGGTAGCTCTGCTGACTCGGCTGGTACAGCATTTCTAACAGTCTGAACAGCTTAACCAAAGCTTTTTTCTGACAGACCTCTCTTTCCCAGTACCTGCTCTGTTGCCTTACTTCCCGCTTTCTTCCTTCCTCCTTCTTATCTGTTGGTGGGGATTTTGGAGGGTTGGAAAAGGGAGGCAGGAGAGTCACATCATTCCTGGAAGAGAGGAGAGGAACATCCAGGATGACTTCTGTCCCCACAGCCAACTGGAACATGAGCATGAGCAGCAGGTGGAATGTGAGCCTTGCTGCAGCAAACAATCCCTGGGAGAAGGCGCTGGGAATGCCAGCTGGAAATGCTTCTCCCCCTGTAGCATCCTCAGCAGGCAACTTTTCTAATCAGTTCGTCCAACCCTCCTGGCGCATTGCCCTGTGGTCTCTGGCTTACGGTGGTGTCGTGGCAGTGGCCGTTTTCGGAAATCTCATTGTCATCTGGATTATCCTGGCTCACAAGCGCATGAGGACCGTGACAAACTACTTCCTGGTGAACCTGGCCTTCTCTGATGCCTCCATGGCTGCTTTCAACACCCTCATCAACTTCATCTATGCACTGCACAGTGAGTGGTACTTTGGAGAGGCTTACTGCCGCTTCCACAACTTCTTCCCAATCACAGCTGTCTTCGCCAGCATCTACTCCATGACAGCAATAGCTGTGGACAGGTGAGAAAAGAGAAGAAACGTTTAGGGGTGAGAGGTTAAGATGAGATTCTCTGCCAAAATAAAAATACAGAGATAACAATCATTGTGGTGAGAGGCAGAGACCTCAACAGTTCATCGATTGTTCTCCTCTCTACTTCTCTAAGATCTCTCCCTTAACACTGTTTTTCTTCTAGTCTTTGGTCTTTCTCTTTCAGCCCTTCATTGCTTTTACTCTCCTGTTTTCTTTTGTAACAAACATTTCAACTCTCTGTTTGACTTCAGCTGCTCTCTGTGCTCTATCTTTCAATACTAACTCTGTAACAGCACCCATTGCTCAGGGTTTTGTTTTCCCACCCGTGAAAACAGTATCTGACCCTCAGTTAATGTCATCTAATTCATACTGATAAGGAATTGTAGAGATTGTGTGTAAAAGGAGAGGATTTCAAATTTCCCTCTTCTCTCTGTATTTCTGCAGCTGGCAGAGGCATTTGTCTCCTCTTCAGAAATCTCTTCAGACTCTGTTTTAATAGCTCTTCTCCCAGACAACTCTGAGCTTCCTTGTTCCTCCCAATTTTAACTAATGAGACTATTTACATTGCCATCTGTCCATATCCAGAGGTCTGGTAAAGAACATGGTTTCAAAGTGCTCATTTTTTTTCTGATTTCTTGGATTTAAACAAGGCTTTGTGACTGTCAAAAAAACCGGGACAGAGAAAAACTTTATCTTTGTGCTCTTGACAATAATGGAATAGGACAGCTGTAGTGTCCATAGAGTAAAGGGGAAATGTAGTTGTCAGATTTCCAACACAGGTGCATTGATGGACTGTCTTTCTCAGGAGATGCTGTGAGTCTCCCCCGGGAAATGTTTCTTTCTTTATTATTGTTTCCACATTTACTGTGGTGGAGAGATAACTTACTGAATTTTCTTTTAGAAAAACAGATCAATTTGTACTTTAGATCTTTCATTCCTTTTAGCAATGCACCGAAATTACTCACTAAACTCATTTCTACATATTCAAATCACATTATACATCTTTTCTGAACTGACTTGGCACAACTGCAGCACTTCCAAATGATGGTAGTTAAATTTTTATAAGGTTCAATCCACATCCTGAAATATTATTTCTCCTTTTCAGGAGCAAAAATTGGGAAACATCACACCTGTTGTCTTTTCTTGTGGACAAGTTCGTAATCATGCTTTTTTATTCGCCTTATTAACTGCAAATTTTCAGTGGCATTCTCAGCCAGATGCATTTCTGTTCCATAAAGCCAGAAATGAAAGAGAAAATGAGATTCTTAGCAACTCTCTGCTCTGAGGATGTGTGAAGACACATGGAAATCAGTGCATGCTTCTCCTGCCAGTGATGTATCTTCCCAACAGTTCATTCCCATTAATAACAGAGGAGGTAGTGTAACACCAGTGATACTACCTTCAGCCAGGCAAAGATTTCTTTCATTGTCTATTCAGGTTTAGCTTAAGATTCTCATCTAGCTTGAGGTTTTCAGAAATATAAAAGGGCTTTAGTTGATGCTGAGTATTTAGCAGTTATTGCTGCAGCTGATCAAGTCATTAGTCAATCAGTTACTAGGATGCTCTGAGTAAGGGTTTTTTTTCTTTTTTTCTGATGAAATTATCCACAGAGATATAGTGCTTACTATTTTGAAAGTTCCTAAATTTATGCTAGGAAACCAGGGAAAAAGGTGAACACAATTCCTTAGGAATCCAAACAGTGCATTTCCAGAGTGAGTGAAAATAGTTCTGTTACACACTGACTGAAGTGTAATGGTCAGATTCAAATACATTAGAAATGTTTTCCTTGGTTTAGCAATGTGAGATGCTGACACTCAAAAGTGAGTCAATTACAACTGTTATTCACTCTCATCTATTTCTTGGTTGAAAATCTCCTGAAGAAATCACAATTTACACCCCATCACATATTCCAAGTTCACCTGCCTCCTAAGGCAAACCAAAATCTTCCCAGTGAGTAATGCCACAGCTATGGTTAGGTGAGCTCTCTGTAGTACTGTGCAGCATCATGTGAAACAAACATTAGAGCAGTGTATCCTTCCTTCCCTATTCATGTGTTATTCCTTTTCCTTTTATACCAGCTCACACTAGATGCATTCAGTACCTTCAATCATTTCCTGGCTACCTCTGCAGAACAATTCTGCAGAGTCAAGGGAAAAACTAAGGGTCAAAGTGAATCCCAAGGAATGTCCTTGGATGTACAGATTGCCCTGTTTCAGGGCACAGATCTGCTGAGTGGACATGTTTTAAAACTTTAGTTCCCTCTTGCGTTCTGTAGAAGATCAGCCAGTGCTTCTGACAGGACACTCTGCATTAGTTTTAACCCCATAAACTCATCATTATGCATTCCTTTAAATTAAAAATTTAAAACAACGACAAAAGCCACAAATTAGAATAATGGTACTGAGATAACTGAATTGATGGGATCATATCAGAGAATCTTCCATTAGAAATAGTAACCGTCCCAAAATACTGAAAGGTTGTGGGTTGCAACTCACTAAAAAGTATGTTGGGATATGCTTCAGTGATCATTTTCGAACACCTAGACATTCACAGAGCATGAATGAGTCACTGTGAATCTAAACACCAGCTAGCAGAGATCATGAGTAGTGTGTTTCCTTTCACATCTGATTCCGTAGGCCATTCTAAGTTGTGTGCACTGAGAGATTACTGGACTGACACAGAGTTCTGTGGAGTAGCCCATTCCTGCAGTGGGGTATGCTGCATCTGGAGCTGAGGATCAAAGTAGCCAAGACTGCCGTATGACCACTCTGAAAACAGTCTCAAATTTATGCGGGTTTATTCACACTTTTAACCATTCCTTCCTGGTATTTTTTGCCCTGCTTCTTTTCCAACAGGCTGTTTGCAGTCTACTGGAGAGATGCCACAGGAAGCTTTAACTGAGTCAGCTCAGGCAACAGAAGCAGCACAGATTTTACACTGAAATCCCTCACAGGCATTCATTCCTGCATTATTTAGCTCATGCTGCATAGTTCCACAGTTACATTGCTTCCAGGGTAATAATCCCTTTAGCTACCTTATGGGAATAAACTTTTAAATAGCCCAAGATAAACTGAATAGGGGATAGTTCTGGAGACAATACACCCTTGCCACCGATCACTGCACGATCCTAAGGGATCCACCCATGATCCTAAACTCCACCTCTGATCACTGGCTGCAGTACAGTTCTTGGACACATTAAAGACAGTAACTTAGGCAGAATTTAAGCCTTCTGACCCTGGCCATTGAAGATCCACTGTCCCTTCTTATGAGTTCTTAGCATGCAAAGGAGGTGGTTCAGGTATGCCAGCAATTAATTTTGAATCCCAAGATTGCCTCATTATACAGCCATTTCTGTGTATAGGCTTAAAAATTCTCTGCAGATGTCTGATGATTACAGCAGAAGTTTGGGGATGTAGCAACATAACATAAAATAACATGCTTTCAGTAGAGCACTTATGCATTTTTTCTTGGCTTTAGCGCATCTACAGTATTACTTTTTCCAATTACTGTTCTCTGAGCAATCCCATAATGTTTTTCTCATTGAAAAGAGTTTAACTCTTCATAAAAGCAACCCCTCTGGAATTAAAGAAAGTATGCTAATAGTGATGGTGAGTAGCTGATTCTATTCATATCTTACCATTCTGTTTGTCCCTACTATGAAAACAAGCTTTTGACCTTTGAAGCGAAAAATATTTGTTTTACTTTACAGGATTTCAAATTATATTTAATAATCAGTTTTATTTCTCTTCCACTATTTTGTCTCTTTTGTATGAAGCTTAGTATTACCTAGTTTCTAGCATGCACATGTGTATATCCTCATTCAACACTTATCATTCTAGTTTCCCACCTTATTTTCTAGACTTCTAATATATCTACAGAAGCACATATATACTGGGTCAATTTTCTTTTTTTATGTGACATTGGCAGCTACTGATGGCTATTAATAATCCCTCTATACACTCAATAGACTCCAGCATAAGTAATATACAAGCTGGTAACAGAAGACGGATACAAGGCATAAAAACTTGATTCAACTTCTCAAATAAGACCTAAATTCATCATATACACACTCACATTCTCAAAATGTCATTTAGGCTCTTCAATCTCTTCAAATGTATTCTGTAAGAGCAGTTATTACTGTCACAAAGTAGTACCGCAAGCCCTATAAATTAATGTTACTGAAATTCTAAGTAGGCAGTTAGCATATTGAAAAATGTGATATACATTTTGGTATCAGTCTCTGCATGAGTTCCTTTTCCTGGAACAAACTATCCAAGACCTTCATGTACCATAAATATTTAAAACTGATATTCCTGCCAAACTATCTATTATCTGCATGTTAAGTATCTGTTACCTGCCCTGTGTCCTCAGAAACACTAAAGTATAGGGTGAGGTTAATATAGAAAAATTATCTCAAATCTTTCTAACAGGTTAGGATATGGAGCGCACAGGGCACAACCCTGTATTGAGATCATATGGTGGTGGTGTCAGCAGAAGATGCAGAAGGAAAAGGTATATTCTGGTACTTGCATTCCTGTACACATGTGTGGCACCAAGTGGTTTGTGCTTGGCTCACCAATGAACAGAGGAGGTTGAAGCAATGAGAGGCAGGAAACCTGCATCGCCCAGCCAGCTGCCATCCCCAGCACAGAGCTCAGCCCAAACAGAACCGCAGAACTGCAGCCTTTGGTCACTCTCTCATTCCCTTCCCCTCAAAATTGGACGCCTCAAGGGAAATTGTTTCCATGTAAAAGAAGCAAAAATTTGCACTGAGGACTGAGGAGAGAGAGATGAGCATCAGAACAAGAAAAGCAAAAAGGCAAACAAAGTTCCTTCCAGGTATCTCATGCTTCACAGGCTATTTTTCCCATAGAGACCCCTACAACCAAACCAAAGGTCAATTCAACTTTTTTTTCAGACTAATGGATGACTTCATAATCACAACTTCAGGAATCAGCCTTTGTCACTGCATATCACTGCATATCCCCACTTCTTTGTCTTTCCCAAATAGTATTTAATGATGAAGCACATCTTATTTATGGATTCCAGTATCTGGGCTGCCCTCTGAAAAATACTAGTCCTCAAAACTGAAGAGAAAAAGTTGAATAGGAGGGCATTAAGGGTTCATATATCAAGAGCTGAAATACAAAGGACTCTCTATCATTTGGAGATCTGAAATTACTCTTTTGGATTTGACAATTCTCTTTCTTTCTTTCTTAGAAAAGAGGTGAAAGTTTCTGCAGAACATACTGATGCAATGGCTAGAGCATTCAGCCTGTCAGAGACCTAGTGAAAATAATCATTTTCTTGCAATGGTACAATTTCATAATGATCAGGCAAAAATACAGGATCTTTTCTGGGGTTTTGGTCAAAATTCATGTCAGAGTTACATTATTGATAATACACTGAGACAGTCTGGGAAAAAATACAGGCATACCAGCCATTTTTTTTTTGTTTTGTTTTGCACTGAGTAAATATTCTATTTAACAAGCTGCTTTCAAATGGTGCTGTGAAAAAAATGAAGTTGATACACCAATATCTTGAGGAGTATAAGCAACATTTACAACAGTGACTAGCCCTCTTTAAGTTCTAGTCTTCTTGTTCCAGGCAGGAAACATCTGATGAGTTCAAATCTTATGTTCAAATGAGAAGTTAATTTTAGACAGAATCCTAGCATTAAATACAATTTATTGTTGCTCTTATTTAACATTTAATGAAAACTATTACAATATGTATCACTGGTTTACTATGTAATGTAGCCTGTGGTACTTTTAAAAGTTAGTCAAGGACTGGGGTGGGGATTTGGGGGTGGACAGGAGGGGTTGGTTGGTTGGTTTGTTCATATCTTTGTTTTCCAGAACATTATTGCCTAAATGCATGTTTTTCTGACTAATTTACCAACCAGGAGAGAAATTTGTATCATTCACATATTTGTGTTTGTTTAAAGTAAAATTATTTCAAAATAAGTGCAGGAACAAGAAGGAAATCCTTCAGTTGAGAGTGGCAGAAATGTAGGCAATAACAGAGTGGGTTGTGGTTTGTGTAAATGGAGCTGTTTCTTCAGACTTTGCATTGCTATTGGTCCTTGAGCCCAGGTAGATCATATTTAAAGAAAAGGAGAGAAACCCTTCTCTCAGGGGAAGTCTGTTAGTCCATCATTTTATGAGACAGACTAAAGACAAGTCTTATCCCTTTTCTATCAATATGCATAGGTATAGAATACATTGTGTAAAATCAATTACATATTTGTAAAAATCTAACCCACTGTCAGTCACCAGATCCTCCTCAAGTAGAAAAAGCTGTCTATGAGAACTCAGCCATCCTGAAGAATTTAAATGCTCCTGTTTTGAGGTTTCTGTCAAGAGGTACCTGTAACCAAGGCACTGGATGCTCATCCTGATTTCAGAGAAACTGCAGTGTTACCCCCTCTCAAAGCACAGCAGCCATTCCCCAGGGGCAGCTCATGCTCCTCTGGGTAAACCAAGGCCAAGTTATCCCGCTGGCATATTGCCCACTGTTCTCTCAAAGGTACCATGTGTTTGTTTATCTGTCATGCTGTTATACACTCTATTCTTTATGCTGTTAGCTTTAAGGTAATAACTGTGTGACAGTAACATTGTTCACTGTAAGTCTTTCAGGCCACCAAAACCAGTCTTACTCAAAAGTCAGTGATAGTCCTACAAAAGTTTCTGTAGCCCCTCTTCCTGCAGAGAAAGTCAGCCTAAGTGAATGAATATGAACCACTCCCACAAGAAAAGGAGCTTTGCACCAGTAGGTAACACAGAGATTAAAGAATACAAAAGTCAGAGATTTGGTTTTCATCATACCAAAAAATGCCACTAAAATCTCACAATTCATTCCATCCTCTTTATACTCGGGTATCTACCTTACCAAGGCCTTCCAGAGGGTTTTCCATAGCAATGTTTTAAGTAAGGGCAGGGAATCATAGCAATTTCCCTACCTAAGTTCCTTAATTACCAATTGGTTCTAAATATAAAGTCTCTAAATCAGCTTCTGTCTTGAGGGAATAACAGGACCCGTGCATTCACAACAGAAGCGTGCTCTGATGTCTGCTGTTGATGAGACACTTATATGCAACCATTGTGGTTTTTCTCTCTGTCATTTCCTCTGTCAACTCCCAATCTCCTGTTACAATCTGGGACTGAATTGATTACATTTTTTCTCATTTGAGTTTATAAACACATTGTAAACAGGTGAAACAAATCACTTGGGATGATTAAAGGCTTCCAACTCTATCTTCAAACAGGCATTTGTACAATCCAATTCTGAACATCATTTTGTTCTAATAACATCTTGTGTATTTTTGCCACAATTTTCTAAATGATATGCTAAAGATGAAAAATTTTTCTGACGGTAGTAGTCAGTGTATGCTGTTCTACAAAAAGATAAATTAGGTTTATTTTTTTTTTAATCTTTTTTACTGTTAGGACCATAACACACAAACTTCAGAAGCTTTTATAGTATGTACCAGCTATTCATCTCATGTTACTTGCAAACTTTAACAGACCTACATGATTATGTGGTCATTATAACCACTGGTTTTAAGAGTTTATCAATGTTACTCAAAAGAGGGCTGCCTCTTTTACCATTTCAGAGAACAGATTTTCTTGATTTGATGAACCCAAGAAACAAGTACCAATCACGACTCTAGAAAAATAGAGCAGTTCAGAAAGGAACTAGATCTTTTGTGACCCCAGCAGACAAGAGTGCTACAGCAAGCACACCATGATGCTCCAGCCATTATATCATGCAGCCTGACTGATTTCTCAGTAAGTTCAATGGAGAGACTCTTGCTGACCTCAGTAGTAATTCATTAGGGACAAAGACTAACACAAGCCAAAGCTGGAAGGAAAGTGATGACAGTGAGATATAGTGTGGTCACACGAAACAAAATCATGTGCTAATAATTCTAGTAATGAAACTAAAGTGCTACCTAAAAATGCTTTAGAGTCATACATAGAAGAACATGGTGTTGAACAGCCCACATTCTTCAAAGTGTTGGCTTGAGCCTCTGCCTGCACATATATCCATTCCTACATTTCTAAATGTGCATATTCCATCTTATAATTATCTTCCAAGTATGAATGTTTATGTTGGGTGGGGTATAATGATTTCTGATCATTATAAATGAGCATAATGAGTTATTTCCTTTCAGCAATGTGTATTTTACATTCAGCATCCCTGTTTTGTTGTGTGGAACAAGCTATCTCTGTCACTACCAGCAGCTCCCACTGGAGTGAGAAAGCATTAGAAGTCTGATCTTTAAATCAAACAACCTCAGTGCAAGTTCAGAGCCCTTTATTCAGCATGGGGTGCCACTGCTCCAGCCTGGTGATGGACTGAGCAGTAGACATCCAAAGGCTGCTAAGCAAATTGGCATAGCATCCCACTGGAAAAATGCTACAGTGGTGTAACAAGCCTTCAGTTGCTCGTAGCCGTTAGAAATCCTTCTTCAGCTCAAATGCCTACCAATCTTTTCCTGACCTTAGAGATGAGGTGTGGAAAGGTCCAAGATGTAAATATCACAGAACATGGTAGACCTATGTGGGCATCTGCGCTTGTGACTATCTTCAGGACTGCCTAATTTAGGGCACCACAATATAAAGAAGACAAAGTTATTAGAAAGCACTGAAATTTGGGCCACAAGGACGCTGAAGGGTCTGGAGGGGAAGCCTTATGAGGGGTAGCTATGGTCACTTGATATGTTCAGCCCGGAGAAGAGGAGACTGAGGGGGCTTCTCATCACAGTCTTCAGCATCTTCACAAAGCGAAGCAGAAGGGCAAGTTCTGATCCTTTCTTTCTCAAGACCAGTGACAGGACTCAAGGAAACAGCATGAAGCTGAGTCAGGGGAGGTTTAGGTTGGACATCAGGAAAAGATTTTTCACCCAGAGGGTGGCTGAGCACTGGAACAGACTCCCCAGTGAACAGTCAGAGCACCAAGCCTGACAGAGTTCAAGAGGCATTTGGACACTCTCAGGCACATGGTGTGACTCTTGGGGTGTCCTGGGCAGGGATAAGAGTTGCACTCAGTGATCCTTATGGGTCCCTTTCAACTTAAGATATTCTATGATTCTATTATGAAGTTCAGACCACTTGAAAGAGGAGTGGAGAAGCAGAACAGTCATTAAAACAGGTGACACTGGAGCATAGAGAAGTCCTGCTGTTCCCCCTGAATGCAATTTATGTTTGGCTGATCACATAAAGAATAACTCTTTGGGACTTCTCTCCCATAAACCCCCAGAAGCAGAACGGCTTGTCACCAGAGAGACTCACTGTCAAAACATTCTGTTTTTATACCAGCTCTACTTACCTTGGAATATCTGGTACGCTAAGGTTGATTTTTGTCATAGATCTTTTACCCTTTCATCACCCCAGTTTCCTTTCGTATTCTCTCCTTTCTCAACACAATTTCTATATGCTATTATTCTACAATTCTCTTCTCTTTGCTTCTCCTATTAGTTTCTCATTTTTCTCATTTCACTTCTATTTTTGCATTCAGCAATTTGTTCCCCAGTCTCAGTTCTTTTGCTTTTGGTCTAGATTCTGTATCTCATCATTCTCCCTTTCATTCCTGGCCTGCTCAGACACTCCTCTTTTTTCTACACTATGTTCAGCACCATTCAGTGCACAATGCAGACAGCATGCCTGCTCTTCCCTCTTGTTACTGGCACTTTGCCATCCATAATATATGTAAGGATAACAAACAGAGTAAAAATATGACCTCTAATGACAGAGCTACACCATGGAACATGACAGACAGTTGTCAGCCATAGGTAATTGTAATATATAAAGGCAATATAGTGCATCATACATATACATTATCCCATAATTACCCTCCTCACCTCACTGATTTTCTGAGCAACACCTAAGCATGGAACCTGTAGCCTGTGCTAGCAGGAGCTTTCATTGCTGATGGAAACACCCTGGCTGAATGGACAGAGATCAAAGGCAAGGGCCAACTGAAAAATTAGCCACTGCTCCTTCAGGTTGAGGCTAGAGACAGACAAACAACTTACCATCCTTAGGTACCTGTAATGGCAAGGTAACATTTCCAGCAAACAAAATTATAGGCAGGAGCGGCTGTGTCTCCTTTGCAAATGACAGCTAACAGTGTAGAAAGGACTTGGTTCTTTTGGAGGCTTCTCTTCACTACAAAAATTAACATTCAGAGTCAGTTCAAGTGTGGAGGTGGTTTTTAACCTGCAACTGAGAGTCATTGCACATTTTCTACTACCCTTAGTTGTGGCAATGATGGCTTCTCTAAGAAAATGCTACCAAATCTATATGACATACCTGAGTGAATGTAACAATTGCAGTTATAAAGCAATATCTCACTATGTTAATTAAGCAATTTTGCTTCTAAGAAAAGCCACTTAGAGAACAAGGTAGATACTTCACTGTAATTGCTAGTGTGCTGGCAAAGTAGAATAACTTAGATTTGTTATCAAAGGCTCTGTAATAGAGAACTGTCAATATTCTGTTCAGCTAAATCTAGCCTGCACAAAGGCATTATTGAGGGAACGGTCAAGGTTCCTCCACTTCCTTCCCATCTTGTTTGTTAGAATGACGGTCTGCTACATTTTGGTAATCGATCTTGTGCAAAAGCTAGGCTGTTGGCTTATCACTCAAATTCAAACAGGAAAGATAAATAGCTTGCTTTTCATCTGATCCTTGTCCTTTGACTTACCTTACTCAGCCAATTGTTAGAATTTCCATCACTACAGCTGTATGAGTCATTTCACACAAACAATCCATGTCTTTAAAGGGCAGACAGCAGACAGAGATAAAACAACCAAATTTTATCTTAGGCAACACGAATTACTGCTGGTGTCTATTGGGAGTAAGAATAATATAACTGGGAATAAGAATAATGTGAATGTAATAGAAATCTGACAATAGCATATAAAATAATGGCAATGTACAACCTGAAGAAAACTAGTAATTTGAAGGAATAATTCCAGGCTAGAAGGAGATGCCTTAAGAGTCCCACAAGCATGTGAAAATGATGATTTCCTTACGGCTCATCACCTACTACAGGTAAAGATCATCAAGCATTTGGACAGCATCTGGCAGTTCACATAAAAGCGAGCTCAATTTGAAAGACAGGGCTCATGATGACAAACGTCAGTTCATTACCAAGTTGTACTTACTCTCTGGAGCAGAAGGGAGCTAGGTTAGTAGAGGGTCCCAATCCAACTGATGTATATTTTCAAGAGAACTGATGGTCTCTCAGGACAAGACACCCAGCACTGAAATAAAACCATTTCATAGCTAGTATGTAATACCAAAAGCACCAGTTTAGCCAAAAAAGAAAAAAGGCAGCAAACTAAGAGGCATGTAAAGGAGAGGGGAACTAATTACCCTGCGGGGAAAAAATACCCAACTGAGGTAGAAACAATAAAAAATATATAAGCTTGAAATTCTAGGTATGGAAATTGATTATTCAGAAATAAAGCTGTTTTAGCTCACTCTGTTTCTGACAGCATTTAGATGTTTTAAGATATTAGGGCAGCTATCATGTCTACTAGAGGATGAGTACCACTATTATGACCGATGCTGGATTTATCACATATTTTATGGCTAACTATAGAGAGAGTAACCTTTGCTAAAACAAATATTTGTTCCATACTTACCTATCTCTCAAGTATAACATTTCCAAAAAGTGCAAGTAATTTGAATGAAATTTCTGTGCCATAGCAGGTAAATATGGATGCAGAAAATTCTTGCACAAATTCATATCAGGATCATTATCTTACGAATACTGTTGATATTGTCTTGTGGCTAATGTGTTTACCTAAAAATCTTGGGCAAGTCTGCTGAGAACCTAGGTGTGTACTGTGATAATTAGGATATGTCACACCTTCCTTCATTTGAAATGAGTGCCAGTTTTTAATTACAGTAAACAGAATGTATTAATCAAAAAAAAAAAAAGGATTGATATAAATTTTCTGTCTCCCTTGTTCCTTGCATCTATATCAAAGATCAAAAGACAGAAAACAAGACTTGTTTTTCTTTTACTGTCTGTCTTGATGCCTTCTTGTTGCACTTTTTTCCTAAGCTTTTACAATGTAATTTCTTAGAGTAAACATTTTAATGGTTTGTTTGCATGTTCTGCTGAGGTTACCAGCATACATGAATTGCCAATACAATTACAGGGCAGCAACAAGAACGCAGTCCTACCTGGGAACACAGCAACTGAGAAGGTAAATGAGATGTTTTATCAGTTGCTTTGGGGGCTCTTTGGCAGGCAATCTGAAGTCAGTCTATCTCTACTGAAATAAATGTGGACTTAACCAGTTCCTGTAGCTTTTGGACAGATGACTAATAATCCTGACAGCTGGGCTGTTAATTTTTAAATTAGAGATAAACCCTGTATTACCTAGCAGAGTAACAGGGGATTCTGCGGTATTGTTCATTTTCAATCAGGCTCTACAGTAACAGCATCAACTCTTTGCAAAATGGTTGCACTACTGATATATATACAATTAACTGGCTGTCCCATGGCTGCAAAACTATATTCAATGAATCTTCTTCTCCTTCCAGCACTGCCTTCATTGAAGCTGAACCACCGAAAGACCGCAATACTATCAGAACTCCAGGAAGACAAATCTCTCTGCTTTTATCCTTCTCTTTTATCCTAAGCTTCAGGTCATTCTAGATACATATGAATCTCTGAAGATTTCTTACACAGAGGTTTTTGGGTTTTTTTACAGATACATGGCTATTATTGATCCCTTGAAACCTAGGCTCTCTGCAACTGCTACCAAGGTGGTCATTGGGAGCATTTGGATTTTGGCTTTCCTGTTGGCCTTTCCCCAGTGCCTATACTCCATAACCAAGGTGATGCCTGGGAGAACTCTTTGCTATGTAGCATGGCCAGGTGGTCCAAAACAGCATTTTACGTAAGTTTTTGTTCTTTTAACTTTGTGTACAGTGGTGTTTAGACTTGCAATCGCCTTGGCAAAACCTGTATAGTATCACGCAGATACTCTACATGCAGAATAACTAACAGCGTTGACTACTGAGAAATGTAAAGCCAGTTTTCTAAGCAAGGAAGTTAGAGCATTGTAAGTGATAAGTGGAACACATTTATTCTCTTCCATTTTTATGAGTGTGCTCCATCCCATGCTGCATGTTCAGCATCATTGCTCCACTTAGGATGGCTACTTCTCTACAGACAGAGATGGTCAGAAATGGGAACGTAATATGCAATTCAAAGCAAGCTCCCTTTTTATTCTAATCAGGAAAAAAAGTATTTCTATTCTCTCTTTAGAACCATTTAGATTGGAAAAGACCTCTAAGATCACTAAGTCCAACCCATAACCTTACAATACCATGTCCGTCCCTGGACTATGTCACTAAGTGCCACATCTACACATCTTTTAAATACATCTAAGGATGGTGAATCAATCACTTCTCTGGGCAGCCCATTCTAATGCTTGACAATCCTTTCCATGAAGAAATTTTTCCTTATATCCAATCTAAACCTCCCCTGTAACAACTTGAGGCCATTTCTTCTCTTGTTATTAGAGAGAAGAGACCAACACCCACCTTGCTACAATCTCCTTTCAAGTAACTGTAGAAGGCCCTAAACAGATCTTTTTTTTCTAGATCTCTTCATGAGAGAACTGAATTTTCCCACTTCATTCTGCTACATGATCCCAGTTACTTGTCAGATATGAGTCGGAAAAAGAAAAACTGGATAACCTATAATTAGTTCCAGTTTTTGAACGTGAGAATATCAGTCAATTAAATTCAATATATCCTGTTTGTCCCTCTGGCAGAATTAGGAATAACTGGCTACCTAGCCATCTGTCCTCTAATGTTTTCATTGACATTTAAGATGAACATTGTGTTCAAGGCCGACAGCCTGTGTAACTATCTGGAAACAAATTTGACCTTTTGCTCTCTTCGAGACATGCGAAAGAGGCCCTGGTCATATGTAATTTTTTATCACTTTAGGAGCCATACACAGACATTTCTCTTTAGGGCAGTAAGGTCACTCCCAGTGACAGTTGAGGATTCTTCACTGATCATTCCCTGGGATTTTATCTGAAGTTGGCATTTAACCAAGAACTAACAGGAGGCAAAAGAAATTATCTTTGTTTTCCCAGTGCTTACATCAGCAGTGATGACTATATTGCACGTAGACTACAGACCTGTGTTGCCTGTGTTCAACAGATGTGCCATATGAAGAATGCTGCATAACATGACACTTATCAGAGCCTTTGTATCAATATACCCTTAAAATATTTTCCTCTTTCATTTATGTTCCAGACTAGAGCTACAAATGCCTAGCTTGCCCTCATGATACTTGGCTGTGCAACCATTAAATCAACTCCACTAGTTATAAACAAATATACCTTATTCAGCAGTCACTAGTCATGATAACTATAGAGTCATTCTTAATATATGCTAGTGCAGGTTCAGCATTAGACACCCCATAAAGCACTTGCACTAAATGTAAATAAATTTGCAGTGCAGTTCAAGACTTTCACAAACACAAAAACACCAAGGACTGGCTAGTCAACATAAAACATGCTTGTGATTAAAGTAGCACTCGACTTCTAAAGGCCCATTCCATTGGTATAGCTCCTTTGAAAGCACTTATTACTGTAATACTTCTTCATTGCAGGTATCATGTCATTGTGATTGTGTTGGTCTACTGCTTTCCACTGCTTGTCATGGGCATCACTTATTCCATGGTGGGAATTACCCTCTGGGGAGGAGAAATACCAGGCGACACATCCAACAAATATCATGAGCAGCTCAAAGCCAAGAGAAAGGTACTGTTCTGATAAATCCCACTAAGTGAATCCTGATAAAATCATCTGCAAGTTGCTAGGTATCACAGTATATTCCTTCAGAAAGACCAAATCACTTGAAATAGCATTAATGAGGAATCTGCTTCAATACAAAATCTGATTGAGTTTGACAGGTTGCCTTCTATGTTTACTAGCTGTTCTTTTTGTAACTTTGTTGTTTGTCATTAAATAAAGGTAAGATTTGGGTTTTAACTTCTTAATTTCCATGTGGCAGCGTATACTGTGTTTGATATGTGAAAACTAAAACAAAATGTTTAGCCTTCACAAAGTTAGGATACTGACTTTTGAACAAAGTGCTAGCAAACCATTAGCTCCTCTTAGGTCAGATTCTCATCCCACTGAAACAAAAGTGAATCCTGCTGCCATTCTTGGTAGATTAAGGCTCATGCATATTTGAGATAAGCACTGATCTGCCTACTTGTAATAAATAATTCAGATTTTTAATCAATAACATTTTGTGAGAAATACAAACTAATTTTCCCAGGTATTTTCTTTAATCTTTTTCACTGTAAGTATTGCCTAATCTAACGAGACTATAGATTGCTTATGAACTGAGTATTTGACTATCTCCATTTCAGTTTTCATAGAGAACAGTGCAATAAAGGTGCCTTTCTTAAAATATTCTTTGTCTTAACCTAACTTTTCTTATTTAATAAGGCAGGCTTCTGATTTTATTTCTGACCTTTTATTTTCTAATAAAGACTAAAATGTATTTAAATACTAAAATGTATTTAACCCTTCAGATTTGAGAAAAGGGTACCCAAACATGGCCTTTTAACTTACAATGATGAGCACATTTTCAGTGGCTCAGTTGCTTCAGTTTGTTTCCTCATGCTGTGAGTATGTCTGAATAGTGGTACATGCTATTGTGCTGTAGAAACACCAGAGTGGGGTGTGTTGGGTCCTGAGGCAACAGGAGATCTTCTGCAAATTCTGGAGAACACTGATGTTTCCCTTTTTTCAGGACACTGCCAGGAATATGAAAGGGTTTTTTTTTTCCCCAACCATACTACACAGTAAAAGTTGTTATGGCAGACAACATATGAAAAGAAAGATTAGGATCATTTTCTCCTTCATGCATTTTCAGACTCATAAGAGATAAGTGCAAAGTTGTCAGAAGTTTCAGTTGTCAGAATAGTAGACATGCCTAGAGAGCTTTATGGTATGATGTGCAATGCCTCCTATGAAACCAAGACTGTTATTTATTTTTGTTTTAACATAGCTTTTCTAAGAGGGAAAAATGCTAATCTCTTTAGGAACTAGAATGCAGTTTGACCTCTATTGCCTCTATTGCAGTTTGACTACTATTGCCTTGTAACAGTTCAAAGATTATTTGGAATGCAAACAGAGAGAAAATGATGAAAAATAATCATGGAAAACTAAGAAGTATGCTTTGCACATTTGCCCCAAGGCAAAATTATTGGACTAGTTTTCAAAAATGCTGAAAGGATTTCAAAATATCAGCATGTCACTCTTTGACACTACCCAAGAGTTCAACATTAACATTACCATTACATTTTTTGCCATGTGTGTTGTCACTTACCCAAAAGTGTATTTTCAAAGTTACGAAATCACCTTTCCTACAGAACATAAGCAGAAAAATATTTCACTGGTCAATTAAGTGTGCTATCGTCAATGCTGCCCTTCCAGACATTGAAAACCAAGGAAGCAAATGCTCGGTGGATGGTGACTGGATTCTGATTGTAAAGACAAACCAAAAAATCACTTTCTGTAATGAAACACAATTTTCAAAAGCAAGTGTGAAAAGAAAATTATTAAAATCTAACTTGGAAAACCAGAACATCCCAGAACTTCAACAACTCTTTTCATAATGACTAAGTAAAACAATGATCTCATGACATAAAAACTAAAGGTCTCTGCAGATAAAATCTAGCTTTTACTATAGGATATAAAGGTCCCAGTTAGATCCCTTGAATACTTCAAAAACAGAACCTTTTTAGCATTCTAAATATATGCAAGGGACAAGGAGTACCATCCTTAATTAAAGGATTTTAAATGTGAGAGTACAGGAATGCATACCTTCAATATATGCAACAAGGGAATGAAATTATGTGCAGATATATTATAACTGCATCAGTGACTTTATCGGTAGAGCTCCATGATGGCACTTCAGCTACACTGCTGTGCTCTCTGGCAGGATTTATGAAATAACTGGTATTTGGAAAGATGAATCATAATTGGTTATTCATGGAGAGGAACTAACAGACTGGAATCCAAATAAAGCCGTAACACAGTCTGCCTCTGATAACGGAGCTAGTGCTTTGCCTTTTTCAGGCAAAGAAATCATCTGGTTTTCCTGCTGTTTCTTTTTTTAATCTTTTCACCACATACGTATAAATGATATGAAAACACATTAATATATATTTTTATACTACATTGTACAAACTAAGAAAAGCACTGGTTAGAAATAATGATACTTTTGCTGGCATTAAAAGGTAGTTGACAAGGTCAGGATGAAAAAAAAGAAGAAGAAAAAAGAAAAAAAGATAAATTAAAAAAGGAAAATGGGGGAAAAAAGAAAGAGAGACAAAGTGCAGCATCTTAACTCTTGGAATAGCGAATTAATTAAGGGCTGACACAGATTTGGAAGAGCAAGACCATACTCAAAATGTAAAGCTTTCTTATCATAAGTAGGTGATGAGAATATTACACTATGAACTCACATCACATGATAAGCAATAAGTACTCCTGAAATCAAATATTGTTATTGTTAACAAGCAACCACTAAGTCTAGACAGACAGACTAGTTAGATATTGCCCCGTTCATAAAACCCTATGTGAGAGTTTGCATCCAGCCTTATGAAACACAACGTTTTGACACTCTGGGTCCAAGGGTTTGTCTTGCATGTGACTTCCTACAACATCTTGAAACTCCACTTTTATCTTAGATATTTGTTCAGACTTCTTCAGGGTTGGAAAATAATTCTTACCTCAGGGGACTGCATAAAGACATGGAAAGTTTAATATCCTCCCAGTTACTTAAGCAATCCCTCTTATCCTAACTTTTCCTAGCACGAGGACAAGCATTCCAGTGTTCAATAGCTTGCATGTTATATTCCATTTTCAAAGTGGCATAAGGGAGTCAAAGTTTAATTACAGCAGAAAGTCAATATAACTTGATTATCCTCAAATCCATTAAAAACACCAGCTGCAATCAACTACTCTACACAGATTTGTACTACAGACTTCAAGGGATAGCCAAATCTTCACAGCTCATGCCCTCATCTATATTGAATCATCACCTGTGAATGGCTTTTAAAAGTCAGAGAGTAATAAACACAGACTTTTTTGGCCTTCATGCAGGTAACAGTACACCAAGGCTTCCCATATGTTAAAATATTCACTTCTTCATGTTAGGCATGCAAAGAGAACCAAATCCTAGAACACATTATGCAGGGGGAAGGCATCTGGATCACAGCTCATCTAAACTGGCCATGCAACAGCAGATTGGGAAAGAGACTCATATTCCCATTGTGCCTTTCCCACCATTTATTTATTCATGGGGCATGAGCGTTTCCACTTTGCAGATTCATTTGTGCTTGTGCATCATGGACAGAAATCACTGTGAAGGAGGCGTAGAAGCACTTTGCTTACCTACTGAGAAAGTGCCCGCTCCAGAACAGTGCAAATATACACAAAGGGGCACCTGCACTTTCCCTGGGAAGGTACCTCTTCCCTTTGGCTGATTTTACATTTCTGGGAGTGATAAGTGAAACAATCTACCCATTCTATAGTGGGGTAATGAGGTGCAGAAACTCAGTTTGCTATGAATACTATATACCTCCTGCCAAAAATAAGTGCCTGTATAATTTTTTGCTCCATCAGTAATCATATTCTGTAAATGGCTCTACTTTTAGACTTGGAAGAGGTTGACAATGAAAATAAAATGCAGAACAGAATAAATAAATACTAGAAGAGAAACAGAGAGGAGATTAAGCTGCAGAATTAAACATTGTTTTAAGAAAAGGTGGTCTCCTAACAGACATAGTCCTATGGCTTTTATTATATTGTGTGGGTATATTGCTTGATTATCTGAAATTTCATGCAGATACAGTTTAATTATCATTTATCCAAAATGCTGATACACTGTGAGCACCTTGTAGGCCAAAGTTTTATTGTGATTGAAAACCACAGGTGTATTTTGGTGCAGCCATTCACAAATTCAGCAAGCATTGTTCAGCACATTCAAAAAGCCAAAAGTCTGTGCAATATCAGATTGAAAGACAACTTACCCCAGCTGACATCAGTTCTGTACACTCTAATGCTTTGTTGTCAGTAAACAATCAAAAGAAACAGAGATCCTTTTTAATGATTCCAGTCCTTACATGGAAATGTCCATTGATCAGTTCCTTAGGCAGCTGAAGGTGTGACAAAAATACCACCTGAAGTGGCAGGTTTTTATGCTCATGCAGAATGTCTTTCCTCTACATGAAATACAAAGAATTGAACTAAAAGTTTCTGAAGTGATTAGTCTGACTTTATAATTTTATACTTTTTAGTCAGTCTCCTCTCAGGTCATATATCTTAGACTTCATGAAACTATTCTAGAAAATTAATCGTTCTGAAGATTTTTATATCAATGAGACATGGCAAGTTTTAAATATCAGCTTTATCTGTGGTTGCATTTGACATTAGTCACATATCTTGCTTTAAGTAAAGAAAAAACAACCAGGGAAAAAGGAATTCTCAGACTTCTTTAAAGTTTCTCCTAAAAGCAAATTCATCCTTTGTTTGCCAGACACTTAAGATGTTGAACTGTGTCCAGTACTTTCTCCAGTTATTCCTTGAGTGTCACTTTATCTCTTTCAATATTAAAATGTTAAATGAAAACAGGACAGGAACCAGCCTCGGGGCCTGTCACCACAGACAACCCTAACAGAATTCCTCTGATATCATCTTAAACCTCCATCTTTAAACCATTTTGCTTTCTGGATCACTACATCTAATGGAAAGTATTCTAAAAAATCTCACTGATCCTGGAGTTCCAGTTTCCAGGCAGATTTTCTTTATAGAGTAGAGGCTGGTGCCTGTCCTGTTTTCATTTAACATTTTAATATTGAAAGAGTGGAGACTAAAGATAGGTTTCCTCTGAATCTGCTTCAGGGCACCTCTTACTACGATATCCTTAACTCTGACAATTCATGGGAAGTATGACATTGCCTTGCTAATATGGCAAATGGAAACCAACCCTAATAAAGCTAGAGCCTGACTTCACAAACTGTTACACATGCCTAAAGATCGTTTTGTAACACTGTAGAAGGAGTTCCACAAGGGAACGTGGCATGCTCCTCAACGTGCTTCCTACGGAGCACCGATGGTTGTCCTGTCTGCTGTTCCTCCCTGTGGCTCTGCCTGTGTGAGCCAGCACTGGTCATGCAGTGAGTCATTGGACCAGACCGCACATGTTAGTTTCCACTAACATTTTGAGCAGTTGTCCCGTACCTTGCCAGACTCACCAGACTGGTGTTAACACAATAGTCAAAGTCACTATTTGCAAGTAATTGCTATTACAGCTAAAAGTTTGCAGAATAGGTTGGCTCTTTTTACCTTATTTTCTCATATACTTAAGAAAAGCTCGAAAAGGGTAATGACGGTCAGAATATCATATAAATACCTGTCTGCTGAAAATACTAGCAGAAGAAGATAACTTTCCTCATTTTGATCAGTAACACATTCTCACAGTCATTAAAAATCTCAGCAAGATTGACAGGAAAGAGTATTGACAGGAAAGTCTGATTTGGACATTTTTATTTACCATTAATTAAATTCTTGCACAATCAACACATAATTACAATGTATGACTGCCTTCCTAAACACATACAGAGAGGCTTTTTTTCAGATGGACAAGGCAGTATAACAAAAAGCCTGAGAAAAGGTTCTTTTTAAGTTTTAAAATTTGCATTACTGAGTATGTGGACTGAAAACCTACCAAAAAGGTAGAGAATAGGCAAAGTAATTTTTAATGTTGTGTATCAAAATTTTCATTTCATAGACTTACTTTTCACATGCGTAGAAGTTACCTCAGAAAAGACTGGGACATGAGGTACTGGGGCATTATTGTCTTTGCATGTTAAATCCAAAATATTTTTAAAATATCTATTTTATCAGCTTAGAACTTCAGAAAAAATAAAATGGGGTTCATCCATCCTCCTCTTTGGGATATTTTTTTTCCCTCAGAAGTTTGTTCTCTTTGTAATAATTTGCCCACATTTTAAACAAGTTTTCCTATTGGTGTAAAAATTAAGTCCAAGCTTCTGACCATTTTTTGAAGAGGATTAACATAGTGAAATCTAACAAAATTACTGGAAGCTGCCCTACACTCTATCTGCCAAGTAGCTACAGCACACTCAGCAACAACAGCATCTTCCATTCCCTGTCCCAAGTTTTCCTAAAACTCAGCTATGAACTGTGAACACATCACTCCACATATATCATCCATGTTTCAAGAATCAACCACAGGGGAGTTAAAATACAGTAAATTCTATAAATGGCTTTATACTGTGCATAAACCTTGGCAGTTTAAGTATTTACTAACAGACTGATGCAAGCTTTCTGGCCAAAATTTTTCATAGAACAGCTCCAGGTCAGGGGCAGATTTAAGAGATTGGTTCTGCATGGTCAGTGATTAGGTTCTGAATTGTGCACTTAGAATTTCTGTGATATTTTTCATTATGGTATTTCTATATTTCTGGTCACATGTGGCAAAAAATTTATGTGAAATATTAACTCTAGACACAGTCCTAGGGCAAAAATTTCTGCTTCGTAATGCCTCATAAAGAATGGAAGTAACACTGGATTAAAAGATGAAAAATCTCAGCAATGCTTTACTCCAGTGTTAGTGAACTCAGTGTGTTTTCAAATGCATTGCTGAATTGAACTATACATGTTCCTTAATAACAAAACCAAGATACCTACCATAAAGACAAATGAAAGCCAAATGTCTCTTTTTCAAAATTCAATTTTCAGCATGGAAATTATGATCTCCATGTTTAAAACTGCTGAGTTGGGTTTTTTAAAGACAGAATTCATTTTCTCTGTGTAGATCAAGTTTGGGACCTGACCCTCCAAACAGATAACCTTAAAATCCCACATTCAGGACAAAGTATTTTCTATAAGTGGCATGCAGATTTTTTCCCCAGCACACAAACAAACCTTGGAAACTTTAAAACATCTTTTGTTGTGTTATCTAATCTGCAGTCAAAGTTATCCCACTACGTATCCCAAATTATGACCACATTAACGGTCCTGTGTGTGTATGAGTGTATAGATAAATACATAAATACACACACACACACAGATAAAAAAGAGAGCATAAGAAGTCCCTTTCTCCTTGAGTCCCTGTAGGGAAGTCAAGACCAAATTAATTTTAGCATGAGTTTTGCGTCTGTTGAGCCTTCTGGAATAGTGCCCAGCATCTGTGTGGTGAAAAACCCAGGCAAGCTGATGCAGATCAGTCATTTTGGAGGACTGCAGAGCCAAGACCCGTATATTCAGCAGAACAGAACTGCAGTTCCAGTATTGCACTCACACATTTTACATTCATTATAGGTTACTATTCATGTAAAAACAAAACATCAGCAGAGTTTCTTCCTGAGTTAAAGCAGAAGTCTAAGTGACTACTGCCTTAAGACTTAGTGTGAAAGACCTCACTAAACTCCTGCTACCGCATAAACCAGACGAACCAGCCCAGAGACACCACAAATGGTGACAGGAGCTGAACTGCAGAGAACCTACAATATCCCAAATGTGCTTTTTTTTTAGAAGCAGGTGAAAATTATCACCAACACTCAGAGGGTTACCTATGTTATGTCTGTTGATACCTTCACCTAACAAATCTAACCCTTTAACTCAAGTACTTCATATTTTAGAAGTTTCTGTACTGCTATTGCCTAAAATGAAGGAAAAAGTTTGCCAAACAGTATTAGCATATTTCCAGTGCACGGAGTACATAAGTACACACCCAGCATAGAATCCTCACAACTTTATAGCTTTAACTAATTACCATATCTAGTGGGTACATTCAACCTGAAAATCACCTGCCCCTGGTACCACCCTCAGCACTGCCCTGTTGGAGCCCTTCCAAGGGTTCTGGGCCCTCTATCTTGTTCTGACCACAACATATCTTATTATTCCGGTCCATGTGCATGTGTCCCAAACCAGAAGTCCTTGCTGTAATCTCTTTCCTTGAAAAGACTGTTAAACAGAAATTCAGGAAAGTAACACAAACCATGAGAAAGGGGTTTAGAAACTGTTAGCTGCTACCTTAAGAGTGAGAAACTATACAGCTATATTAAAATCTACAAATATATAAAAAATTTTAAGGCATCCCTGCAACATTGTAAATAACCTATTCAAAACACCTTTATTTCATTAGTCATTTTCTGAGGTGGATAGAAATAGTTTTTGATTCCTCCAGCTTTTAGTGCAGGTTTCCTAGGAAACAGTTTCAGCCACCCTGGCATGGGTCAGCCTATACCTTATTCCACAGGAGTATCAAACTACTGCAGTAACAATCAGCATTTTGACCATTATGGCCAAGTCACATGGACACTTTAATGCTTGGAGCAATGTTAAAGTGCCTACAAAAGCAGAAATAGCAGATGCTGCCAGGACAATGACACTCCTGACACTTTTTATCTACAATTGACCAGAACATATACCACTTTTTATTGACCAAATATTTCCAAAAGGTTCTGTATGTGAGTTACAATTCTACTTCTCCTAATAAATTCATAACCTTGTACAGTCATTTGTGGAATAGCAAAAAAAAACTAGGTGCATCAAATGCAAAATACAAAGTTCAACATCACTGATGTTAACAGTTTCCTTTGAGCTTAATTTAAATTAAAATAGACTGAAGGATAATCCTTTTTTTTTTTTTCCTTTTCTTTTCCAGGTGGTTATAAACACTTTTTCTTCAACCTTTGAAAGGGAAGATGCTACTATCATTGCAAATGCATAATTACAATGCAATAAAAAAATAGCTTTAATTGTGCTTTTATCAACAGAATTTTCCCATGCATTTTAAACAAGTAAATTCTAGGAATAATTCCTAGTTTTATTTCCATCAACAGAAAAGAGAAGGAAGAGATTTTTCAAACTATATATTATATAATCTGCATTCTTATCCATGATGTTCTTGTGCCAAAATTATAGAGAAATATGGTAAACATTCAAATTGTTTCTAATTATATAAATCACTTATTTAATTGCCCTAGGTGAGTCAGCTGAAAACAAAACTATCCAAAAAGACTGTAGACTTTCCATACAAAATAAGAACCTATACACCTGTTTTCAAGGTAACATTTTAGGTTCAGGAGGGCAGTTCCCATTATTAGGAGCCTATATAAAATAAATCATGTGTAGGATGGTATGGGACTTTTGCATAATTTCCTGGTATAATTCATCATATCCTTTCTTGTTACTGCACTGTCAAATACATCAGATCAACAATCACAAACTCCATTCCTTCAGAAGACCTATATGGAAAATTCAAGTGAGTATTTAAATGTTAGTAAGGTTCTGGGAGAGCCTTCAGTGAGGATTAAAGGCCCCAGAACATTTTCAGAACTGTGTCAGAAAGTGGGCTTCAGAATCAACTATCCCCATTGGGCAAACAAAAGAAGACATGATTATTTTGTTTCCCCCATACCAAAGCTCATACTTGGCTGGAAGCATGGAATTGAAGTGTGCCCCATCCTTTTTTCCAGGTCAGGAGGGAAAGTACTGTAAAATAAGTGGTGCTGTGAATAAAAACACTAGATCAGCCTTTTCACTTCTTTTCAGAACTAGATCTCAGGTGGAAAACCATGCCCACTAATGCCAATCCCACAACAGCCACTCAGAGTCATTTTCTAAAGAATATAAACTTCTTATGCTACTCAACACTGAAGACTGAGGCAGTGATACAAGGCCAGCTGCCTTTGCTTGTTGTCTGGCTTACTGAAAAATCTCTTAGTCTGAGCAGCAGACATCAGAATATTGCCTAATAGTCAACAATCTCTTGAGATAAATTGACACATCTCTTTTTAGACAAAATAACCTATGACTTGTTGAAACTTTTCCAAAACCCCCAATCAAATGCTTGTAAAATCATGTGTTCTCGAAGAAAATAAAACTCTGAGAAAAAAATTTACCCCTCTTCAGCAATGGAACTGACATTTCTTGACATGTTGAGGGAGTCTCAAAGTCACTGTCAAACCCGTGTTCTATGCAACTTCAGTAAAATATAATTTAAAAACTGCAGTAACTAAGACCATTCATAAAAACTGTCAGAATTGCTTTGCTTTGGTGGGACCTCACGTTATAGCATTTGTAAGACAGCAATCTGATTCAAAGCTACTTCATACTAGAACAGAATATTTTTTTTAACTTTACAGCTTAAACAACAAAATAAGTGATTGTGAACTCTCTCTGCAACATGGGATTACGCAAACTGAAATGAAAAGTAGTTTCTTTATTTCAAACAACTGAGAAAAACAGATGGAAAGTATAGGTCAGAAGAACAGAATTATTTGGAGCACTGGAATTGACAAGTACCTTACCTGACTGAAAGACTTCCAAGCTTTCCTATTCTTTGTCCTCCTTAACGTGCCTCTCCTTCAGCTATTAAGAATATGTCCTTTCTACGGGTTAAAAGAGCACAGAAAGTCCCTGAGCTTGTCAAAGCCCCAGGTATCTCAGAAATCAGTCCAGTAGAGTCACCTTTGAATCACAATTTTCTTGCAAAACATAAGACAGTATACTCCAAATAAATATTGTGGAGAAGCAAAAACATACTGGCATTCCCTTCTCCCTGGTGCTGAGTGCACAAGTATGTCCCCAGGACTGGGAAGTGGATTTACTGATTGCATTTTAGCATGTTGAGAGAAACACTTTCTGCAGGATTAGTTCAGTGTTTTACTTCTCCCAAAAGAGCACAGTGCAGAAAGAGGAACACGCTATGACTCCCAGAGATTATCTGTGAACTGTGTTTAAGTTGTATTCATGAACAAATAATGTCCATGAGTGCGCTAATGAAAATGTTATTATGCTGCATGAGCTCTTAAATTATTTAGTACTCATTTACATATGCATAACACCTAGGAGTAAAAGTTCTGAAACTAATGAAGTTGTACTGTGTGATATCGGTGCAAACGAAATCAGAAGGTAAATTTCTGACCTTATAGAAGCAGCTGTATGAAAGATGACTTAGAAAGGCAAAAAGGAGCTGCAGAGAAGACTGAAAAGGAAACAGTTTCATGGCCCAAGTCTTAGGTATTGATGGCAAGTCAATGCCTTGGAATGTGAATTGCTATATTCCTCAAGCAGCAACTGAGTCTCTCCGAAAAGTATATTTTATTACTGATCTTTCAAGAGCTGGTCTCAATGCTACATCTAAATCAGACTATTTTTCTAGCTATTCGTCATGCAAAATAAAAACAGGATGGAAAAATGTATTTGCTGCTTTTTCAGAAGGTAGGAGAATCTGTTAGTTCCTTTTCACTTCTACTGCTTCTAATGTTTCACAGCAAAGGCAAACCTGCAAACTCCAATTCCAGTGAACTTACATCTGTTTTGCTCTTTTAGGTGCATTTTTTCTCATTACATACTATCCATTAATGAAAGAATGTTTCTTACTTGGACAGGAAGGATTTAAAAGAATGGACAAGACTACAAAGCACATAAATTAACTCCTTTTTCTAGACATAGTTTTTCTTAGACATAGGCAGCAGTGCACCAATATCAGCAGAACATGTTGATGAAAATCAATATATAAAATAAATACTCTGATTTTCCATCATATTGCAAATCTAGCCTCAAGACTTGCATAAAGGTTGCCCAACCTAGAGACTCAGTACAACTCATTTTAACAAAAATACTGCCTATAACAGAAAAACAACCTCTTTACTCCAGCCTTGCTGCCCACAAAGAGAGATTGAACAGAACACCAGGAGCAAATGGTGCCACTGGGACACAGGTTGGTGATTTTCACTGCAATTCACGTTTTTGAAAGCTCCGTGGTGAAGTGGTGACAGGGAAAGAGCTGTACTTTTAGCTAATCAAGTGAATTCAGTAATTTTCTTGTTTGCTTGCTTTACAAATGTTTCCTAATGCACAAGAAGCAAACCCTTATTAATGAATTCTATGCAACTCAGAACAGAGGGGAAAGTTATTGAAAAATGGTAGTATCTCAAAAAAGTAAAGCCGAACTGGCCTATTAAAAAGGATTTTTTTTTCTCCAGAGTTACAGGTTTAAGTAGTCAAAAAGCAACCCCAGCACTGAAGTTGTCTTTCATACTCTGCAGTTGAACCTGAAAAGTGTCACTGGAGACCTTTCAGTGAAACATTACAACGTACTGCAAAAAGATAGTCAAGTTTTTGTGGCAAATTCATACTTAGCCTGTTTCACTTATTTTCCCTATGCCCTAACTGAGTTTAATGGTTTACTGGTACTTATTCATCAGGATTTATAGCAAATAAATTCAGGGTGCCCTAGGTTTATAGACCTTGAAGTCACCTTCTGTACCTAGTTACTGACATAAACAAGAAGTGAAACTTCATACTGGAAATACCAACATCATGGACAAGAACTGCAGCCATAAACTGCAAGGTATGGCCATGCGTAGTGTGTGTGCCTGTCCCTGAAAGAGAAAAGAAAATTGGGAACCATCTCCCTCCTTTTCAGCTTCTTCTTATTCTTTTTTTGCTCCATTTCTGCCAATACATAGTCATTCTTAGATGATGAAAGGAGGACAGACCAGAGCTGTTTGATTCCCCTCATAACTTCTGCATTTAACTTCAAATTTAACTCTAACTGTCCTGTGTTTAAGCAATTTTAAGCCACATGGGTTTGCAACATCTCACTTACCTTTTCCTTAGGAAATATGTCAATGACTGCATTGTACTACACAAATACTCAAAAGAATGATAACTCAACCTTGACCTTTTTTAAATGTCCCTTTTCACTGGAAAAATGGGTACTTTTTTGTTCCAGGAAGAAACACTTTACACATTAATAAGGAAATCCCATCCTATGTCTCCCCTCAAACATATATTTATTGATGCATTACCATTCACACCAGTGGAATGCAGACTGATACAGCCTTACATGAGAGAAAAATTATACTGTAAAATTTAGATGCTTTTTGATATTTCTGAAAAACAGCTGCAAATCTGAATGATTAAGAATATAATGTGCTTCACTGTCTGTCATTCAAGTGACTTGTTATTTCACAAATTAAATCAAATACTAATGGCCATCTAAAATGATCTCTTGTTCTTTATTTTAACTATTTGCTTGAGAAATTTCTGCTTTTGGGATGATGATGACTTAATAAGTAATCATGGATTTCCACACAGAAATAGCAACAGGAAAATCTTACACTAATCTCACTGTTTTTAAAGATGAGTGTTTTGTTTTAAACAAAACAGTAACCTTGCAGGAGAAGATGTCATTTTCTGGGGATGATTTGGCACTTTTCATTTTCAAACTTAAAAAAGAGTTAAAATATTTAAAATTAGAATCAAACTGTCTGAAATTGTGACCAAAAAAATGTGGATTTTCCTTGTAGTGTAAAAAGTTACTTTGGGATTTCTGTTTCCTTGAAGGAAACAAGACATACTGTACTTAGTAGCAATTTAATCCAAAACTTCATTTGTCTGGGGTTAAGTTTTGTAGGAGTTGAAATCAAAATACTGTTTTTTGTGCAGGTTGTGAAGGTTTTTTAGCTTTAGGAGATCTTTAAGTGACCCTTGGAGCATTGCTTGCCTTGCCCTTCAATATAACATGGAAAACTAGCCAATAAGATTTTGGATGTTAGAAAAAAGACAAACAACTTTCTTTTGGAAAATGTTGTTAACACAACTGAGTATGCCAAAGTGGCAACCTGCACGCTCACTGTGATTTCTAGCAGCTCTGGGGCATGAGTGACAAAGTATTCAACGAGATTAACCTACATCAGGTGCTGGGAAGTTCAACTCTCCTGGTTCTCAATCACTGCATAGATTAAATGTTCAGTTTAAATACAGATTTGCCTGCTTACACTTTGAAAATTTGGAGACAAAAATTCTTTCATTTAGTACCTCTAATATTCCAATGATGAATAATTTCACATGCCCGGCTGGTATTGCAAGAATTGCTAATTAAATATCGAGGTAAGTCATTAGACCCTCGAGTGTTCTGGAAGCACAGAAGTCCTGAACAGGTCTGAGGCAATACTTATTATTCCTGGCAGATCTATAAAAACATAGCAACAAGCAAAGTGCACCTATAAATCAATGGACACAGAGCTTAAGTATTGTGGCAAACCTATGGGGTTAAGACTTTTACAAGTAAAATGTGTACAAGGCACAAGTGCAAATCCCCAGCAGAAGAACAGTGGAAGTTATGTCCAAACCAGTGAAAAAGAGATGTCATTTAACGATAGACTGTGATTTGAGAACATATTTTTATGACATCATTTTGGATACATAGTTTAGTCCAGAAATGTCTATTCGCATACAGTCACAACCTTTTCCTCTTACCCCAAAAAATCACATATACACTCCCACAAACTTCTATTTATGCCTATATATAGATAGACAGAGGTACACTCACCAAAGATGAAAGTGATACATGTTTTGGTGTGTTGCCTTCTTTTAAAATGATACTGATCTTCCTTTTAAAATAATTTACAGTTAACTGATGAAAAGTGCATTGGAACCAAATATTAATAATGTTGTATGTGTGGCCAGATGCCCCTTTGTATCTTTAAGTGATGATCTCTCTCTCTCTCTCTCTCTCCATAAATATATATATACAGCATATATATATATATATACCAGCAATAAAAAATATTCTTATAAGCAAAATCTTGTATAGTACAATCACAGCCAGCAGGAAAGATTGTTAACTGGGGCCACATATTAAATGAAAAATTGCTATATGTTTCCCATAGGAATGTGCAATAAGAGTTAAGGAGGGCACCATAACATTTATATGTAAGATGATGTAATTATGTCCATTGAAATGTTATAAAAATATTAGCCAAAGACATGTAAGTATGGGAAATTTTAGCTCTTTGGTTTTTTCCCTCCGGTAAAACTACAAACAGTAGGAAATTGCATTTTGTACAGAGAAAATAAAGGAATAGTTCATAGTGATTCCTATTATTCCTCAGTATTCACAGTACAAATGAACAAGAGACCTCCCAGCATGTCTGGTTTCATTTTAGCTACGAAAAGAAAAGCTGTGGTGTAAACGTACAACATACTGTGCTGAAAATGGTAGCTGGGCTAGTACTTGACATTGCTGGAGAGGGAAAGACAGGAGTGAAAATTTTACATGACTTGCAAGTTTTCTCCATGTGTTTCAAGCACAAAGCAGCTTCTCTTCATTTGCCCTTAATGGAAACTACAGTAGCTAACAGATGTTATGATGCCTGCAGAAAACAACAAATTAGGATCACCAGCCAAGGGAATTGTTAACCTCTGAAATTAGGCAGGATACTGCAGTTGCTCATTTCCTACAACCTAGTGTTACTCAAATCACATCTAATAACTGGGGATAAGAAATATACTTGCAGACCACAACAGCAAAAGACACCAGAGTCAATAAAGGCCAACACAATGTGCCCAAATAAAACACCCTATAACCTTATTTCATGATTAGCCATACAGAAAGAAAGTGATATTTTAGATAGCCAAACATAGGGAAGCAAATATATTACTTGGAAGAATCAAGACAAATAACATTAGAGAAGATTTTCATGCTATTTTTCTTAGGAAAAGGAAGATCTCCAGCCAAGAAAAGAATAATTAAAAGAATCAGTTTAAAAGGAAAATTACATAAAAGCATATTCATCTTTCCTTTGACTAACTGTAATAACTGCAAGGAAATTATTAAATGGATGTTGAAATGCTAGTCCGAATAAAAAAAAGGCTAAATATCATTATTACTTCTTTCTTTCAGGTGGTAAAAATGATGATTGTGGTTGTGCTGACATTTGCCATTTGCTGGCTGCCCTACCACATTTACTTCATCGTTACTGGGATCTATCAACAATTAAATCGGTGGAAATACATTCAGCAAATCTATTTAGCCAGCTTTTGGCTTGCCATGAGCTCTACAATGTACAATCCCATTATCTACTGCTGTCTTAATAAGAGGTAAGAGCTAATTATGAAATGATGTGCATAACTTCAACAAGACTATAAACGCTTTAAATGGGATAAATGACAAAGAACTTTCACTTGAATAGTTCTCAGTTAGTGGGAAAGAAAACAAAATGAAAAAAAGCTTTCTTTAGGTGTGTATTCGAACTAAATACCAAAAAACCCCAAAGGTTCCCTTTCAGTAAATACTTTGGCCTATTTAAAATTTCAGAGCAAAAGTCAATTTTCTGAAACAAGCCTTTCCTATTACCATATGCAAAATTTAAAAATCTATAGCAGTTCAATATATCTTGGCTTGCAAAACATTAAAATAATGATGCAAAAACAGTCAGTAGTGATAAAAAGTGCAATCTCTTGCTCACTAATTGTAGCCCTGATTTTGTTTTGCAACACTGGAAGGATATTATATAGAATGTGATTTACTGTATTTTGTATACCTCACCATTGGATTACTACCAAGCTCTGAGGTCTGCAACAGGCTAATAAAACAAACATTATATTCTCATTACTCAATACTAAATTAAAGTACTGTTTGACAGCAACACATTATGCTCTGAATTTCAAAGGTATGCACCTGTTGAGTTTGATGAGATTTCAGATATTGCTAGTCCAAAACTACTGCATTGCAGAATGTTTTTCATTTCAGCTTGTTGGACCAGGATCTAAACAAATATCATCACGGCCATCCTATTCTTCAGCATTTCTTCCAGTATTATTTGAAAAAGATCACCAAGAACAACAAATCACTTCACAAACTCAGTCAGCATGAGTCAATATTGAATAAGAAACCTTAAATATTATTTGAAATCTCTTTTGAATTAGCAGACCGTGTCAAGTTTAATTACTGATGAGTTTCATACCAGTTTTACAAAGTATTTCTAAAACCCTCTAAAGATCATGCAATACTTGAAAAAAAGAGTCTAATTGAAAATGAACAAATCCTGACAAGATGTTATTGTTGCAAAAACACTGTAGAATTCCTCCGTGACGAGAATAACTTACAATAATTAACATTCATGATCTTTTAAAAAGGCAAGATAATTCCTGATTTCATACAGCCTTCTGCCCCTTTTGATCACTTCCAACTGTTTAAAGAAGGAAAGTTTTAGAATGCCAGAAAAAACCCCAAACTCAGATGGCAAATTTCCCAGTAATTTCAACAGAAAACAGATTTCAGTGAGTCTCCAGTGTCTGCAAATCAAAGGCAAGGAAGGATGAGACCTCATATTTTCTCAAGTACTACCATAAAACTTCTAAAACAATTATATTTTCTTCAAAAACTTTTTATGGCACAGTTACAAAAGAAATCATTAATAAAAACTTAATATATCTGATGTGGCTTATGTTGACAGTTGTACACTGCAAAATTAAATATCTGTATTAAAGAATATGACCGAGGGAGAATTAATAATTTTGAGACACGCTAAAGGTCATCCTATTCAGAACTTAATGCAGAAATGAAATACTGGTGACAGTTTTCTTATAATTAAGTTCTATATTGAAATCAAGAAGCTGGAACATCTGCTGCCTTTTCATTTAGTAGGAAAATAGAGCTTGTTGCTGGGAGTCAGATCAATTCATGCAGTATTGTTACCTCTGCTGGATCTAGTATCAGACAGAGTTAGAACACCCATCACCAGCCTCATCTTCCAGGCTAATGAGGACATTACTTATGTATCTACATAAAGAGAGCAGTTTTTCAAGATGAGGAAAAAATACGCCCAGAATTAGAAAGAGGATGGAAGGTGTCAAGAAAAGTAATACAGTTTAAAGGTGTTTAGATTTTACAGTTCCCTTCACTAAATCCATTGCCATCAGAGGTTCTTTCAACATTTTTCCACAATGTGGACTGCATGTAAACAGAGGAATGCTGAATAGCAAGCTACCCGCTTGCTTGTCCTCCTGGGAGAACTCTACCACAAACTTAAAAAATTGAGGAAAAAAGAAAGTTACTCCTGTGAGATCAGTCAATTTTCACTGAAAACTTAATCTGAATTTCTAAATATTTTACACGAACCATTATTAGTCATTACATCACTCCCATATAAGCATCTCTGCTGGAGAGGGAAACAGAGAAAGGATACTAGAATTTGAAAACAGGGATGGTATTTTAGATAAAAGAATGCTATGAAGTTTCTTGCTGAGAGCAGATGAAAATATAAGTTCAGACTTCACTAGAGGTCAAACCAAAACCATTTATATGAAGACAGTTCTAAGAAAGCTGGTGTTTGTTTACTTAGGTATTGGCAAAGGACAGGAAATTTACTATTAGGAAAACACTAATGTTAAAATGCAGGGAAAGGATATAGAAAATCAGGAACTGAAACGAGCTGTTACTGCTATCTTTTTTTACCCTACTCAGACTTTAGTCAAGGAAACTCCCGCTGAGGAGTCCCCCCAGCACTGGGGCAGGGTAATTGGCCGAGTCAGTGTCCTGCCAGCACAGTTATGTTTTCAGATGAAGGCCTGTGGCTGGCTCTCACAAGCACAGGCTCTCACCGAGCATCTTTCCTCCTAGGTTCCGAGCTGGCTTCAAGCGAGCTTTCCGCTGGTGCCCCTTCATTGAAGTGTCCAGCTATGACGAGCTAGAGCTCAAGGCAGCCAGGTTTCACCCCACCCGGCAAAGTAGCCTGTATGCTGTGTCCAGAATGGAGTCCAGCATGACAGTGGTGTTCGACAGCAATGACGGAGACAGCACGCATGCCAGCCATAAGAAAAGAGCAGCTCCGAGGGATGTGAATTTTAATGGTTGTTCACAGAGGAATTTCAAGACCGGCTCCGCAGCCTCAAGTCTCATCAGTTCACTGCACACCTCAGCAGACGTTTATTCCTAAACATTTCATGGTGACAGCTGCTAGAAGGGCAGCACTGGATAATCCCCTCCTACTTTGGGACTAGATATTCATACCACAGGAAAGCAAACCAGATTCCACTGATAAACCCCAGCTATAAATGTTGTGAGACTTTTACACATCACTTACTTTTTCCTTTGGAGAGAAAGAGGAATTTGAAGACATATGTATGCCTCAGTCCAAAAGCACAGTTGCACCTTATACACAACAAAGTTTATAGAGATTATCCAAAATAATCCAATGGCATAAAAAACATTGTTTCAGTTGCACCTGACCTGTGGCACTTATGTCTCACTTACCGAAATGGAACAGGCTTCTTTACTTATTGAAGCTGAAATGTATGATGTTTTCTATTATGAGTGTATTAATTCTACAGTAACAAAATTACATGAGATTTGATAAAAAATGTCTTTATAATGAAAATCTAATGAGCCCTAAGTCTATTAAATAGCTTTACAATTTAGTCACATTGACAGGCAAATAGAGAAAATGCACGCAAATGAAGTTCAGCTCTGTCTGCAACAGTACAGTTTTTCAAATAGATATGAAAAACATTTTTATTAGACATGAGAGCATGACTAAGAGACTAAGTTAAATTCTACCAAAGTTTCCACATTTTTGAACATTAGACTCCAATGGAATGTGAACTTCCAAGAGGATGTCTTGCTTTGATGAATGTCCTACAGCTTTGTAACTTAGTGCTAAGGGTAAGGTCTGTCTCCAGTCACCTTAAAAGAACCTTTCTGATTGACTTTAAAAAGGTCAAAACTGGAGATTCATATGTAAGAAAAATACTACTGTGGCAATGGACTCTTCTCCGTAGAAGATAAAGTAACATGTTTCACTAGGGGAAACCTTCACCAGGAAAAAAAAGTATTTGTTCTACTTTCACAAATTTTTCATATGTTGATGCATGTAAAAATAGTCCTCTGCCTGCATCTGAAAACACACCAGGCATTATTACACAGACACTTCCCCACCAAATTCAGTCAAAATCCACCGACCATCACTGTTGCAAAGAAAGGTGAATGTAATAAAAAAGGGACTACAGAGCAGCCTTTGTTTTCATTAAATGACTGTGTCAGTTGCATGGATCAGCTACTCAGTTAATCAAAACACAGGCAAACAAGCGTGGATGTCTTCCTGAGTTAGCCAAACCAGCAGAGGGCAGTACATCCGGCTGAACCCAACACAGTACCAAAGCGGAGCAATTAACAAAGAGAAGCTTGAAGAGAGAAAGGCTGGAGCTGGCTTTAGTCCACGTTTCTTCTCAGCGACTGGGGTCGATCAGCATTGTGACAGTGAGCATATCATAAGAGACTAGTAACAGGAATCATGTTTGTATTGTGATTCATCTGTATTATCAATTGTTATATTCTAAGTGTAACTTGTATTTGTATTGTAATTTCAGTGCGCTGTGCTATCACCTACTAAAACAAAATCCTGTATAAGGTACATATCCTCAAATATGTAAATCTGGTACAGGAAACCCTCCACACACAGAATAACTGAAGAATCTGGTCACAGAGTATGGTACACTGATAAAAAATGTATCACAATTCCAGACTCACACTTTTCCTACGCAAGGCCTGACCTTAATCCACTGAAGCAAAGAGCTCTGCTCATTAACAACTTTCCTTTCAAATGCCGGTCCATGATTTTCAACAGCCTGCATAAAAACAAACAAACAAACAAACAAAAAAACACAAACAAACCAAAACAAAAAAAACCAAACAACGAGCTGTTTTTCATCATGCCATTGTTGTACTTGCACTTTTCCTTCCTTTTTTTTTTACAGTGTATAGTAATCCAGAAAATGTCATGCTATGCCTATAAAATATTTTTGATTTTTTTTCCCCCTGAAATACTGTTTTAAGAACTTAAATATCTTCACAAGGTGTTTAACAACTCTCTTGAGAAGATCCAGGATAGCCACACACACAGAAAAAATTATCCTAAGCATATTAACCTGGTGGTGATGTATTACACACACGTGTTGTGAAACATTCTGTCTGCTCATATACAAATTTTGAGGAACATGCATATAGAAAATGTATACTTGTCAAATAAACTGTCTTTTCTAATTATGGCTATCACAAAATCAGTGTTGATAAACATCGATACACAAGTTTGAACAATATGGCTGTAATGAAATAAATTTATTGGTTTTATATGTAGAGTATAAATTTGAAAAAACCTGTATATAACAGGATCATAAACGCATGAAACATCATCTTCATATAACTTTTATAATCCTTGGTTGACAAATATGAAGAAAGCAATGGTGGCTTCCTCTCACTTGTATCTCCAGTGAAACAGTTTCACTTTACTAAGTGTTTTATGATATGACTCCCTGGACAACTAATCCATTTATAATCTCTCTATATTTTGGTGGAGTAGGGGTGGCAAAAACACCTTCATCATTCCTGTAATTCTACTCTGAAGTTACAGGAAATTCCTGTATAACAAATGAAGAAACCTGTGCTCATAGTCACGGCATTGCTTTAACAAAACATTACAGTGACGCGTGGTGCAAATCCATCTCTCTCAGCCCCAAAAAACATGCAGGGTTACGCAGTTAAACAAGTAGCACAGCAAATGCTGTGACTGACAGTAGATTCCATTTGAATTACTATTTCTAAACAAACATTTTTGGCAAGAGTCCTGGTCATTATAACATTCCTTATAGCCCTCCTGACACCGCTCAGAGTGCAGAGGAAATCAGGTCATCCTCAGTTTGTGCCCATAGGACTGCTCAAAGCCATAGCCTGCATGCAGAGTTCATGCTTCTGGCGGATTGCTGGTGCAGCACTGTAGCCATCTCATGTCTGCACTGCAACCTTCATGCCACATTCTTTACTTTTGCTAAGAGGTGAGCTAAGGAAAACAAATACAGAGTCAGCTTCCTACTGAGCGGGGCATAAATATACTCCAGAACAACTACAATTCAACAGCATCAGGGAAAGTTTTCTGATCTTGAAAAATATTCTGAAACATTAGTCCTTCTCAGGTGCAAGGGTTTCTAGTACTTTGACCCAGGCTCCAAGTAGAGTCTGTCTCTAAAACGTCTTTGTGATGAAAAGATTTCATTGCTCCCTGAACTGTCATTTTGCAGGGAGGTTCCCTTGGTAGAAGACAGGTTTAACTTCTACATCACCAGGGACAGAGTGTTCAGCATCAGTTTTCCTTGTCATTCCCTTGACATTGGCTAAACTTGTAAAAAACAAAAATAAAAAAAAAACAAAAATAAAAAAAAACAAACCAAACAAATGACCCCAAAACAAAAACAAACCAAAACCCAAACAGAAAACCAACCAACCAAAAAACCAAATAAACCAACCAATCAAACTAAAAAAAAAAAAAAATCTTGAAATTTGACAATATCTTGTCTCAAGTCTTTGTGGTGGTGCATTCTCCTTCCTCCCCCCCTGCCCTCCTTGGGACATTCTATGACCCACTGGGCCTTGGCCTTTGCATGATGAGTTGGGTTGTCAAGCGTCCCTTGACATACTGGGAACTCTTGCATGCTTAAGCTGGGAGCATCACGAGGGGAAGGATGAGAACACAATCAGTCACCCCCTAACAGCCTTGGGACTTTCCCTACTTGAACCATAGCCCAAGGGAAATTATACCCTTGTGGTTGGAGTTTGAAAAATAGTTTGAAATTGTGTTGGAAACAGTTTGAAATTGTTTTGGAAACTCCAGTGACTACTGACCTGAGGATGGAAATTTTATGGATGACTGAAATAAACCATCTTGCTACCCTATGAACAGAAGTCCTAAGCGAGGCCCTTTGAGCATCCCTGGCCTGCAGTGGGACGTGCCAGCATCTCACTCTGAGTGGGACACCTCTTGGCGTTTGCAAACTGTCACGTTTGTGATACTCAGAGGGCTATTGCGTAAAGCTGATGACAGGACCTGGGCTGATAAAGTCCTCCCACACTCAACACTCATCTGTTGAGAAAAGCCAAAGCACTCAACATGGGCATTTCAATGAACTCAAAGGGAATTTTTCACAGGTATCTTTGTACATACTTCTTTGTGTCTGTGTGAAACAAATTAAATATCCTGTAGCAGGCATAGCCTAAATACTGCCATCTCAGAACTATAATTAAGTAACTTGCAGTTTTAATCAATTCTATTGAATCACTTTATAAATGTTGAGTTAGTCAATTGATTAAGTGCTTCTTAAATCCTTTAAACATAAAATGTTGATCAGGTCCAAGGCTAAATTTAGCAAGGGGGCCCACTCTGAACCTTGTGATTCTGCAAGGGGGTCTTCCTTTCCCTTTACACCCTTATCATTTGCATCCTTGCTCTCCATGAAAATCGTTTTAAAGTATTTTTATGTCAATTTTCCTCTACGTGTTTCACCTACATAGTAAGTATCAGACTGAACCTTACCATTGAACTTTGTTGCACTTTCACACACTTATATTAGAACTTGGTTTTGTTAATACATTTGACAATGATTTTTTAAGCTGCCCAAACCAGTCATTCATGACAAATTGGCATAGTTGGCAGAATACTAAATTAGGATTTGCAACAGTCTTCCATATAAAATCATGACCTTGAGAGCAGAAATGACTCCGAGCAAGCTCAGGGTACTCAGACAGTATGCATTCAGTAATTGCAGCCTGTACCTCTTTGGCAGGAATCCCTTGATAGCCTTCCCTCCAGTCCACTTAAGGCTTGTTGTCGAGGTTGGGAGGCATTGGCAGACCTGCACAGCATGAACTATTTGCTGCATGTTTACCTCTGGTAACTAAATGTGCTCATTGAGGAAGGTCACTGATCAATACTAATATATATTTTCAAAAATAACATACTAAAGGAACTAATCTAGAAAAGGAGAGCAAAATGGGGTTTAGAATTGGTGCCTTTTTATCCAAATAAAAAAAAAAAAACCAGAGGTGTTTTGGAAGTGGATGTTTCTTCCTTAATACAGGGGAATTTCTTTTGCAACAGTGAAGAAGAACCTATTTCACTGATACAAATTTCAAAACCTTTCAGGCTGTCCTCTCCAGGAACTACAGAGTTTAGAGAAACACTTCTTCCTGTTGCAGTTATTTCAAGGCTTTTGAAGTACCCCATTTCAGGTAGAAATCTAAATCTGCTGTACTGCTTCCTCTAATTCAAGAAGAGTTTAAATTTAGAGTCGTAGTTACTGTGGGCTGCTTGTTACCGAATATCTCCACATACTGCTACAACAGATGCAGGAGGTACTGCTTAGCATACAGCACTGTTTACAAATGTTGTGCAAGTTCCTTGTATTAAATAATGCATCCAGTTCAATTTGTATCTTCCTGTTCATGAGAAGGTTCAAGTGGTTCTATGTTCATAATTGAAAATGATCTGTTGAAAGCAGTCAAAGATAATTCTTTATCACTCCATGAGAAATTGCTGTGGGTTTTTAAATACAAATTGTTTGGATGGGTTCATATATCACATGAGATACTGTTACTGGCTAATTGAATTGCCTCTCTCCTATCTATTAAATTGAAACATGAAATATTGGATTACAACTGGAATTAGATTTCCCCGAAGCAAAGGGTTACACTTACAAATACCAAATTTGATTGTTATGAGTACTGTGTAACAAAGCCTCTGAAATCACTATGCCCAAGTTTCACAGCAGTGAGTTTTTCACTGCAATACTCATGATGCAACCAGGAAAAGGGAAACCAGGAACAATCACATGAATTATATTCCTGGAGCACTTTTTTTTTTTTTTGAAAATTCCTGTTGCCCAGCTTGCTAGGATTTACTTGCTTTAGATTTTTTTTTAAAAAAACCCTTATGATTTAATCAGTAGGCATTCAAGAACTGAATCTTACAAATCTATTAACACTTGTAATACTCAGCAGCTCTTCTACAACATTGCCCACAAATTCATAGGTGAATGAGAGTAACAATACATCAGGTCTGTAGATACTATACACACCAAGACTTCAGGCAAGCTCCCTCCTGAATGCAAGGGAAAACTTCCATGAAAAGCATCTTCAGATTGCCAGAGGTTCTGAGCAAGGACAGTGAAAGATTCCAGCATCAAAGGACTTTACAGAGCAGTCCAGCCAGCAGCTCTTTCCATCCTCAATACTGAAACCTACCTCTTTCATGCAAACTGAAAAGCTTAAGGCAGCCAGCAACACCTCCAAGATCAAAGGTACAGCTTTGTCTTGGTCTGAAGCTCTCTCTAGTCAGTAAGGTCTTACACTAGAAAAGGGAAGCTTTTTATTCAGAAGTGTGTTCTAATATATTCACAGCCTTCATTCACTTTGTTTGAGTTTGGAACCTTAAAAACATTTAGACAAGTGTATTGCCAAGAAGTGATAGGCCAAGTGAGGTGACCCCTCTAGAGCAGCTCTCCTGGAGATTGGCAACTTCAACAAGGCAGAAAGGAAGTGATCATAGAATTACAGAACCATTATGACCTTCACTTCTCACCCTAAGCCCTGAATCCCTCCACCCTCAAGGCTACTAAGCAATGCAATTGCTGCCACCTAACCAGGCTGAACCAGTACTGACAGAGGAAAGAGACATCAGGTCAAACAGCTTATCCCTGGACCCAAAACCACTTTTCATAGCTTGTTGGGCATGTAATCACCCTGAAGTAATACGATGTTTAGACACTTCAGACCTAGCAGCAGATGAGCTAAGGTACAAAAAATAGCACAGACATGTCAACAAAGAGCTCTGCGAGGGCTACAATTTACCTTGAAATCACCAGACTACCAAATTACCATGCTGCCAAGGCTCAACCATTTCTAGTTCCCCTAATCAAACACACCCCACTCATAGTACATCCAATCACCTCCACACTATAAAGCAATTATTGTCCTAGTATATATCAAGCTCTCAAAAAAAGAAATTATAAAACTCCTCGCACAGCCTACCCACCTCCCATCTTCCTGCCATAACAAGATCTTTGAGCAACCTCTCCTTTCAACCCAAAAGAAGCCTGACCCTGAGGCCATGAAGCAGCTGTGATGCAACCTGACAGGTTTCCCAGCACGGCTGCGCCTCTGCAAGCTCTGACACAGAGAGCTCCACAATTCTTCTCAGTGCAGACCTAAAGACCTGAAAGAGGCAGGAGCGACAGGTCCTAATTCGAATCATTTTTACCAATGCCATTTGCTTTGCCTGCTACAGTGACATACTGAGGTGGGTGTTACACAGAAATTCCTTGAAATAGAACAAACAATGCACACACACACACACACACAAGTTCCAAGGAAGGAGAAAGACCCCAAATGAAATCTATGAGTTTCATGCACAGGGAAGAACTATGCAATTTCCCAGTGCTCTCTGGCCTCTCAGCAGTGTTTCTGGGGCCCATTCATAAGGTCCAGATCTGTGTAAGAATTCTCAAATGGTATAATAAACACCCAACAGGAGTTCAGAAATGACACCTCGGGACGACCAAATAGTTGGGTGCTAATAATCTCCCCACCTTCCTTCACTGGTAGGTGAGGATTTCCACAGAAGCCCATGCAGATTTATCAGAGGTTGATATGATAGAGAAAAGTGTGCTAATCATATAATTTTGATATACAGCTTTGAAGGGATCTGGGTCACTATTTGCCTAATTAATGTAATACGATCTTCAGGCCAAAAAGCATGTTCCTTCTCTACTGAATAAATTTGTCTTGGGAACTAATAATGGCAGAAGGGCCTTAATTCTTTTGAGGCCTCTGCAGAGGTGGTAAAGGAGCTTGGAGTTCAGGTACCAAAATACTCCAGAGCCCTTGGCTTTAGGGGTAATTGAAAATAGAAAAAAAAAATAAATTCCTCTAACATAGGGCACCACAATATTTCTGGATATATTAGAGCAGAGATTCATGTTTTAATTGACAAAGCACTGTTAATATTATTCTGTCTTTCCAATCACTGCAAGAGCTATTAGTAATTGAGGTCAAACACTAAACTAACTTTTCTAATGAGGCAGAGTACATATCAGGGCTGTTAACTCCACAAGACTCTCCTGCCTGAAGATAAGGGTAGAGAAAAACGGAAGAAGACTGGAATATGAATTCCAGAAGACTGGAATAAGAAGCATGCTAGACATGAATTTGAAATTTTGGAAATGGTTGCCTCTGGACAGATGTTCACTGGTGCTGGGAAACACCAAAGGCACTAATTCTAACATACAGCTCATGGCACAGAACAAGGAGCCTGCACACCAATGTGCTGTAGAGCACTAAATCACGAGGCAGAGAGCCATGATCCTCACCTGGAACTGCTTGTGTCTACGTGGCAGACACACAGCAAGCACACTACTCTGGATGCAGTAGTGCTACCAATACTCAAGCCCTTCTCCCAGTTTGTATGCTTTTTCTCTCTCTTTTTTTTTTTATTATTTTTTAATTTTATTTTACGTTATATGGTTTCTCTCCAAAGTAGGAAGAAACTTCATCTGCTATCTCTTCATGGTGGGTATGCAATCAGACTGAAGAGGAAGGCACAGAATTTTGTTGTCTATGCTGGCATCAGCTTTTACACACCAGTCAATCCCAAACAAGCAGCATAACTGCTCTGAGAGCAGCTGGCACTTGTAATAGCTTAGCATCAGGTGGATGCTTTTAAAAACTCAGGACTGAGAACACAAATTAAATTAGCATATGTAATTAACTTGTTATCACAAGTTATTGATACACAGGGGTAGACTATACCATGATATGATTAATCAAAAGTGTATTTTACTCTCATCTCTCACAGTGTGGCTGAGTGCTTCACAAAATCACACTAATTCAGTAGTGATGAAATTCAATCCCTTGAAAATATGTGGAGTTTCCTGTCTTTCTCCCATAGATTAAATAGTGTGAAAACCATCAGTTTCATCACTGTTTTCTGCCCGTATATGTAAATTCCACTTCTTTTCACTTGCTCCTCTATTTGACTACTATGTGTAGATTGTACTTGGAAGGCAGCCTGGAAATTGTCCTACCAAATTACTCTGACCTCTGTAAGAAGTGTGCGGTACAGTTAGGCCATTAAAGCTAAGAAACATTAGTCTCCAGCTCTTCCTTCTCTATTGCTAGAGGGCTTGTCTCAAATTCTGTAGATGAAAAGCAGATAATTCAGTTGGTTCCTAATCTTAAGGATGAGAATTGCAGAATATGCTTTGGTACTCAATGAGAGAGAAAATAGATCCAAAAGCAGCATGACTATAAATATGTATCTCTATTATATTTCTCCCAAAGTGTATTGTGCCCTCCAATGATTAAAACAAATGCTTTTAAATAACACCCTTACATACATCTGATTATTCATTTTATTTTCAATACCTTAAGGAAAAGAAAAAAAAAAGGAATAAATAGTGGGAAAATAGATAGAATATAATGGAAAAAAAATGTCCTGTATTAATCTCGTCTACACCAAGGGAAAGTAGTCAGTCTCTATGCTATAGAAATCATTAAATGTACATTTTTAAAGATCAACATTTTCCTCAAGGAACACATCAGAAAAACTTTTACTGGAAACACATGGGGATGGGTGAGGAATGGGCACCATGGATATCAGGACCAAGATAATTCATTTCAATTTGTTTTCCCACAAATGTTAAGAAAGCTTATTTTTAATTTATTCCACCTCCTCTAAGTGATCTGTGGCCTTTTACTATCAAAGTATAAACATGTCTGTACCATTCTAATATGAAAAGCAATAGTTCTTTTTATATATCGAACTGTGTACCTGCAGCAGATAGGTAAACATGGCACTGAAAATTGTGATAGGACATTGATATGTCTGATGTCACAGATATTAATATTATAAAATAATTATTTAATAATTCTAATATATAAGCAACTGTACTTATTTCTCTTACATTAGCAACATAATACTGACAAAGTTCTTGCCATGGAGCAAGACCCACTGTGTTGTATATCTCACACAACAGAAAACAAAACTGCTGCTTCAATGAGCTTAGAATTCAAATGTAACACAAGGAACAACTGGCAGATGAAAACAGGTTTGTTACTAATATTAGTCAACTTGATTAGAAAAGGCTTTCGAAATGTTTCCTGATTCTCCCAGCAGAAAAGTACAATGCTTCTCTTCCCTTGCAAGGTTAACGTTGAATTCACAAGATCATCTGTGAGAGAGTATTTGGGACCAAATACCATATTCTTTCAATTGTATGCAACGAAGTTAATTAAATCACACAGGGTTCACTCTGATATAAATGAGAAAAATCCACTTAGTTATTTTCATTTTAAGGTTTCTTTTGTATTCATTCAGAAGAAAACACAAACCATTATTTGTCTTAGATCTGCACCTAACACATTCATTTGCACAGAAATTGAGAACCTTTTAAAATTGTAGAGCTATAACTGACTGTTCCAGTACCCAACCTCTGGATGATAAACCTTTTCCTGATATCCAGCCTAAACCTCCCCTCACAAAACTTCAGGCTATTCCCACAAGTTCTGTCACTGGTCATCAGAGAGAAGACATCGGTGAATGGAAAGTGAAGAGAATCAGAATCATAGAATGGCATGGGTTGGAAGGGATCTTAAAGATCATCTAGTTCCAACCCCTTTGCCATGTACAGGAAGACTTTTAATTTGAGCAAGCTGTTCAGTGCTCCATCCAACCTGACCTTGAACACTTCCAGGGATGGGGCATCCATAACTTTTCTAGGCAACCTGTTCCAGTGCCTCACCACCCTCATAGTGAAGAGTTTCTTCCTAACGTCTAATCTAAACCTACCCCTCTTTCCATTTGGAGCCATTCCCCCTTGTCCTGTAGCTACATGCTCTTGTAAATAATCCCTCTCCATCTTTCTTGTAGGCTGCCTTCAGGTATTGAAAGGCCCCAATTAGGTTACCTCTAAGCAATCTCTTTTACAGGCTGAACAAACTCAATTCTCTCAACCTTTCCTTGTAGGAGAGGTGCTCCATTCCTCTAATCATCTTGGTGGCCCTTCTCTGGACTTGCTCTACCAGGTCCATGTCCTTTCTCTTCTGAGTACCCCAGAGCTGGATACAGCATTGCAGGTGAGGTCTCATCAGAGCAGAGCAGAGGGGCAGAATCACCTCCCTGGACCTGCTGGCCACACTGCTTTTGGTGCAGCCCAGGACACATTTGGCTTTCTGGGCTGCAGGTGCACATTGCTGGGCCATGCCCAGCCTCTCATCCACCAGCACCCCAAGTCCTTCTCAGCAAGACTGCTCTAGTTCTTTCATACCTCAGCCTGTACTGATGCTGGGCACTGCCCTGACCCAAGTGCAGCACCTTGTACTTGGTCTTATTAAACCTCATGATGTTCTCCTGGGCCCACTTCACAAGCTTGTCCAGATCCCTCTGGATGACATCCTGTCCTCCAGGAGTGTCAATAGCACCACTCAGCTTGGTGTTATCTGCAGATTTGCTGAGGGTGTACTTGATCCCACTGTCTGTGTCATTAATGAAGATATTAAATAACACTAGTCCCCGTACAGACCCCTGAGGGACACCACTTGTCACAGTTGTCCATCAGGACTCTGAGCCATTGACCATTACCCTTTGAATGTGACTGTCCAACCACTTTCTTACCCATCTAACAGTCCACGTGGGGGACCATGTCAAAGGCTTCATGGAAGTCCAGATAAATGACATCTGTAACACTTCCCTTGTCCACTGACACAGTTACTCCATCATAGAAGGCCACTAGGTTGGTCAGGCAGGACTTACACCTGGTGAAGTGAAAAAAGAAAGCTCTTATAGTATCCAAACATTAAAAAGAGTTAGGTGCTTCCACTAAGATTTTCAAATTATTTAATTTACTGAATGTAAGAGACTTCTCCTGTGCAACAGTGGGTGTTTGTAGAGAAATCTTAGAATTACCAGAAATGTAACAGCCAGAGTTTGTGCTCAGAATCTTGTGACATTTTGAAAACAAGACACCCCATAAGGGTGGAATAAAATCCTTATCTGTGGACACAGAGCACAGCTAACAGAGGTAGCAGGTAGCACAGCAGTCCTTGGCTTCTGCTAAAAGAATTTGGCCTTCCATCTTAAGTCCCTTGGAACTACTAGCTTTTAGTGCACTTGTTTACTTTATTGATAGAGGGTTTATGGTCTTTCTCAAGTGACTTTTGCTCTACAACTATCTTATATTTATCTGTCAGTACTTAACTAATGTTAGCATCATGCACAGGAATCTTGATTGTGAGGCAACACAGCCACGGTCCTAATATTTCAAGCACACAAATCCTGCTTCCGAGCTGCATAAAAGCGAGAATGTGTAGTAGGCAAAATTGCTTAAAAAGACAAAATAATTCAAAAAGTTGAATGTATTAACAAGAAAGTGTTGCTTTTTTATACTCTAAAAGCTATAAATAAGGATTATTCTGCAATTGCTCTACAGTATTTTGAGTTCAGGATGTAATTAATATTATTAAGAAAATACAGATCTTCTCAAAGTACCTCTGATAGCACAGTTGACATGGGAGGGCACTTTAGTGAGTAGAGTGATGTGGAGTTAGTTTGGCTGAACTTTAACAGAATTCCTCACCACTGCAGTCAGAACTCACTAGCTACTCCTCAACTGAGAAACCAGGGGCTGAAAAAAAGAGCCTAAACCATCGTACACTGTTTCTCTTCTGTATTTGAGTCATTTAGTTCACACCAAGGAAGGTCTTTTCACATTACAGAAGAGCTTTTTCCTCTGAAGTACTGAGAAGCTCTGATTCCTGACAGAATCAAGGGAGATGCTTTTAAACTAGTTCAGCATCTTGCCACAGATGCTTGCCACTGCACATCCTAGATCTTAAAATGGTAAACGTTGTGACATTATGAAATAGAGATGAAAAAGAATGCATTTCAAATCACCCCCTTTTTTTGCAAATATGAGGCAAATCCACAGAAAGCAAGCTATTACCTCGATGATTTACCTATAGACCGGAAAATCAAAACTTAGTTGCTTTAACCTCTGTAAAAAGGGTCTCAGATGCATGTGTCAGAAAATGAATTCAAGGAACTGGTTGTTCTTTATTCTCATCCACACAATTGTTCCTCTGCAAAAGCATCTAAATAGAAATAGGGCTGAGTGAGAGGTTTTTCTTAAATATGTATTAAAGTCTACAAAATGGCTTGCCTGAATAACTAACTGGAACATTCAGTTCCAGGGGAAGAAAAAAATAAAAACACTACATGTGATAAAAGCCCGAGTCCTACAGTAAGAAACAAAGTGAAACAACTAATCTAATGCTACAAACTGATGTACGTGTCTGTGTGTATATGTATCAAATTAAGCATGATGCAAACTGTATGGACTAAAGGGTGGAGATTGTATTGGGTCTGACTGAGACACAGTTAATTCACCCCACATCTGCCCTCACAGTGCTATGCTTTGAGTTTGTGGCTAGGAAGGTGTTGATAACATACCAGTGTATAACTACATGTAATGGAAACCATTATATGACACAAGACAAGGCAGAAAGCTATCTTAACAAATATGTGAAACTCTTAAGATGAACAGTGTAATGCACATTCTCTGAGCAACTCAACTGAAATGGATAAATTACAGGCACAAAGGAAAAAAGCTAACAAAAGTATCACTGACGATTATTCTTAGTATCTTACAAAATGCACACACACCATCCTTCCAGGAACAAGAAGTACAGCAATCACTCACTTCCCTTGCGTACCGAGTTATTAGTTGACACCTGTATGTCTGGCACATACTCCTCTTTCTAATGAGCATCACGGAAAGCACATATTCAGCCTCAGCTATTTGCTTGCCATTGCTAGTGTTCACCATGTAGGCCAGGGCATCATTTCACAACTAAACAAATGCCAAAGAAGTCATTTTTGGAGAATATTACAATGCAATTGAAAGAACATGAAAAAAACATAAGGATCAAACCAGAAACCAGTTGAGAGAAGAAGAAAATACCCCCAAGGAATCAGAGGCTTAGACTTTTCCACGTTTTTAAAAGAGCTTCAATTCACCTACTAGCTAAATGCATGTGCCTGTGTGGCTCTTTGGCACAAATCTAGGTGCTTTGAGACACAACCAGTAGCTAGGTACCTAACTAGAGTATCATCATCCTTCTTCCCACTGCAACTGAAATTTTTCAGCCCAGTAAACTGGGGGCAAAAGTTAATAACAATTTTTAAAAGTTGATCCCCTTTGCCCTTAGGAACTGGTGAAACTTACTGAATCTTTACTTAAAATTACCCATCTCAGGCAAATGCAAAAACTGCATAGGCCTTCAACCAGAAACTTCAGTGGCACCCAATAAAAAATCTTGTTTAAAAAGGGTTGTTTTTGTTAGCAAGTAAAGTGCTTTCTCATAACGTTTGATTAAAGTAATACCAGAAACATCAGGATTCAGAATTATTCTGAAGTGTACACTACTTTCACAGACACCTGTAAGTGCAAGATGAAAAACCAAAAAATCCAACACTGACTCACAGAGCAAAGGAAAATACGTGGTGAGGTGGAGTGCCATAAACCACTCTTCTCAGCAAAGTTGTTCATCCTCTGCTCTTCATCAGTCTCCCTGCAAAATGAATACCAGAAAGAATACACTGGCAGGAACCCTAGAAACAACAAGTACTGTAGTTTCATCTGCAATGCATTAAAGATGATCACTGCTGGTTTTCTACCACAGAAATGTATCTGAATCAGTTAATAAACAGTTAGAAAAAGAAATAAAATTTTAATAATCTCTTTTTATATTCAGTTCTATTCAACCTGGTTGGATTGGTTTGCTATTTTTTTTTCTTTTTTATGCATAAGCCACAAAAAGAAACAAAAAGGCAATAAGGACTTTTCATACACACAATATCAAAAGAAGAAAAAGAAGTGAAATTAATATGATTATGAAGATTCATTGATTTGTGAATATTTATTAGTTACAGAGCCACTAAATCTCCCATCTGATAGCTTTTGTAGAAAAAAAAGTTATTTCTTACAATTTGTCCTACAGTATTTTTCATACCATCCTTTAAAAAATTAGAACCAAAAGAAAAGAAACAAAAAACCCAATACTTGTTACACAAATTACTTATTTGTTCTGCCATATGACACTTCTGAGGAAAGTACAGGGTATTGCAGTTGGTCTATTTTATTACACCTCATATTTATATAGACATTCACAGAGGTTTACAGCAATAGGCCTTCCTCAAAAATTTAAATTCAGTTTTTAAAGAATATATTATTTTCTCCTTCATTAATGAACAACTTTTAGTTTTCTTCTTGTTTTTTTTTTAATTCCACTTTTCTCCTCATAGATCCTTACACTCTCTGGTTTCTTTATCCAACAGTAAATTTCTATGTTTACATATGGTTGTCCCTACTAAGTAAAAGCAGCAAAAAAATAACAGAGCAGGAAGTATTCTATGCACTTACTTCTGGGGCATGACCTTCTGTGAGAGCACTAATCTCTGTACAGGAATGGGTGACAAAAACATTGCAATAACCCGGAGCAGAGTTCCTAAGACAGTGACCCAAACCCAGATGCCCTCCCCATCCATAAGCACACACAGTTTGTGGTGCATTCAGTTCTGCAGCTCTGGCAGTGCAGTCTTGTTATAGAGAAGTTTGTTAGTTTACAGATTCTACGGGGACAAATGAAGCCAAATGTTGGCCTTAAATGCACAAGAACTTTTGTGGAATATAACATAAGTCAAAATGTCTTGCAAATTTTTTATACCAATGATTTAATTTTGTTTCTAACAAATATGTAAGTGTAGGTGGCTGTTTTTTAAAAGTAAAGAATGATGTCTCTGCAAATTGAGAAATAAATTGTGTCCACAGTGATGAGGGGCTTTTGTAACCAAACATGTCACAGACTATTAGATTTGTCATCAAGCTGTTCTCATTTTGCAACAGGTAAAACAAACAGCAGTAGATTTGACAGTGGTTTACTCACTGAGATGTCTTTCATTGTTAACGTGAGAGATTTCAAGCTGTTATTGATGGTTACTAAAATACCATTCAGAAATCAACAGCAGGCACTGAACTTGAAAATGAGTCCTGATGTTCAATTACCACCTCTGCAAAGTTTCCTGTTTTTAGATATTTAACTGACCACCAGTTCAACATAACTTGCAGCAACTGAAAACTTTGCTTGAGTCACTAATCTCATTACTTGATAGACCAAGGTTACAGCAAACACACACTATTGTAAGAAGTAATTAAAATATCAATGTCCAGGACTATCATTCAATAATGCAAAAGAAACTCGAAATAAACAAACTGTTGGATCACACTGAGCAATGCAGAGGCACTACTGTATCAGGCAGAGTGTGAAACAAGAGCACACCACAGAGATTCTAGAAGAAAATGGGAACACCCATGAGAGTAAGAACTCGAGCTGAACTGTACTTTCCCATCAGCATGCATTCACATTTTTGCTAGCAGTATTTTCACCTAAGTCAGTAGAGTGCGTCTTTTCAAAGACTCGATAGATAAAAACAGGCTGAACTTCTCTTCATTATAAGACAGTGAAATAAGCCATTTGGTGCCCAAAGGCTTATTCAGAAGATCCCAGACATTATTCCATATGGTCCTCAATGATGGTTACTTCTCTAAAGAACTTTCCACTATCTGCATTACTGCAGTCTACCCCACACTCACACCTAAGTATCATAAAAAGACATAGATGGAAAGCTTACATGGTACCTGAGCTACATATAAAGTGGCATCTGTCCAGCAACTTCCATTAAATGAACATAGGAAGTTCCGTGGGAATGGAAATATTTCAAGTGGGAAAAACACATTGAAGATTTGCTGCCTATTTTTCACACCTAAGAGAGAAAGAACAGTATACACTTCAAGTTTGCTAATCTTTCACTTTTTGAGAGGGTTTGTGTGTCACAAGTCTAACTAGACACATGAGAAGGAAAGACAGTCAGGACAAGGAAGAGTGATTGAACAAGGTGAAGCAAACAGTCTACAGGAGATAGGAAGGACTGGTGTATACAGAAGGCAACTGTTTTTCTCAGGCAGATTTCTAAGGGCCATCAGTCTGGTGTTTCCATTAGTGCTACAGGTGGCAACTATTTTAACCTATTTATGTAATTACACTAAGATTGTCAAAGAATGAAACTAATACAATATGCTGATTCTTTAATGTTTTTGTCATTATGTGCTTTTGTTTCATGTGGACCAAAACACATGAGAAAAGTGATTTGAGTGTAACAGGAAAATTCTTCAAGTGAATTCAAGGTGTGTATATGTGAAGAACAGCAGGATTTGCGTCTGAATAGAAAGATTGATTAAATACACAGTACACTGTAAGAAAAGGATAGGGGAGTTCTTCAGTAGATACAGGAGCCAATTCTAGGTACTATTCCACTACTAAGCCAACTCACTGTTGCAAAACAACTAGCTCGCTTCATAGGCGATAGTAGATTTCAAGGCAGCTTTGGTCAGACATGTTATAAACAGAAAAAAAATGTACAGTTAAGAGATCTTATCCTTATGAGAATCTATCTGTATTTGCTCCTGTACTAAAGCCAGGAAAACTAATCTTTCTGAGGCAGACACTTCTGCCAAGTCAGGTGTTAAAGCATACCTTAATGTTATTCAGTAAGGACACTAAAAATAAAGTGCTATGTATCACAGACTGAAACTGCCCATTATACCCAGCCTTCAGGCTTTCCCATGCCAATATACAGCTTTGTGCTTAGTTATATATGTAACAAATGCACCTGGGTCATCTTTCCATATGAAAATCATTGAAAAACTGCATTGGAAAATAGGAAAAATATACATGGACATAACCATTAGAGAGGTCCTAGAAAAATCAGCTACCTCGGATTCCCAGAGCAGATTCCAATACTGAGAAAATATCAGAAGCCGTTTTGGAGCAGAAATGAAAGAAGAAAGTCAAAGTTTCTGATCTGGTGTCAATGTTTTCTACTTGCATCAACTGGCTGCCTCTCTGTCATAGAAATTTGGTTGTTTGTTTATAATAAAAAGGGAAAAAAAGCCATGCATGTCTCAAAGTGACTGGGAGGGAGGTGGGGAAATTAATGATCTTTCTAGCTATTGCAACAAATTCAATGCAGTTTACACAGGATTTTATGATTCATATGAAGACTTTTTGACCATCTCCTTGCCTGGATGACTACACAGTCCCGTTTGCAAAAGGAGATTATTTTTTTTAAATGGATTGTTAACAAGAATCTATTTACTCTTCCATAGGCTTTGCTTATGTAGCTTTCAGCTATTAGAACAAAGAATATTTGTCAAAATGTTCTATCATAGAAGAACAAACATTAGCTAGTCCACAAAAATATTAATAACAAAAAGTCCTAAACACAAGCAAAATATTGTGTTGCCATTTTTTCTCCCCCTGCATTCACTGAAGAATTTTTCTGCTTGAATCTAAAGTGGATCTTGAGACAGCAAAAATGAGGATGATTCTTTCTCTGCTGACTTTCTGTCAAAGCCACTTACCAACCAAAACATATTTTAAAAGTTTAATTTTGTAAATGTCTTTTGTTATTCCAATCATATCAAGAATATCTATATGGCATTACCTAAAAAATATAAACAGAGCATCTGACTAGCATAATTTATATGACACATATTCAATAGCCACAGTGACTCTTTCACAAAACTATTGTATTTCTGGTACCATCTCTCATGCTGTTGCAATTTTCCTCCAGTTTTCCTCCCATGTGTCAGAGACTCCATATCACTGTTCCAAAAGATCCACTTTTCTAATAGCTTCAGCTTCTTGATGATTCAAATGACTGCCTACTGGTTTCTCTCCTTAGTTAGCACTTTTACAGAATGTATTGTCTACCTCTATCATCAAATCAGAGCTCATCTTTGCTGTGAAAATGCTTTTCCTTTTTTCCTGTTCAAGAGGAACTTTATGGTTTTTCCATGTTTCCCTTATTCATCACAGTGCTTTATGCATATATAATGCCCCAAACTATTTTTAATATCTTCTTTGAACATCTCCCACTTCTGCTCTGTCACAATGCCTACAAAGGGCAGGCATCTATATATGTGATCACTTGCTTACGCTCACTAAGTATCTTCATTCTCCTTTCATACCCCACCTTTCTGTCTTTCATTTTTTTCACACAAGTTCTGCAAATTCCTTCAAGAATCTGCAGGACCAAGCGAATGCTCCCAAATCAGCTTGAATGCACTAGGGGTTTTTTTTTGCTTAGTTGATATGACCACCCAGGATATCCACCCTGACTACAGAGCAGGGACTTTACTACAACGAGAAAAAACAGTCAATGCAGCCAGAAGCTAAATTCAGAGACAAATCATCACACTTCTGCAAAGCAGTGAATTGCATTTTGTTGACACATCTTCAGTAATCTTTTGTGTACTGCCTCAGAGAGTGAAGTATTTCCCTCTAGAACAAAAATTAACAGACAAAACCATTTTATTATTCTGCAATAAAAGCCTTTCCCAAGGAATCTGGGCTCATTAATCCCCATTCAATACCATCTCATCACATTTTGTTTATGGGCCTTCTCCTGACTAGTCTTCATTGATCATTTTATTTGATTCTGGCTGACTCTCATAAAAAAAAAAATTACTGGCCATTAAGACAAGACTATGTCATTACCATCATCTACCATCTTTAAATCCTTCCTATGAACTGTCTTGAATGTGACATACTGTTAATAGTAAACAGATTGGTAGAATAATAAGGAGTTCAAAGGTGTAAAGCTGATCTGAGCAATATCTTGGCAGTTTTGGCTGTGGAGCAGCTGTATGGAACAGGACTCAGAATAAATAATAACAGCAGTGACAACAGAGCAGTACTTCTGTAAAATCCTAACTGAGGAGCTGAGTCCTACTGAATGCATAGCATCCAGGATAAGAGAGCTTGTGGAGGACACAAAGGAATTTCTATTCTATTCCATTCTGTTACATTCTATTCTATTCTCAGCTTGAGGAACCATTGCAGCAAACAATCTGCCACATACTTATGAAAAAGTAATGTGCTTGGAAATGATGAGAACTGTTTAAGGGCTGAGTGAGGACAGGAATCAATCAACCTCCCAAACATTAAACTTTTGTGGTTTGAAAAAGTACTCATGAGGTGACTTTACTTCGTTGACTTCAGTATAACTCTTCTCTTACCTTCTTTGTAACATAGGCAGAAGTCTGTGCCTTAGGTCTCATAGTTAACTGAATTTTACAGCTGAAAGCTGATTTTTAGGATAATTTTTAATCATTTAAAAAGGACCAAACATGGACATCACAAGTAAGTTAAAACTGCCAGCAACATTAGCACCTTAGCTAATACTGCAGAGTTTGCCACAATGATTATTAAAACTAAGAAGTAAAAGGTGAACTTTGAATGCTATTAAACGACTATGTAGAACAACATGGTCTGCATCTATTTGAATTAATCATCATTCTTCAGTAGAAAAAATTATCACCTTTAGTGCTTATGAAAGTCATTAAAGCTATGGAATTCTTTAATTAAGGACTTTCATATAACTACACATGGTTCTTTTTTTTTTTTTTTGGCATCCATACCTGGGTCTATCTGCTTCCTAAAGAAGTATGAGACTGGAGAGACAGCATATTTCATCTAATGTGAACACTGTCCCACAGCTTATCTCATCAAAACATTTTATATATACATTTATATATCCACAGAGATATATAAATACTGTTCTTGCTACAGTAGGCATGCTGAATGTACTGTCTCTCAGTCGCATCAAAGTTTCTTCTGCAAGAGCTCATAAAAAATTCAGATTTCTGTGCTCTAGTTTTGATAATCAGCAATGAAGTTTAACATAATTTCTATACAAACTGAATCAAACTTGAATAATACTTATGTTTCCCTACTGCTCTCAACTGAAATAAGTGTCTATCATATTCTGTGAGGGTCTGATCGTAATTACTGTATAAGTTTCTTCATTAGAGAAAATAAGTTGCATTAAACACTTCATAAGATTTGACTCACATTCTGCTTTCACATTGGAGCACCTGAAACTGCAATATTAAAGCAGAGCTTTTCTTTATCATGATGTAATTTCCATCAGCATTTGCACAATAAATACATTAAGGCTTGTTTCTGCTTTAGTCATGTATTGAAAATAGATTTTCCAAGAAAATTAAGGTGTATTACACATATTTTAACTGACTAAAGTCAGAATACCTTTTCTTTCCCCATCTTTCTGTTTACTGCTAATTAAACTAGTTGCCAGTCTTCTACATGGTGCCTAACTTTCAGAAGTAGTCTGGGACCACATCATGCACGCATCATGAGCAATGTTAATCCCCATCATGATACAAAGGTGAGCTTCACAATGCTAATGTTGGCAAAAAAAATACTGAAAGTCTGCAGGTATATACCATTTTCTGCAATAAAATTTAATTCATGGTTGGTATATGTTTAACCCCAGCTGGCAACTAACCTCACACAGCGACTTGCTCACTCCCTCCTGATGGGATGTTGGAGAGAATCAGAGGGGTGAAAGAGAAAACCCATGGGCTGAGATAAAGACACTTTAATACTAATAATTTAATAATAAAGCAAAAGCTTTGCACACAAGCGAAGCAAGACAAGAGATTCTTTCACCATTTCCCACAGGCAGGTAGGTGTTCAGCCATCCCCAGGAAAGTAGGGCTCCATCACACATAGTGGGTACTTGGGAAGACAAACACCATCACTCCAAGCATCCCACCTTCCTCTTTCTTCCCCCCTCTTTATATACTGAACATGACACCACACAGTACGGAATACCCTCGGGGTTAGTTGATCAGCTGTGACCCCTCCCAGCTCCTTGTGCATCCCCGGCCTCCTCTCTGCTGGGGTGGTGTGAAGAGCAGAAAAGGTCACTCTGTGCAAGCCCTGCTCAGCAATAATGAAAACATCTCTATGTTATCAACACTGCTTCCAGCACAAATCCAAAACGCAGCCCCATACCAGTTACAGCAGAGAAAATGAACTTTACCCCAGCCTAAATCAGCACCGTACGTTAGACTTTCTGGTAACTTAACAGTACAGGAATTAACAGCATGGAAGGAAGTAGAAGTTCAGCTGCTCTCCACCTTTGGATGCACTGAAGTAATCACAAGCACAACCATTCAGCAAATGCCTCTTCTACAGGTGCTCAGGAAATACATAATCATGCGGGGCTTTGTGACTGCCCATAAATGACATATCAAATTTCCTGTTGACACCAGGAGCAGACCCAGTTATTATATATGAAGTATCAGGAGCCACCTGATGCTGACCAGATCTTTGTGACCAACAATCACATAAAGCCCTTCAAAAGTGTGGTAGAAAGTTTAACCCCTCTTTTGTGAAACAGAATTTAATAACAGCATTTTCTTGAGTATGAAGCCAAGATTCCATTTCCAAGAAAAAAGTGATAACATGACCTTGCCCCACTCAGGAGAAATTGGAAAGCGGTTCAACCTTTGCATAAATAGTAAACAAGAAAAACATAGAAAGAAAACAAACAAACAAATATTGGAGCCCTTATCAGAATCCAAAGTAAGGAAGCCCTCGCAATAAAGTGAGCAAAGGAAAAAGTTTAATGTAGCCAAGTTTCAACATCTTTACACAGCAGACAGTAATGACTTCTGGTTCCCATTTCCAAACTTGTGACACAGAATAGTCTTGTATGCTGATTAAAAGTGATCCAAATGAGTAGGATGCAGTGTAAGGTACCCTAGAATATCTAGACATGTTTTCCACAGAAATGGAAAAAAAAGTATCCAAATACTGCCACATGAGCGTCTGACAAACTTCTCTGGAAAATAATTTTACCACTGAACAAAAATACTGAGAAGAGTTACAAGAAAAAAGTTTTTTTCTTGCGTGGTTAAATTACTAAAAATAATATTCCTTGTATCTTCTCTGAATATGGCTTCCTACTTCAGAGGTTACTTTCCTCATATTCAGTTCTGCAGGCTTTTACACACTAATCAGTGAAAAAGATTACAAAGTAGAAAAGAATTCCGGTAAGTCACTCAGTTCATGGAATGAGTAACAACCAGTGCAGTGAGTGTCATTCCATGACTCACTGGCTACATGTTTATTCTTGATAACCTGCATGCTTTTGAAAGCCAAAAACTGGACTATTTTTAAAAGCCAATTAATTTTCTGTTAGAAAACCCTGCTGGTTTGCAGCCCTGTAGGTAAACCTGCCCCTGTAAACCCCTGCCTGGTTTGTTACCAGCACAGAGCTTCCATAGGGTTAAACATCTGGGGAACATAGTACAAAGAAAAGATACCAGGTTTAGAGCACACTGAGATCAACAGCTACAGATCAGGAGCTGCCAGTGCAGAAATGGGTAAGACAGATGGGGAAATGGGACTGGAATGGAGAACTCTGGTGAATGGTACTACATGAGTGCAGTGGTAGGTCAGAAAAAACATCCTTGAAATTGCAGGAGGAGCGAGCAGGGACAGCTGGAGTAGTTGAGCACTGTTCAGACACACAAGGCAAATTTCTTGGAGTTCCTGCGCATCAGTGCAAGATAAAATCTGTTTTGACAAGCACTGAGGCTTTGCACTGCCTTGAGTTAATGCAGTAATTCACTTTTGTCACCACAGACCACACATTAAACACATGTATGGTTCCTCCCTTCCAGCAGCAAACGAGGCTGGCATTGCAGCCCCTTATCAGCACTGCACTAATACTATAGTGGTGGACAAATTAAAAACTGTAACATCATTTTAAAATATACACAGCATCTTCACATGCCACTTGGCTTCTCAAATTCTATCCTATTTACATTTCCTTGAAAAACAATTTTTAAGCTAGTGACACTCCTGGCTTCCTCTGAACAAACATATTTTAATACATTTAATACATACTGAATTGGGCATGTGCTCTTGTCTCAGGCTTTTTTTTTCCTTTACAAAATTTCAATAACTACTTTACTTGGACTGTTCCATGCCATAACACATTCTGCCTATATTTTTCTAGTCTGCTTCACAGCTTAGTGTCTGGATTAGAGTCCCTAGAGAACCACACAGTTTTCTTACCTCCTATAACCGGATAGAAGTAATTACACTGCAGACCAATGCGTGCTCACAAAGTCAATATTTGTATATTACCATTCAGAATGAATACAGATACTTATAGCCAAGACAAATGTTCAGTGAATTGTCTGGAGAAAGATTCTAAGAAAAACAGTGAAGAAATTCCTTTAGATGTCTCCTGCATATTGCACAGGACAAAAATGTTATAAAGCATCTCCATGAGAATAAATCATTTTCATAACTTTAAAGCCACTTTTCAGGGAAAATACATTTTCATTGACAAAAAGAGTATCAAGTTTTGTCTTGCTCTTGTTCTATAATCCCCAGGCACTAAAAAATGGAATAAATACATTAACTTGACAAAAATTTCTCCAGGATATGCCATCTTCCAACTACAGCAGTAAAAAGGCTGAATTCAGTTCCAGTGCTTTATCATTTAAATGATGAAGAAATCTGAACTTCCACCAGAGGTAAAGCTTGAAATATTTAAGTCAATGTGAAGTCAAAAATGAAGCCTGCCTTTCAGCTCATCATAGCACAGCACACAGGCTGGAAGGTTGTCAAAAAATCTGATTATACAGAAACTTCATGAACAAAATTATTTTGTGTTTTCACCAGTTGCTACATCTAGTGTTTCAGACAAAGGAGCAAAGGGTAATTTCAAAACTAAAACCAGCAGATATCTCTTCCTCTCCATGGACTACAGAAAAGATACTGACAGTGAATCTGACAACATTTCACATGGAATAATTGAACATAGTAAAAATAATTAGTTAAAATAAAGCTGCCCCTTATGTGAGATGCCCCATAGTAGTATACATGAAGACTGAGATTAGTTCCTGTCTGCATGTTGCAATATTAAAAAGTCCTCCAGTGAGTGGTACTCGTTAAAACGGAGACCATCTTCAATTAACACAAAGACATCTTGTTACTGTAAAAATGTTGTTGTAACACCCTCAGAAATAACAAAGAAGTAGCTCTGTAAACACACCTGTTTCAAGGTTCTGCGAGTGTGCAATTTGGCCACAAGGAAAATGCACACATCTAAAGTTTGCAAGATGTTTGGTACAATAACATAAACACAGTACAACCTCTTCTTTGTAGTGCACTATTCTCTAGCAAATTTCCACTTACCAATATACTAGACCAATATAATGAAAATCCTCTTCCACACACAACAGTGGTTGGACTCCATGATCTTACTTTTCCAAACTAAATTATTCTATTATTCGATATCAATTTTCAATCAAAACCCCCTGTTATTTCTATTCCATTGTTTCTAAATAGAGATGCAAAGGACTTAGTATTACTATTCCCTACAAAATTATGTAATATAGTCTAGAATCAATAGATGCTTTCAAAAGAGACACTATCATCTCACTCTGTTCTCCCTGGAAGCCAGTTCTATGTAGACACAATTGTATGTTAGCAGTAAAAAGGAAAGGGAAAACTTAGAACTTAAATATGTCATTGCTAAATAAAGAAGAAAACTACCCTGTCTTCTGGAATATGAGTTCCTGCCCTTCTCAGGGGAGTTTTTAAGATTCACACTAAATTAGATCAGTCGGTAACTGAGATACTTTAATTAAGATACTACCATTCTGCCTTCTTTCTGATTAATTCTGGTAAGATTTGAACTACTTTGTTTGAACAGCCATAAATTTTTCTGTGTTTGCCTTTGAAAATCATTCAGCACAATTCCCCATGAACAGTTTAGTTCAACCTCCAACCTGTCATTTTAAATTTTACTATTTAAAAGATCTTAGCTTTTAACCTTATGATTCATTTATGGTCAAGTTGAGTTTTATTATTCAAAAATATAATTTCTAGCTTTGATCATTTAGTGCCTAAAGGCTAAATTGATACATTTGTGTTCAAAAGCAGTTCAGAAAAAAGTCCTTATCCAACAAGAGTAAAACTGCTGCTATTACATTACCCAAAATACGCGGCCTGCCTCTTAGCTTTATGAAGTTCTTTTCTATTTCCACTTTCTTACTTGCTCAAACTTTTTTACCATTTACAGATGCAAAACCAATAGAAAAAAACCTGAAAATAAAAAATGAACTCACAACAATTTCTTACGAAGAACTACTTGTTGGAATAGAGGTAGGAATTTAACCACTCTCTCCTTTGTCATCCAGGACTCTGCATAATAGACAGTCTTGTGTTCCACCTTGCCATTCCTGTTCTCTTACCCATATATACACCTGGAAAAGGACTTCATTCCAGGGTCCCTGTAGAAGCAGCGAGAAACAGCTCAAAAGCAGCTCTATTTGGTGTGGAAACTATTATTAATAGAATGAATTTCTTGATGATTGTAAGAATGCTGTAGAGAGGACATTTATCAGGCATGGATTTGGTTTAAGCTTGAAAAGTCATATTTGGAAGGAACTGAGATGAGTCACTTTGAAGCTACCTGTCTTTTTGTAAAGATGGTTTTCCTTCAGTCATAACAATAGCCTTGGAAAAATCAATATACTTTTTTTTTTAATTTAGCTACTTTAGACTTCTTTTTAGACTAACAACTCTTTCAGGAGCTTTTTGGGTTTGTGTTGTCTTTTAGCACAGTGGCTGAACTTTAATTCTGAAGGAGTTTATCTATTAAGCTATTTAATAGTAAAATCCCACTCAACCCATTTGAGATGTGAGCAGACTCTGTGTTCATTTAAAAAGTGTATAGACCACATGCCTTCTGTTTGGATCCACATACAGGCAGTGATTAAAACCTCTAGTTGTGAAGACAGTTTATCTCCCAACCTTTCCTTGTATTTACAGAGTCAGTTAAATTAATTACTTTCAGAGATTAAATTTACTACCAGTGGGGAACATTCCTGCCTGTACTACTAGTAGCACTCCTGTTGTCCACTTAGGCAGCAACAATAAATCATGTAACATAACCCTATTCATAACTACTAAGCTTTAACAGGGAAATCTAAAGAACAAAAAATCTGGTGTTGCTGTGGATTTCATCTAAGCTGCTGTAGTTTCCATCAGCCCAAGATCTGTCCTTACTCCATAAAAAAGCTAAAAGAACAAACAGTAGCTGAGAGTGAATGTCAAAGGATGAAATTTGACATAAACTAGTTGATCCTTAAGACAAAAAGTTTTAAGCAGGCATTCAAATTGCAGTACTAGTGACCAGACTCTTCGCTTCTAAGGATTTGACTAACAGGGCTGCAAAAAAATGGAAGGATTATCAGTTTTTGTGTTCCAGCACCTGCTCCTTGTAGACTAGGTAACAGACGAAAGGTCTATTCCTCCACAAGTATGTCCATTAGGGGTCAATTAGAAGATGATCATGGATATCATCACTTGAGCTGACAAACTAAGAATTACTTACAACTGTACATCTGTTATGAAACCTCAAGCATAGCGGAGTGTTCATAAGTATCTCACTTAAAAACTTTAGTTCAAGCTCTTTTCACCATGAAAGGTGGAAATAAGAAATGGGATTCCCCTTGGCTTCATCTGGAGTCCTGCAAGAAAACACTCCTTAGGTATTTTGTAAATATGCAATATGATCGGTCCTGTACTTTCCTATAAATAAGCAGTAATTAAACAGTCATATTGATCCTAAAGGCTGACATCATTGAGGCTGTAACTCAGCATCTGCTATCACACAGCTATTATTCAATAGTTTGCAGATTCAGGCAGAACATATTACATCATACACACATCTTGAAGATTTATGCCTAATCACAAGGAGCATACATTTGTTTAAATAAAGAGTACACTCATCACACAATATCCACTTATGTGCCATAAGATGTAATAATTCATTTAGCAATAATAATTTTGTCCTTCTTCTCCCTAGAGAAATTCATATTCAAGCACACCACTACATCTTGAGTTGGGATAGATAGGTCTTCCTAATACACAATAGACCTATGCTATTTTAAATGTATGGCCAAGCTTTCAGCCCTCCTGTCAGCCTTCAAGAAAGAAAAGCATCTTGATAGACATGCATGAAATTTCTCCTGGACACAATGTCACTCAAGATACCTGAAAGGAAAAAAATTATGTGCACAGTATCAATAACCATGAGAAGGAAATGAAATTTAACCTTTCTTGAGACAGAAGAAACAATGAAAAAAAATGATTCAGGCATCATCCTGTGCTCCCATTCCTCCCAGTCCCAGTTCAGGGTCTTCTGACCCTAATGACAAAAAAAATGCACATTTCCCTTGCTTTCCTCAAAATAGTTCAAGTGCATTCGTTCAAGTTTTAATGCTGGAAAAATACATGTGCTAGAGCTTTTTCTTCATGAGTAAAGAAGAAATAATGGACAAATAGATTGAGAAAGAGAGAACTAGCTTGTTAAAATCAATGGACTTGCACTCGGTGCCATGCTCATGCATTTAAGGATTTAGATCAAATCTGTCTTTATCCAGAACTAAGGCAAAATTCCTACCACAGAATGTTCAGCTGTGAGGAACTGTGGCATTTCTTACATTTTAATTTCATGTTCTTCTAAATCATGTACCTTTTATAAATGTTCTGACTTAAACTGTAAGCATTACATTATAGCAATAATAAAGTGACTTATTGCTGACCTGTTATCTTTGAAGTTCCAGAATGACAAGAAAGGCTGAAAAATGGATTTTATTACATCCACTTCTCTTCTGTGAGAACAGATCAGACTTCTCTGACTTATCATTTCCCAACAAACCAATTATCATCTAACTTACCTGTTCATAAATCAGTTCATGACTGTTTCACATTACTATGAATATATGAGGAAAAAGTCTATTAAGAAATAATAAGAAAAATCATTTAAAATGTGTATCACACGAGGCACAAAACCAGTTAGCTGAAGAAGATAAACAGAATCTGTGTAAGAATAGAATAAATTTTAAAAAAACCCAAACAAACAAACAGGAACTAATTTATGCAATCAAAATCCAGAAAACCAGATTTCAACTCCAAATCAAAATGACAAATCTGTGTTGATATAAACTTTAATTACTGAACCTTAGGTATTTAAATGGCAGCTCAATACAACATAACTTCAACCATACCTTGTTGTTGTTGAGATTGAGCAGTTCCCTCTACACAGCAGCATAAGGAACATCACACAGCTTCAGTTTGCAAGGCTTTCTCTAGGTGGCTACTGACAGTTTCTCTATCTTTTTGATATATAATTCTTCATAGGTTGCATGTAGCGCATTTGAGAAATAGATGACATAGGTTCACAAGGTTTAAAAACCTGAAGTTATATGAGGAACAGGTCTAGACTAAAATAGTAATTTTTGTCTCAGTTTTCATACGTGCACTCATCTGATAATTTTTCCATTACATAGCTCATTACACAGCTCATAGAAATTCCTCCTGTGCACACTCTCAAAGTGTTTCAGGGCTTCACTTGTTGACAACCATTACTTTGCCAACTCTGCATATAACAGCAAGGTTCCCTGTAGGATCATATTTTCCAGGATTTTAGTTGCCTCATTACCCAAATGAACCTTTTGGATGGCAGAATTTCACAGTTTGTCCAAAGTTTTAATTACTCTGGTACTATTCTTTGAATTACTGAATCCCCTGGTGTTCCACAAAACCAGGCTCAGTTTTCACCACCATATTCCATCAATCTTTTTAATAATCTCTTTTATCTGGATTATTTTTTTCAATTTTCCAATTCCCTTTATTGTCTTACTTTACCCTCCCATTCCTGTAATTTTTCACCCTATGATTGGCACTGGTACTACTACTGCCATTTATAAACACTACTCCTCAATCTCCCATTAAGGCTGCTGTTTATTTTCCAGTGTTAATTACCATTTGGTATTTCAAAACCATCTTATGAGAATGACAGTCATGATTAGGCCCTACCATATAAACAAGTTTTCTAGAAATTCATCACAACTGAATTTTACACTTTATAACCCATTGAAATGGATAATTAACTCATCATGCACAGAAACATGGTCAACAGAGTTCAAGAGAAGGAAAAGCCAAGGAAACAAACTTCAGATTTCATCACAAACAACGAAACCTAACACTATACATTATGCTTTTGACTCTCCCAGGCAGATAAGTGATGATTCCTTTAGTTTATTATTACCCTATTCCTATATTAATGAATTGCATTAAATGTCAAATCGGAATATTGTGCTGTTTGAGTCTTCAAACTAAAGTTCACACGGAACATAAGTTGTGCTGGAATCTTTTGTCCACTTTCATCTCCAGAGCAACATTCAAGCTGATTTTATATGTAAAAACTGTGTTCTGACTTTCCTGTGAGAACAAAATTCACTGAAGATAATGGCTTCTCCAGTAGCTCACAATTAGCCCAAACACAGTCAGTGTCTCTGCTTAAAGATTATAACAATATATGCAGCTATCGCTTCATTGCATTTCATTAGCACATTGAATTTCATTAGAACATTACTTCCATTGAAGTATTTACTTGTATTCAACATGTGAAAATAAACATAGCCCAAGTTGATAGAACATATAGAATGATTGAAGATCAAGTTGATAGAATGATTGCTTCAATCATCAGTTTAGCTCACAGACCTCACAGCTTGTGGCTAAAAGTTTGTTCTTGTTACATCTCTCTGTTCATAACTTAATTCAGACGACATTTACTGATACGCTTCCACACAAAACATTAGTTTACACTATGTCAACAACATTTGTAGCAAGTAAGTTTATTATTATAGATTGGGACTGGAGTTAGCAAATTGGCTTGCAACATTTCCCACAAAATAATATTCTGCAATGCAGAGGATAAGTGCTCTTTACCTTTAATTAGTTGTTCATGGGGTTATTGCTGCCTGCTTTTTCTGTTGCCCTGTCCATGAAACATAAAATATAGACAGAAAAAAAAATACGTCTTCACTCAAAGTCACACAACACACCTGTCAGCATTTACAACACTGCTATATAGTTAGTGTGCAGTGGGAACCCACCATGCTTCAGAATCATTTCTTGTAACCATTTGGACAGTCTTTGAGGAACACAGACATGTTGGCACCCCATAAATTGATGCATTTAGTTTTCTCTCTATGCCCAGTTTTACACATATTGACACCAATTATCCATTCCAGAAAATGCAGGCTAAGACCACTGCAATGAACCTGTCAAGTATTTTTTTCATTCTGGCAAACAACAGACAACACTTCATATAAATTGAGGTTCATTATATTCAGTGTGTTGGCCATTGAAGCAAAAGCTAATTACTTGAACTGGGATTTAAGTCTCTCCTATAGTTTTCAATTGGACTATTGACTATTCTTCAATTGCTGCTTCATCATGGCTGTTTTCAACAGTTTTTATCCTAGTATTTTGTGAGGCAAATGTAGAGAGCGGTGAAGTGATAAAGAAGCAGCAAGCTTTCCACTCTAAAGCCAGACACCATGATTTGTCTGTAAGATGATACGCGTGATCTTTAGCAATAGAACTTGAAAAATGACCATCAGCCTCCTACACAAAGGCAGGGGACAGATACGATTTCATTCCAAGGAAACAAGGCTTGTGGGAACCAACCTTTATCTTCCCAACAAATAGTCAAGGGGTAAAGGGAAGTGGGGTAAAAGGATTAATTCTTCTTTCGCTTACTTAATGTCCTTCATCCTACTGGCCAGCTTCTGTATACTCTTCATGGAGAACTTGCACCTATTAAAGGTTAAAAGAGACTAAAGACACGTGAAGTGAATACAAATCAGATAATTTTATTCAAAACCAGTCAAGGCAAAAGGAAAACCAAAAGCCTTAGAAGATTCTGATCACTATCTAATAAGCACTTAGCTTTCATTTTCAATAATTTAGTGGACTCTATATCAAGACAGGCGGAGATGTACCCAGAAGCTAATAGGACCTTGAGCAAGAAATGTGAATCCATTGTCTAGGTGGGACCCAAGTCTGAGATTTAGACTTCTTCTACTGCTTCAGACTTCATTCCTGCCTTCAAGCAAGTAATTTCAGATTTTATCCAGAATTTGCTGCAATATTTAAAAGCAAAAATTCAAATATGAACATGAAATGCTTCACAGAATTAAGAAAGCTGGGACAAATAGAAATCATTCCATACAGCACTGGATCTTTGTAACACTGAAATTCCTTCACCATGTGCACACAGGGATCCGTGCAACGTAAGCAGAAGAGCTTACCCTACAAAACACAGCTTCATGTGATCTGCCTGAGTTACATTAAGTCTCACCGGTCCCCCTTCAGCCTTGTCACATACACTGAGGCCTGCATGACCCTTTTCCAACAGAGGAAGAGTCTCCCTTGTCTGTCAGAATCTGGTTCAAACAATGCTTCAAGGCATAGTTTATTAATGCTGATATAGTTGCCCATGGACAACACACAATATTTTAAAAGATACTCTCTTATATGTGCAAATCAATATCATACAGCAATTCTTCCTTCTCTTGCAGCTTATTCTAGTATCTAATTCTCTTGGGCAATCATGAGATTTGCAAACCTCTTACAAAGATTTTAACTAAAATGAGATTCTAAGGACTGCAAAAGTTTTTCTTTGAAGAATATCAAGTATCAAGCTGGAGTGGGGTCCCTGACTAGGTTCAGGGAAATGATCAGATGTCAGAGTTCGGAGAAAATGCAGCACTGTAAATGGAGCAGGGCTCTAAAGGGACTGCAAAGGGGCTTCCAAGTGCAAGAGCTGCTTGAAAAAATGCTCCTGTGAGAAACACTAAACTTGGGGTCTCCTGGCCTACTGATCAGCCCCTCATGGTTAGAGTTACAAATAAAGAAAAAGAGAAAGCACTGAGGTAGACTTAGAAGATTGCTGGGAAAGTGCTGTCAAAGGAAACTGGAGCTGCAAAGTTTTTGTCTGTGGATTACTGGCTTTGTAAATGGAGTGGAGTCTAAGGTTCCACCAAGGCTCCATTTAGGATTGAAAGAAAATGCAGAACTATAAGCTGAAGGTAACTCTAAAGAAAGATTAAAAGCCCTTAGAGGACTATTTTGTTATGTATTTCCACTCATTTTATGGTCTCCTCCATCCATTGTTGAAGAACCAGGATGGTATTTTTAGCACAATTTCAGTTTGCTGAAACTTGGGCTAATATGGTTGATACAATAAGTTATGAGAGTCAGAAGAAGCAAGGAAGGAGTAGTGGAAGATGACTATTCTTTCACTCCTAAATAAAGTGGCTGTCACAGGAGAATTTATAATTAAAACTATTAAAAGGGGCTTAAGATATTACTCTTCTGTACATGTCAAATAACACCTGCCCAGACTCACTAGCTAGCATAGCAGATTTGCTAACCACTCTTCACAGCCAGTGTCCAAACGACGATGTTGTATTCGCCATTTGTGAACAGAGGAGCAATGAATCTGCCCCCTGTGTGACTCAAATGTCAGGTTTTTCCAGTACTAAATGGCTTGGTGCAATCTCTTTAGAGTACTATTACTCTAAGTTTTGGGTTAGGTATGAGAAATTAATGACTGAGAAATAGAAGACACTGATGCTTATTCTGTGTTCCCTAACTGTATTAAGAAAGACCATCATCCATAATTATTATAGGGAATATATATCTATATTCCCTGTACATTATTATAAAAGAAATAATTTCCTCCAGAAAAGGCAACAAAGTAAGACTTTTAGGGAGAGAAGCAACAGATGCTATATATAAAATCATGAACTAGTTTTCCCTTAAAAGGTCTAAAATTCTAAGTTCATATATATGCAATTTTGGAAATTATAGCATTCAATGGAACACATTAACTTAGGAAATTACTTCTTTAAATTAAGGTTACAGAACCAAGATTGCTGTGGCTATTTGAAGGAATAAACATTCAAAGATTAAAATGTGCCTTTAGGACTTGAGAGACCCTGTTACAACACCCTCTTCAGGCATTTCATTTATTAATGAAATAAAGATATTTAAAAGAATCTCAGCTTCCCTGTCTCATTTTCCCAGCTCTTTGTCTGTTATCTAAGCATTCTACTTAACTAGTGCTGGGAGAGAATAAATATATCAGAGGGTGAAATGCATTCATATAATTTTCACTGTAGAAGTGGGGAATGCATAATTTTATTATTTTTGTGTATAATAAAAGGAATTATATACATAATTCTGAGCCTTATATGCATTCCAATGCAAACAGAGGAAACAGCAATTAGAGCCTTACTATGAAAAACTGTAGACAGTTCTGTATTAAGGAATTCACAGTGCCAGATGTTGATCCTACCATTATTTATGCACAGCCATAACTCAAAGAACATAAGTAGTTCATTGACTGAATTATCATTCCAACAAGTGTTTCTGCAATCAAACCCAAACTATTTGATGACAGACAACAAGTGGATTACCACACAGATAGCAAAAAATAATTTTGAATCATTCCTGAGCTGAAGCACATTAATAAAATCCCCTTTAAAATGTTTTCATTATGATTTCCCAAGAGACTACAAAGTATTTATGCACCCACAGTTTGACTTACAAGGATTCTTGTAACTAGCACTCTTCCAAATGCAATCACAGAATTCCCTAGCATAGAAGTTAATTATCCAAAATATTGCTGATTTTGACTGTTAGTTATGCTACTGCTAGTCAAAAGGAGTTCTAATTAATTCATATTTCACCGGAAGTTGTCTGCACACAGGCAGTGAAGGAAGAAAGATGAGCTGCTGAAGCAATGAGTACAAAAAGAGAACTACAGCACCCCCAGTTATTCACCCAAAGACAAGCTCTGCTTTACAGGACATGATGCTTCATGGGCATTTGTCTGCTGACACCTTTTTGACACCAATATAGCCTTTATACTCCTTTACTGACCTTCTGAAGCCAAAGACAATCAAATCTCATAATGAAGAAAGGGGCTTTCCAGAAGTAATATTTTTGTATTGTGTTACTTTGCATGTACTTTTTGAGCTTCAAACTTCCTTGGCCAGATGTCAATGATAACACAACAATTAACTCAGCTGTGTGATTTCTTGCCTGGAAGCATAAAAGTATTCACTGTGTGATCTGTCTTGATTGAGCAAACCACCGAAACAGAAAGACTTCTTTTCTGTAGTGATTTCCATTAAGAAATTCCAGCTTCTTCAATGATCTATAAGATTTGTGTAATAAGATAGAGTCTCTGCAGCTGTTGAATTTCAGTGACTTAAGGTAGGAGCTTCATTAATAAGACTATTTATTGCTCTGCTTGTAATCATCAAAAATTATGTAATCCCTAATCTGCAGAGCAAGGTTTTTTCAGTAAGATCATTTCAACACTAACATATATTCACATCATATAAACTATGGTCAGTCATTTTTCATAACTTTTTAATGCATACATGCCTTAGCACTTGTCAAGGGTAATTGTATTAGTGGATTGGTTCTGTGCCTGACGACACCTCAGAGACAACTCAAGAAATTCTATAATACACATTTATGCAGGATTATCTATGTATAGACACCACATGCTTACTTATAACCTACAGGTTGGTTTTGTCATCACACACAAGGTTTTGAAATTAAGCTAATTCAGCTGGTTTTCTTTTGGCTTTTCATCACCAGCCCCATGCCCCTCACCTACTCTAACTTTTCAAAATGCAGTTTACACAAGGTCCTAATTCAACCTATGACATTCAGGCATTTCCTTGCTTTCCCTTCTCTCTTTCAAGTCAGCATTTTATCTTCATTAATTCAAAATACCTTTTCTTTCTTCCTTTCTTTTTTTAGTTTCGTCCAATGAACACAAAAGAACTACCCTAAAAATAAGACTTCCAGACTTCCATCTTCAAGTATGATACTTTTGAAATACAAGCTCACTCAACTTCTGTAGCAAGATGAAACTGGTTTGTGTATATGAAGACACAATGAAGATTTTTTCCCTTACCTTTTTATACTGTTGCTTCTTTTTGTGTACATAACAGACCACTAGTATGTTACTCTTACAGTATTTACTTTCCAAAACACCTCTCTTCAGTTAAAAAAATACCCACCGAAATATAAGGAATCAGGGACAGAGAATCATGCATCTGAAGATACTATTTTAAGGGCATATTTTTGTAAAAAAATAAGAGGACAATTAAATGTGAAGAGCTACTTCAGAGTAGCTAAGCGCCTTGACAACACAAACACACCACCTCTTTCTTTTCCTATGTTTTCCAGCTCCCTGTTTAACAATTCCAATCTACAGCCTGCTAGACAACCACATCAATGTGCAGCGTGGTCACTGTAGTGGCCGCATAGGTCAGCATGACTACATGACTCTGAGATGCTTCTGAGCTCCAGGGAGCTTTGCCCCTTCTCTTGGCTTCTGCGGCATCATGACCTACAACAGAGCGAAACCAGCCCAGGCAGTACTGGGACACCAATTAAGCATCATGCTGTGTTCATTGAAACCTTGCTGGGACTGACAGGTTTGTTCTCTTACATGCCTCAGGCACAGGGCTGAGATCTTTGAGTGCCTGTGACTAACATCCCCCCCCCATTCATTAGCAGCATGCCAGTCATAGTTATGTTGAGGAAAATACTGCCATATGCAGAGCACGGAATTTTCGGGCGCTCAGCTTAGCGGAGGAAGTGTAGCTAGGAACTGGGCTCTACAACTCTGAAAGAAATTTAGAGTGTAGAAAACTGCAGCTGACTCAGGATCTGTTGATAAGTGACTAGAAAGTCATGGAGAGAACATTCTCTTTCCAACCTCAACTTAAAAAAATCTTTGTGCATTTGAGTAGAAACAACTTTAACGTTGCTATGTTATGTTACAATAATTACACTCCAAAGCATAAAAAATATAGTCTCTTGATAATACAGCATGTTTACCACATCAAAAATATTCAGTGTTTTCTTCCAAAGAATATTCTTGAAAGCTTTGTGAATTAAGTATGTTTACAAATGAAAAGTGTCAGAAAGCAAAACAGAGCAGAAAGGTTATAAAACACTAACAAAGTAAAGCTATATATGCTGTGGAGTAAAGTTTTACCAAGTACATCTAATGGAACCTCATTAATTTATTTCACTTTTTAACAGATTTCTGAGCTTTCTAGTAGGAAAACAGAAACTATCACCAGATTTGGATGTTTCAGACAGCTTCTTGTTTAGTTCAGAACGGATTTCTACTCCCATAATTATTCCATCCAAAAATCTCAGTAGCATGTACATTTTCTGGAAATAAAGAATTCTCAATATACCTCCCGCTGTTCCAGGTGGGAAAAGCAGTAATTAGTTATATGCTATGATCTTGCTGTATTTAAAATTTATTTCTTGCAACTAGCTTTAAAATACCTTATTTCCTAGTAAGATCAAACCACGGTCAGCTTCAATTCTTGCCTTCTATTCAACCTCTCCTAGCGTGAACATGCAGAAACAGTTAAAATTCCATCCTTTCTCACTAACCAAGTGAGAAAGAGGCTATACAGAGCCACAAAAATTGTAAGTGAAAAGTAATTTAGCACCAACATTGCTAAATGATCACAAAGACCAACACACGACTTTCATCTTGTTTTGTCCATGGACAAATACAACTATATAGACCAAATACATAGCATTATAGCTGCTTGCTGGTACACCACAGTCACTAATATACCATTATGCACAATGTTCAACACATATTCTGGAACAATCAGTGCCAAGCTCCAACCAGGTATATGGCATAATCTCCTTGCTGTGCTGATTAAGCTGAATTGAAGCTTAAAAATGAGAGAGAAAAGCCCAACTGTTAATTTTCAACCACTTCCATTCCTTTGCATATTTATTAAAGCCAATATTTGTTAGGTAGTCATTCAAACATGGAAATGAAATATGTAAAAAACCTGAGCAGCAGAGTAGGTGCTGCTCTGCTTTGACATGCCAAGAGTCAAGCAGCTGGCTTAGCAGTGATCTTGCTGAGGAATATAGTCTGCTTTTATTTAGTTCAAAACTTGGTAAATCTGATAAATAGCTGATGCAATTTCTATTTCTAACACAAAGTAAAACTGAATTGGAAAAATCAGAAGCCAAATTTGTGTATTAACTTTATGTTCATGCTTCAAAGCATACCACCTGAAGCTGACAGTTCTTATCTGACATAGTTTTAATGTTCCAGGGGAGCACAGAAAGCTATATCAGGATATCAATTTTTCAAAATGTGTTAGATACCTGTTCACTCTGAATAACTTAGCTTTATGTGGCACTTCAGCTGCTGAAAAACAGTGTTCAACTCTACTGTCCCTCTGCACCCCAGGGAATTTCACAAAGACAATATGCAATAAAAGATTACTACCTTTTCACGGTCTGGATCGAAGTTTACTAAACTTTCACAATCTCTTGCTACAGACTCCACAGAGACGTCTCTAGAAATCCAAGAAACAGCAATAAAACTACTTTCCCAAAGCCCTGATAGTCAAGCACAGCTGCACTGGAGAAACAGAAAACAATAAATGAGGCTCTGTGGTTAAGGAGAAACACCTGAGCCAGTTTAACACAGCTGCTGACATCTCCCATCGTTTGCTTTCAGTGGCATGCAGCAACATTTTCAAGAACCAGAGATAAGGATGATGACAAAATGCTGTCATACCAATCAGATTTTGGCAAGAGATCTTCATACCTCTCTTCTTAAAGACTTAGCCCACATTCTTGAGACTTTTCTCACAGGCTCTTTTGTATTATACTTTTCAGCTTACCTACTGTTATTATAAAGACTTATAGCTACAAGCTCCAGTTGAAGGTCTCATTGAGATCCATATTACACAATCACTGGACATGAATTCATTAATAGGAGGGACAAGAAAGCAACTAGTATGTCATCACCAGCACTAACTGTGTCTTGCAACACTTCTATGTTCCAAGGCAAGATGACACCACTAACACAACCTAGTGATAGTTTTTACCTTGTGTGGAGTCCAAAACCACACAGCTATGTGAAAGCAGCAGGAAACAGAATATCTTTTTTTTTTGCTAAATTATACGTACAGAGAATTAATACAAAGTACTAACAAATTTAAAAGGCTCTAGTTTACAGGGGAAAAAAAAACCCAAAACAAAAAAACAAACCCACCCTGCTGGGTTTGTATGTGCTCTATTGATAAAAAGCACATCTAAATTTGCAGATTTGATCAAATATTCTGCCAGCTTTACACAAGGTGATTTGACAAGTACAGAACCTGAAAGCTGACAGCAGATAAAAAATACATCAGCATTATTTCATATTTTACTGCTCTTCTGAGAAAATTGACTTGCCTGCAAACTACCAGAAACCACGAGGTCTCTTCAGGGACTCTTCCCAGAAAAAAAAAATTAAAAAAAAAATATATTCCTTTTCAGAATACTTGGGCAGTGGGGCAGGGAAGAGACTGGATGATAGGTGTGTTACTTACCAAGTCTTTTTATATTCCTACCTAAGTTCCAGTCAAACCCAGGTTCCAGTTTACTAGTGATTAAGAAATTGAGGATATCTTTTCCTTTCCTTCCTCTTCCCCAGGACACTATGTGGCTAGTTTTCTTCAACTTTCCAGTTCTCCAACTGAGTGGCTAAGCTATGCTAAGTAAACTGCACACACATACTGTATGCAACTCAGGAGCAGTAAGGTGACCTATCTTCCCTACTCTGCAGGAAAAAATTAAGTACAATGTATAGTATATAATGGATAATAAGTACGATTTCCCTACAGCATTTCTATCTCAAAACAAGAAACAATAAATACAGTGATCAAGGGTTGAGCAAGACTCCTGGTAACACAGGAAATATGGGGCTCTATTTGGATAGCTAGACTAGCAACAATGTATTGATCACATTTTTATCTTGCCTGTCCTTTTGAAGAGCAACCACTCCCTGCAAAAGAGCTGGCTAATTTATTTACAAAAGGGAAAGAAAGAAAGCATAAAAGCTACACAAACAAATGAGGCAGTCACTGGAGAATGACCTTACTGGGTCTAGTGTTGTTTATGACCACACTAGTGAAACACTCAAATCCTATATTTATTGTGGTACATCATGTGTTCATGGCAGTATTGATGCTTCAGTAGAATCACTTTCATGCTTAAATTTGAGTGAGGGGGTGTCTGACCGATTTCTCACAAGCTGACATTCCACCTGCTGTCTGGACAGTTCTGTTTACATGCAACCAGTTGTAATACATGTAGCTATATATGTGTGGGTGCAGCTTTTAGCCACAGGCAGTATACTCCTGAATGAGGGTTATTAGCTCAGACTTATCGAAGTGTATTGTTTTGGACAGCTTGAAGTGCACATGGGGTGAGACTGTGTCTCAAGGCAAATGACACCATGGACAGAGTATTATGTTAGATTAAGACGAGAGATCTGGCGTATCTGAACTCTTGTTTTCATACATCTTGGTCCACAGCCAAAACTGTACATACATCCAAACTTTATAGACACAAAGCCTTCCTTAATAGTCTTGAAAAGTTATCTGGCACTCCTAGGACAGAATTCATGATGTTCTTAACATTCTTGCTAGAAGTACTAATCACTCATTTAGCCATAAATTTCATTTTCAAAATTGCTACCTATCAGAAAATGTTCAGTGCTGCTCTGTGCTATTAGAAATTGCTGCACTGCCCTATGAGGAGCATTATAACAGAGATATACAACAATATATCTCTCACATTCAAGGAAAGCAGCCAGAAGGATGACAAGCTTAGGAGCTATTTGACTAAAGAATCACCACGATCCACCACCACTTTTGTAGTTTAGGGCAAATTTAAACTGTGGAAAGATCTATTACTAAAACAATTTCCCTAAACTAAGAAGGAGACAACATATTGGACACAGGGAAAAATTTTGGCATTTCAAAAAACAAACAAACAAAAAAACCCAACAACAACAACAACCCCAAGAGGTTTAACTTAGCAAAAATATTGAAATCATGCAACAATTAATCAAAATAACTAGGGATCTCAAAGATTGCATTAGTGATTATCCGGAAAATTAAAGAATTTTAATTTTTTATTTCAGCTGTCATTTTAACAAATCCAGTGCGTTCATGAATGAAGTCAGGATTCATAATATCGAAAGAAGAGATCTTAAAAAAGGGCTCAGAATGACAGTGTGCATAGAAAGAATTTAAATTATAAGTTAAAAAACCACAGCAGTCACTTGATGCTGTTAATGCCATTTCTCACTGTGACTTTCGGGTTAATGTCCCATACATGCAGAGAACTGAGCAAAGCAGTTCAAAATGTACCTTATACCAAGCCCAACCAATAACCCCATTTTTCCCCTCCACTCAAGTCCTCCATGAGGTCTCACAGGGAAAAGTATGAAAGAAAAAAGAAGATACACTAAATAGATTTTTTTTTTTAATTATAGGAAGAGGGTGCTTTCTTCAACATTGATCTTCTGTCAGTGTTCTTTTATTCTACACCCATTTAAAATCAGAATCAGTTCTTAGCTATGCCAGACTTGACTGTAAGGGAGATATTAAACTCATTGCTGAGATAGGCACAGATGGGGCCTGACATTTTAAAAGCAAAACAAAAGGTGTCTTCAAGTGCAAAGGCTCCAGGACAAGCTTAGACTTCAACCTACACTCCACACACCCATAAGAGCTACAGCAAAACTCTAGGGAAGTACTTTTAATCCTAAAAAAGTAGTAAAACATGGACAAATCTTCTCCAGTATTTAACAGAATTAGAAGAAAGAGCACATTTGAAATACCTGGAAAAATAATTATAGGTTACACCCCCTCCACCCATATACAAAAGTTAACTTAGCAATGGAAACATATCCAGCATTCATAGACCACTGCCAGGGTACTCTCTGCCATCCACTATAAGTACACTGAGGTAAGATGAAAAACAGGAGGATCTCTACCATATAGGCAGTTCTTTTCTTTTTTGCACCACTTTCATACTTGCACCACTTCTGTGGCTGGACTTTATTCAGCAGAATTGCTCCAGATTAATGTCTGGGCAGATGAGTGTAGAATTGGACTTTAATATTTTGGAATCATCCTATGGCTGGCAAAAGCAACTTCCAACTCATTCTCAGGTATATGAATGTTCAGATATAAAATTAGGTGGGAGTCACAGTAATTTCAGAATTACTTGGTTGGCTTACTGAATCCAATCAGGGGCTTTGCTCTCATTTTGTAATTTTACCTAATAATCCTTCAAGTTTCCTTGTGACTTCTAATATAAGCAGAACAGAGAAGGTGAGTTTGCATCAGGAAAAGACGTGAAATATCAGCCTACGATGTGATCCCTCAACCCCAGAAAAATTTCGCTCCTTATCCTTCTTCTCTCCTCTCTCAGTCTCAGCTCCTGGGCAGATTTAGGGCTCTAAATTATGCTGAGAGACTATAACCAACACTGATAAGCACAGAAGATAATCAGATCATTCAAATGCAAGCCAATTGAAAATCTTAGAAGGCGGATGTTATCTAAATAGAGGACAGCTGTGGACCAAAGGAAGGAAAACTAGGGTGGAACCATCAAATAAATTTTCACATCATAATGGTACAAATAAATAACATTTGGGCACCCACACCTCTAATTTTGAGGAAGGAAAATATTTTCCTTCCCAATACTCTCCCCAGAAAGAATAGTGCTCATATCTCTTTTAATACTGAACTGCTTCTTTACTGTTCTGGGACTGTACTCAACATTGGTACAGACAAACCCAGGATCCTAAATATTGGATTAAGGGATTACGTGCAGTGGGTTTTTCAGCCTTTTCCATTTTCTCACTCCTATCACACCAGTATTTACTGAGTTGAAGTGTGCTGGAGGCAAGTTCAATTTCCATCTCTGCTCAGGGGAGTGATTAAATTTAGCTGATGCTGAGAAAAAGAAATTCAGTGTGATGAACATAGCAAGACTTGACTGGCAAGCCTGTAAAAAAGGATTAGTACCACAAGCAAAGCAGAGTTACCAAAACCCTTGCAGAAAACTTATATATAGGAAAAAAAATAAAAAGGAAATGGAAATTTAATCTTTTTCAAAAAAAAAAAAAAAAGAGCAAAACCTAAACACTATAAACCCAGGACTTGAGCACATTCAACTCAATTCTATATTTCAATACCATAGAACATTATAGTACAATTTCAACTTCATGAGAATAATTTTTAATTTTGAGAGTTTGGAACATAATTTAAGATTCAGACTTTGTGGCTAATATGCGTCTTTTAACAGAACTGAAATGAAATCCTAAATGTGAGTTCCACTGGTGTTTGGAATTGATTTAAATTTTACAGGATTTACTTATTCCTGACATTAAGACATCGAATGGCTGTGTATCTTAGGGAGAACTATTCAAACATTTGCTTGTAGCAAATTGAAATAACCTTTTCTATAAACAAAACTTTCCTACCAGCTGAAAGAGCTGTCATCTCTTCACTCAAGGAGATCAATGAACACTTCAAAATTAACCATTGCATGAAAAGGACAATTTCTACTCATACAGCACATTGAATACCTTATTTTGGAGTTACATGTTAGTCCAATTCTTTTTTTTGTAACATAACTACATTTAACTGAGAGCATCACCTTGTCAAGACTGGTAAAGGCATGTATTGACCCAGGAGAATGACATTCCAAAATGTTCTGTATTTTTACTATCTAGAAAGAACATGGTGTCACCTCCAGGACATAGTGTTATCCCTCCACTCAGAATGAAGAATCAGAATGTGTTTTCCAAGACTGAAACAAACATATGAAAAGAAGGGATTTTTTTTCTTAAGCCCTACTTTTCCTCAAGAAGAAAAATACAATGGTGTTTTGAGGTTTTAAATTTTTTGGTTTGGTTGTTTTTTGGTTGTGGTTTTGGTTTCTTTTTTGCTTTTTTTTAAAGAAAGCAAGCATATCCTCTAGAAGTGAGGACTGCTAACTTGAGTAACAGATAAGGAACAAAAGAGATCCAAAATTATCTAATTTCATTTTCATTAGCTGGTGCTCTTGAACAACTTCCAATTCTGAATTAGGAAAAAAAAATTAAAATTAATGGTATTTTAAGTAAGCAGACTTAGTCATAACAACTATCAGATCCAAGCATATCAAGATCAACAAAATAACCCTGCTCATCACAAATTGCACAAACTTTTTATTTAAAAGCAGTTCAGTTTGATAAATAACCACTCACAAACCTGTACTATTGCCTAGCCCTGCCTAAAGCAGTACAATGTTTTGTCTTTTTATTTATTCGTTTTAGCAAATTCACATGGACTCAGAAAAAAAAAGTTAGTAGAGAGTAGAGTTCAGTTCAGCTTCCCCTTCCAGATGATCAGTGCTGATATCAGCATACTGATACTATCTGTTCTTCATATTAGGCTCAGGAATCAGACTTGAAGATGCTTGAAACACTGACCATCAACTGACGATAAGTCAATTCTGGCTACTATTTTGACAATGTTCCACTCCCAAGATTAAAATCATTTCACTTGAAACTATCAGACAAGTGACAGAAATGATACATTTCAAATATGAAATATCTTCTACAACAGCAGTTGAGTTTATTAGAGTGTCTATACTCAAAGGCACACTAAAACTGTTCCTGCCATAATTACACAACCATGATGCATGAAAAAGCCTCATACTAACACAGATGCCAGTCACTACAGCAGCTGCTGCAAGAATAAATTCTTACTTTCTACAAGTAAGGCGTGGGCTGGTGTTCACATCTGCTTGCTCGTAAGCAACAAAAAACAAAGCAAAAATACCTGCAAATGCAAGACACAACTACCTAATGACAAAAGGATGAGTTCCTTGATTTTGAACTCAGAGCAATCTCAGAAATAATGTTTGTTCTTGTAGCTCCCCAAAAGCAACAGTTTTCCTAACTGCTCTCTACACGAAGTTCAGAAGTGCTTCTTTAAAGAAATGTTACTAATTTCTGCAATTCAGATTGTTGGAAAACAATACTGAATTCTCATCTTTGTCTATGTCATAAATATGTAAGTCTCAAGAAATTTAAGGAAATATTTTCTAGTTTTTCCAGGAGGTTGAGTGAACTGTCCACTGGTGAACTGTTCAACATTTGTGACATCTAACAGCTAGTGAGCAAATGCTGCTACTGGTGTGCATTATTTACAAGTTGGTGAAGGACAGAACTTAAAACATTCAATTAGTTTTAATTCGTTTTCAAGTTACGAAACTCATCCAGCCATGGTAGGATCAGCCCCCATTTTTAAATCTAGAACTAGAGTTAATGCTCTACAGGGAATCACTCTGTGCAGGGATTTGAATCTGCCATGTAAATAAACCACAACATTTGCTACTCCTTCATATTAAGCAAATGGGCAGTACTCAATTTTAGAGAAATGCAAAATAGTGATTACAATAAGTGGACAATAAAGGCAAACATTCTAATTGGATACAAATCTAGACAATTAAAACAGTATATAAAAACTAAAATAAAGGCTGCTATACAATACATAACAAGTAAATATTGTCTCATATAGCTAATGCCTGTTATATTTTATTCCTGAGTATATTAAATGAAGGTTGAATGCTTCTGAGCAGCTGATTTGTGATGTTTGAATTTTGGGAGTCATATTATTTATTTACTGTGCATTTGTTAAAGTACTTTCCATTCTATCCTCCAAAGGTATTAGTAGAAAAATCTTTCAAGATAGAATTGTAAAGGCCCTTCTTTATAGATTAAATGTAAAAGCTCCATCAGCGCAAGTATCTGATAAACAGAAACTAATGAACTGTTTTTTAACTTCATCATAAGTGTCAAAGGCCTAAAAACAACACTGCATAATTAAGATGATGTGTGCCCTGAGTGTTCTCCCAGGAAACTGGTGAATCGCAGCAGATTCCCTTCACTGCCAAATATATTGACAGAATTATCTGAACACATCTCTCATAAATATATGAATGGCATGAAGCCTCCTGCTGTTAATTCAGATTGATTACTTGTTAAACATATTTCATTGAGACAGGAGGGAGGTTAACTAATGTTTACATAAGGATATATAAAATAATGGAGAAAAAGCAGCTGTGGCATTTAGAGAGAGGTTGATACAGTGTTTGAACACCAAATCTTGTGTTTCCAGATGCAACACATGAAATAACAATAAGAAAACTAGTGTTTCCTTTTCATGTTTTATTTTTGCATATCTACTGATTTAACAGATTTCAATGCCTGAATAATACAAACCAGGCATGGCAGACCCTTAATTGTTTCTGGCAACAAATAAATTACATTCTTCCTTCATCAAGCAATGACTGCTTCTAAGCCCTATTACTTCACTCTACTGCCTGTTTACAGAAGCAAATGCATTACTAGACAAAACTAATGTTCCTGAAAGTACATTACATCTACCTAGAGAAATGTTTTCTATAAATTTTGCTTCCTGTGTACAATATTGCTCTTCCTTTGAATCTCAGAGCCAGAAGGAATCTCGACAGCTGAAAGAGTGCAAATTTGCAATGAGAGTCAGAGTAGGTCATTTTCAATTTTTTTAAACTCACCATGACTTTTCCCTGACCTTTCCGGGCTATATCTCTGAAGCCTACCAGAAAAATCTTGGCTTCCTCTCTTGTAATTGTTGTTTATGCAGAAAGCTCTGGTTCAGGAAATCCATTTTAGGAACACAGCTATCGTTACAGCAACTCCAGCCTCTTTCAAGAATGTCTCCTCCATAAGTGAAATGACCACCACCTTTACCTGTTGAATTTTAGGTGTGGTCCTCTAATGTCTTCTGCAATATTATTGGTCAAATAGGTTTGCCTTTCCTGAAACTTAATCAACTTGTTGATTAGTAAAAGGTTCATTAGCTTGACAATTTAATGTTATCTGTTCATCTCAAAACAGTCTTGATCCTTTACTTTGGAATTCAGATAGGTAGAGAAAGTTGAAAGGGAAAAAGCCAGCAAGAGAGCATCAAGAAATATCATGAGACAGATACCACAAGAGAAATTTTCATCTAGCAAAGGTATGCAGTTCAGTGGATTGCAACAGAACTGTTCTGGTTCAAACCAGCTGAAAATATAATTACAATTCCTATCCACTTAGAAAGTACTATGACTATTTATCTTCCTCTCACTTTGTCCAAAATAAAATATAAAAATTCATTACAGTTACAAATAGGGTTCACTTAAACACAGTATCTTCAACCAGTGACACATTTAGTGGTTCTTTGCTAAAAAGTGCTCTTCTCTTTTTCCCATAACTCAGGCAGTAACTTCTGTGTAATTAAACTAGAACGAAAATGAGCAAGCTCTCAGAATGGCTTCTCTGTTAACAGAGGACCAAAACATCAAAAATCTTAAATGAAGGCAAAAGCTAATCTGTGAGCTCACTGCACTTGTTGCAGGAAGAGATGAGGGAGGAGAAACTCCCTCAGTAAGCAAGAAATCCATTAATAGACTTTCATTCCTCTCCTCACACACCCCAGGTGCTTGTGTTAATTTACACAGAGCTCATAGACCCTAAGTTATGAGCTCTCAAAGTCACCAAAGGGCAAGTTCCACATTCAGGAGGAAGAGGTGAAATGGAAGATAACTGTGAGTAAATGAATTTATAACACATGCTTAGAGGAAATGAACTATATCGGTGTATCTGTATATGCAGTATATCAGCTGCACACAGAAGATACACCTATGTCTACATTGGCAGCTTTCAAAAAAACCAAAACTGAAAAAGGAAGCAAATGAGGCGTGGGAAATTAATACAATTTCTAGAAGAGATCCAGAATTTCAGAAACTGTTTCCCAAAAGTAAGATACATGACAAGTTACTCGTTAAACATTTCTTGATTCCTATTATAGTTGGATTTCTGTGTTTTCATAATACAGAGAGAAAGACTGTAAAAATTTTAAGAGATGTAAAACTTCAAGTATTAATACTTCTATTTAGAAGCCTTTTTCCCCCAATTCTGTTGTACTTCAGCATTAAGCAATGAAGACAAAGGTAACATGACCTATATGATTTAAAACTGGACCTGACTTTTTGTTGTTGTTTTTGTTTGGGGGTTTGTTTTTGTTTTTGAGAGCAATCTCACAATAATCCAGTAGTTTTGTTGCTGGCTTTAATTATTCAAAGTTAATTTTCTGGTCATAAAATTATTGAATACACAGAGCGAAAGATTGATTAAGAAAACATGGCAAGAATTGCTCAATCATCATACAGGGATTAATACAAAACATATATGTAACTCAGATAAAGTTCTAACTCTGACTCCAAAGAAGTTTTGAGTTAGAGCTATTCTCAGATCTTAGGCTGATGAAATACTTCCTTCAAAACAGGGACAGCACTCACAAACCTGGTAATGAAACAAACTGGATGCTATTTTAATCTCAACAGAAAGAAGAATGTTAACAAGATGTTTCCTCAGGCACAAGGGAAGAAAAGTCAAAGTCAAGTAGTGCATAATTAGCCTGTTAACTCAGAATTCCACCGCCATGATATTCTTTTGAATACAAATAACAAACTAACTAAAACCTATTCATCCAAGCTTTTGACATTTGTTTCAAAGCAGTAGGTAAAGCAGTACCTCACAACACTGAGTAGTATTTATTAAATCTCAACCTAAAACACCAATTACCATGAGTTGTCAAGGGGAGTGGAACTGCAACACAGGTAGTAGGCATGTTAAGACTGCTCAAAGTTTTCCTGTTCTGACTTATTTTCAATCTGTAAAGACATCACCTTGGAAGTAAGAGGCTTGGTTGTTCTTTTAAACTTGATGCATTATTCCTGTTGCTTCACAGTTATTTATATCTGTGAAAAAAGTATTTTTTTTAAATGCATAAACTTCACATGTCCTTATGTGAAATATCATAAATTAAAAAGCCATAATGCAGATTCCTAGCAGACAGGAGGAACTGTCTCACTAAGGAACAAGGAATTTCATTAACTAACACCACAACAGAATTTGGCCCTCTAAATGAAATCATGGTCACGTCAGGAAGCAAACTATTATTGGATTAACAGATGGTGCTTGGACCCAAATTCTTTGCAGAGAAGTCTCGAGCTCTCTTGTGAATTATTTTAATACCTTGACTTTTTGCTTCTCATGTTTTTTGCTTATAGTTTTTACTGTATCCTGGCAAACTACTGTTGGCTGTGAAGTATTAGCTCTCATGTTTTTCATCTTTTTATTGACTGTCCTGGGATCTCATAAGAAATCACTCATGATTGTGCTCCAAGGTCATGGTTTTGTTTTACAAAAGACAAAAAGGAAAATTTTCGAATATTAAGCTAGGAAAAGGATAGCAGAATTTTGTAGTTTACCTGAGTCCCCTCAGACAGATCCATTTCCATTATTCAGATGTGGGGAATATGGTTTGAGTCTTAGCCTCTGAAGGCAGTTGAATTCGGGTCTCAGTTCCTCAGCTCTGCTGAGGCTGATATAAAGGGTGGATGCTCCCAGCAGCTGTTCTTTTGAAAACAAGCCCTACTTATTTCCTTGGACAGCAATGGAAAAGGGAGACAGTTGTTTTTTTCTTCAGGAGGAGATCTATAAATTTGGAGTCTGCAACAGATAATCATGACCCTTTCCGCTGTGAGAAGGGTGATTAAAGCCTGGAGAGATGCATCATTTATAGCACATCATGACAATTTCTACATCATTCAGTTAAGCAATCCTTGCTCAATGCATGGATTGCCATGTCTTTTTAAATTCTAAACGTTTTTCCCCGTGCATATTAACTCTAAGCATCAATCTCCCTCCAGTAAAATGTTATAGCCCCTAAGCTTTACATACTAAAGGGTACCTTTTAAGATGCTCTTACGTGGACACAATTTTTTTCATATTTTGACAAAGGAATACAAACAAATGTATGGTTTAATGTGAATGCTTTGAACACTTACTAACATTGACAGCTAAAGAAGCAGTTTTCATCAACAAAACATAGAAGAAGGAAGCAAGTTTCAAATGCAGGTGAGCAAGACTATTTAAAATGGTTACATAAATATTTTGCAAGAAAAAGACAGACTAGTAGAGTCTATTCTACTACCTAAATTAATAGTGTATTTTTCTATGGAAAACATATTTATATGTAAAATAGGGTGGAAATTGTTACAGAAAAAAACCCAAGTGATATTGTAAAGTTGCTAATATAAAATATGGGAAAACACATCTCTGAGACACTTCATAGGTACTCCTGTTTACTTCCCCTAAATATAGTGTTTTGATTGATTATGCAAATGTTTGCCTTGTTTTTGTCATGCTTTTCATAGATAGAAAAAAAGACACGGTGACTAAATGGCTAACTGAAAATAGAAGCCCTATCCAACATAATAAAGAGGAAAACAAAGAAGAGAACAAAATTAATTTTCAAGTGAGCATGTTTGGTACTAGAAAAAGGATGTTTACAGGAAGTTCTACATCTCTGGGAAAAAAAAAAATGGGAAAAAATTATCTAACAAAGGAGGCTGATGATAGACATCCAATTTACAATGAAAGAGTGTTTGAATGTACAGAAATAGTTTCCAGAGAAAATGCTTGATCTAATGGCATTTCATGAAATCACAATGACAGAGGTAGATTTCTGGATTTCTCTTTTTGGGAATCAAAGTGAACTTTATGGGCTTACTTCCCCGTTATACTTTGAGCATTATTTCAAATTAAGAACACAACTGCATTATTAATTCAGCAGATATAATTTAAACATACTGTTTCTGAGTTTATGACTATCTTCAAACACATCAATTATTACTACGACACAGTCAAAACACCATAATATAGGGCAACTTGCTTGGGCACTGCTGGAAAAAAACATGACCTGAAAAGTTGTATTTTTTAAAAGTCATATTCAATAGCATGAATTTTCTACTGGACTCCAACATAAAGATGGATTTTTGAGTAGGATTTCATATTTATTAAGTCTGATGTAGCAAGTTCCTCCTGTAAGGAATTTAAGTGTGAACTTACATGTATGACTAATGCTAGTGAAATACTTAAACCTCTTGTGCATATCCCTGGGTTCCGCAAAATCTCCTAGCCATTTCCAGAGTCTCTAATGAAGACAATTCCATCTACACTTCTGAAGGATTTTGATTTTAGAATATTTATTTTATACATATTTGACAAGTAACAAAGAATATGCTCAGATAGTCCTTCTCCTAATCATTTGAAAGGGCAAAGTATCAGGACTGGTTCTCTATTTCTTCATTTTTTATATATTTTTGTAAAATACTGCTGAATCATTACAACCTGTTTTACACCACTGCTGCAGACTAGAGGGTTTACCACAGAAGGGAAAAAAAAATGATTGAATTCATTCTGTCTACAATGAGAAGTAGTATAACACACACAGCTAGGGAAAAACAAAACAGAAACTGACTGAAATTTATAATCATGCTGAAGTGATCGCACTTGCTCAGCTTTGTGTAAGAATAAAATTTTTATATATAATCATTGTAAATTGAATGCAGCCTCTAATAAATATAAAAGTTTGATTTTTCACTCTCAGAAATACAGTAAAAGTTCCAGATCTGCAAAGTGAAAAGTGAATCTCCCTTTTATTAATGACAATAGATTATTGCTCTATTTTAACAATTACTTAAATATTCACTGATACAAAATTCCCAAGAACTTCTACAGTGAACAAAACCTCCCCTTCACCCCTTTTCCCCTAAGAAAGGCGAAATTTAGATGCACAGCAAGGAGAAAACAAGACTGTCAAGATTTCACAAGCCTACAACAAGCCAGAGAAGAGGAGGGGATTTGGAGCTAATTCCACCACATTACTGCTGCCTGGTAACGCTGTTGCAGCAATCAAAGATCTTAAACTCCAATACTCCATTTTTCCACTGTTGCAACACCACAGTCATCAGGATCTATACAGCTCAGAGGAACAGATTTGGGTATCTTCAACATGCACCACTGAAGCAGGTTCAGTCAATGAGAACAGTACAGAAATGCACGACTATGCATAGTCAGACCTTTTCAAGGGAAGACTCCATCCCACACAGGCATTCAGATTTCTGTTTAACAACTGACAAAAACATGTAACAGAAGCCAAGCTGGCCCTACGTAGATCCCAAACAGGCCTGTTTGAACTCTATCAGACACGTAATGTGCTAGCATGACTCACCACCGCCTTTCATCCCACCCTAGCAAGAGTCACACCACACAGCCTCCAAAACCTGCAGATGGGATCTAACAGACTTGGAGGAGATGGACGGTTCTGAGCACCAGCACAAAGTACCTCAGCTGACACCACTTTAACCCAGTATGTATTTAAAAGACACACAACTGCCACACTCTCTTGGCCAGAAAGCTAAGCTTTCTTCTCATAAATAGAAACCAAAAGCCACCTCACCCTGATGGTACTGACAGGTAAGAAATACTATACCAACCTAAATGAACATTATCATAAACTAGAGATACAGTACCCAGGAAGCACTAATCATGCAATTTTTAGTCAGTCCCACCATGACCAAATCCAGAGGAATACCACCACCTTCAGTAAAAGAAATCCTTTATTCAAAGACACGACATTCCAATGTCTAAAAAAATATCAACTTCAATTTCCTGCACTTCTCCTAACAAAAATCCTCACCATGTCCCTGTAATAGCATAGTTTGAACAAAAGCTTTGTGCACAACAAAGGTGTAGCACTTGAATTACAAGGTGATAACAAATTTTTTACCCCCTTGAAAATTTGCTGGTCTATTCCAACATTGTTATAACCACACATCTGCAGCTATCCTGTAACTCCTGGTGATTTTCTGAACTCAGGGGATGTAAAATACAGAATTCACACCTTAGGATGCAAACTCACACTCAGCCTTAACCATAGCAACTCTCCACCAGAAGTCAGAATTAAAATCAGTTTGTCTCCCTGCATATATCCTGGTCTATGTAGAAAAATGAAAATGAAATGACGAAGGACCTAATCTTACTTTCACAGAAGTCAGTATCAAAGCTCCTGCTGACTTCAATGAGAGCAAAAGCCAGCACTAGATCTCCAAAAATCATTATTATTTTCTTCAGAGCACCATATGCATTTCCTATCAGCCCCCTGCAGAAGGATGATGGTCTCTCAGCTTTCCAATAATACCGCCTCATATAGAAAAGCATCTCTGACTGTCAGTGCTAATCTAATGTCTATGACCACCTGAGGAATATGGCTTGACTTCAGAATATAGCCTGAAGAAGAGGAAAGAAACAAGCCCTGTGGAAAAAGAAAGAGGCACGCCAGCACTACTGACTCGATGATAACCTTGTAACTAACAAAAAAAGTCTGCCATATTTTAAGAAGAACTTGCATGGGTATCTGTTCCTCTCTGCACAATAAACAGCTAAGATTCACAGAATAATATATGCTTCTATATATACACAAGTACTTACTTAGATGTTAAGCAGAAAATTGCTATCAGAAGTGGCATAAAAAGAAGAATTTCAATCAGATGGATTGATCTGAAAGCGATGCAGAAATATATTTTAATCCTCTTTGATTTAAAAAAAAAGGAATAAAAGAAGAAGCTCCACAACACAATTAAAAACACTTGCTCTGTGTTTAACAAAGCATAGAAATTGCGTGCAGCTGTTTTGGAACTGCAGGAGAAACTAATGTCACTGGCTTCTGACCTGAGTACATTTATGAAAAAGAGGCTAAAAAGTAGTTCTGTAGTTAATAGTCTTTTCATGAGAATTAACAAAGGTAACGAGACCGAATCTGCACTGCTCAAGTACATTTCTTCTTGTTGTCATTTCAAAGCAGTAAGAGCAAGCATAAGTATTTAATTCATAAGCACATTATAAAGGCAAAGCTAAAGATCACCTTCATATGCTCAGGCACTTTAGTCTTGACCATGGTATGCAGTTTGAAACCTATGGCATACAAAATCCAACAAGAAGCTACTAATTATGCCCTCCTCTTAAGTGGGCTGACAGCACACCTGGCAGCCGCTTAATGGAACAAGTTCTGCACAGAAAGCAACAACTGCTGATTCCTACTGTACAGGCTGGAATGAAGTTAAATTTGTCTTGCCCACTACATTGTAAAGACCAGCTTCACCTCGGTATTGGTGCTGACTTCACCTCACTACTGGTGCTACTTATTGGTCTAGTGATGAAGGCATTCTTCTAGGAAGACACATGTGGGACCTGAGTCTGGGCTTTCCAACTCAATAGTTGTTTGCACAGAAATCAACAGAGCACAGGATAGCTAGTTGAAAAGGGAAGCTCTATTCAGATTCATTGTCATTCCCTTCCCAGTGCAAGCACATGCAAAATTCACTAAAATGAAACTGTATACAAAAGCAATATGTCCAGTTGTACATGCAACATTTTATACAGTCTGTGGATCTCCATTTCAAAAACAGTAACAGGTAAGGGTTCAGTTTAAAAAAAAAAGGGAGGGGCTACTGAAAACCAGAATTGAATCCATGGGACAAGAAACCATGGCTACCTGGCCACAGCAGAGACAATTAACACATCTCTTTGGAAAGGAGAAACATGAATACCTTAGTTACTGTTCAGCTAATTAACCCACACTACTGACAGTGATCATCAGAGTAAGATTCTGCTACAATATTGTAGATATCCATTTCCTACTTTTCTGTATTGACAAATGATCATCACAGCACCGTGCTGAAACATCCTTCTGCACTGACGTACTCTTTGTCCTGAGCCCTTGCATATTTTACATGTGTCCTAACTTACACAATTACAATATAGGTGCCCCTAGTTTTCTTCATTTGCTGAACAAGATTGAAAAGATAAAGCCGTTGCTCTTTCTTGAGCACCTGCTTCACACAATATCACAGGTGGAAAGATAACTTAATTCCATACAGTTTTTATAGAACTAAATTACTAAACAAGTTTTTCCTCCAAATATGAGATTTGGATATCAAATAAAGAGGAATTCACAACTAATTTGCAAGTACTGTACCGCCCTCTGCAGTCAATGTGCCAGTTCTGCAAAATGAATCTGTGTACATTCCTTGCAAAGATCAGTAGGTCAATAATAAAAACTCTACTAAATGAAAACCAGCAGAAGTAACATTTGCATGGTAATGTCTTACTTGTTGGAATCATAGGAACACAATACAGAAACTTTTTAATTCTTCATATTAATTCTCTACCTATTAAAGGATGTGGAAAAGTATGTTTATCAATGATACTTTGTGGCATTTACTGTCCTGGAACATGACAGAAGCTTGGCAAGCCCTATCTGATGATTTTTTTCTGGTTACTTCTAATAGATATCCAAAATAAACCACATTTTTAAAAAAGTTACATTAACTGATCCATCAGTGACAGTAACGTTATTGCTCAGCTAATATTAAGCTGAATAATTATAATGTTACTGTTCAGCTATATTAAGCTAAACTGTATATTTTGCAGTTTAGGTATTGCCCTACTTTATTTAACACAACTTATAATTTTAATAGGGCAGTTTGCTGTGACTTGTACAGCACTGTAGTGGTTTTACCCTGGCTGGGTGCCAGGCACCCACCAAAGCTGCTCTACCACTCCCTCTTTTAAACTGAAGAGGGGAGAGAAAACTCAATGGATCAAGAAAAGAGGAGGAAGGGAAGATCATTCATCAATTACTATCACAGGCAAAACAGACTCGACTTGGGGAAATCAGCTAAATTTTTTACCAATCAAATCAGAGTAGGATAATGAGAAATAAAACCGAATCTTAAAAGCAATTACGTGTTTGAATACTGTTGCAAATGGAAGTTACTCACATTACAGCCAGCTGCCTCCTCAACTTCACTCTCATGACCAGTGACAGGACTCAAGGAAACAGCATGAAGCTGAGTCAGGAGGTTTAATTTGGATATCATGGAAAAAGTTTTTCACCCAGAGGGTGGTTGAGCACTGGAACAGGCTCCCCAGGGAAGTTGTCACAGCACCAATCCTGTCTGAGTTCAAGAAGCGTCTGGACAATGCTCTCAGACACACGGTGTAACTCTTGGAGTGCCCTGTATAGGGCCAGGAGTTGGGCAAGATGGTCTTGATGGGTCCCTTCTGACTCGGCATATTCTACAATTCCATGATTAACACTTGATGCCTTGGGATTTTTATATATTTGTAGATTTTAATATTTTCTACATATTTGTAGATTTTTATATACCTGTACAGTTTCTCACACTCGAGGTAGCAGCTAACAGTTTCTCACAGTTTCTCGCAATTTGTGCCACATTCCTAAACTTCTGTTTAATGGTCTTCTCAATGGACAAGATTTCAGCAAGGACATCTTGTTTGGGACACATGCACCTGGAAGATATGACTGTACTCAAAACAAGAGAGAAGATCCAGAAGCCTCAAAGGGGCTCCTACGGGGCAGTTCTGAGAGTGGTACAAAGGGCAAAAGGTTTTTGGGTTGGATATACTTATTACACATGATAATTAAGTAGTGTTATAAATTTGTAAAAATCCAATGCTGGGTGTGTGCCTATATATTCCGTGCACCTGGGCAAAAGGTTTTTGGGTTGGATATACTTATTACACATGATAATTAAGTAGTGTTATAAATTTGTAAAAATCCAATGCTGGGTGTGTGCCTATATATTCCGTGCACCTGGAAGCTTCCATTAAAGAACTGCTCTCTACTTTCTCCATACTAATGTTGTCTCAGAAGGTTTTTTTCCTCAATTTTAGGCAACACACATAGCACCGCATAACAAAACTGCTTTCTATCAGAGCACCTTCATTCCAACTTAATTCACATCAGCTTTCTTTTTCCTTTGGATCTGTGAATACAATTTTTTTAAGCAATCATCAGATTTTACAGTACTACTCTTCTCCGAAAAGAAAAAAAACTTTGTACCTCATGAACAGCATGATATATCACCACTAAAACGTATGTGAAAGCAATGAAGGCAAATTGATGCCCTTTTAAAACAAAATTAGGATTTGAAGATCCACTCTCCTGCTCTCAGAAGGCAGAGTCTGAAAAGCCTTTCACTCTGAAAGAGTCTTGTACCACAAACTTTCCAGGCAAAGTCCTAAGAGCATCACATGGCTTCATAGGATCAGACGGGTTCGGGCTGTAAGGGACCTAAAAGATCATCCAATTCTCACCCCGGTGCCATGGCGGGGGGTCCACCGGAGCAGGTTGCTCAGGGGCCCGTCTGCTTTCCCTTCACCGCGACCCCTGTGGGTCCCGCTGGGGGAGGCGGGAAGGGCCCGAACCCCCGCCTGGCAGCAGGGCGGCTGGGGCAGCAATGCGGCCAGGGAAGGAGTGCGGCCGGGGCAGCAGCAGCAGTGCGGTTGCCGGGGCAGCAGTGCGGTTGCCGGGGCAGCAG
>VWZF01007169.1:0-27875 GCA_013396755.1 Sclerurus mexicanus | reverse complement strand
CGGAGCCCCGCCACAGCCTGCCCCGCCGGAGCGGCTGGAGCGAGGCCACCCGTGGCACGGACACGCGGGCACGGCCGGCCCGGGCCGCCCGCTGAGACCCGCATCAGAGCGGCCGGGACCGAGCCAGCGCCCTGTGAACAGCAGGCGGAAGGGGGGAGATAAGCGGTGGGACAAGCCTCCCGTCGGGCAAAAGCATGGATCCGTCACCAGACTTGAGACCAGATGCCGCCTATGAACGTGGGCATGGCCCTTACCAGCCACACGAACCGGGTTATGGTCTTGATCAGCCGGAGTACACTCCGTATGATGATCAGATACCCGACCCCGAAGCCCGAACGCTGGCAATCCACAATGCGAAAGCCTATTTACTGAAGACCAGCACAGTATCTGGCCAGAATGTGTGAGTATGAGAAAGGGTCACAACGAAAAACAGTAGGAAGTATGAGTGGAGAGAAAATTAGTGTTGGTAGAAGGGCAAAGGGTTATGTTAAGACAGGGAGGGATACCAGGGAGGTGTGTATATAGCATGATTATAAATGCATATAGGTTATAAATGCAGCATTTCATCACTATGTGATACTTGAATGTGTCCAACATCTTTCAGAATCAAAATTCCTAAGGGAATTTTGCAGACTTAGAAAGTAAATTGATTTGATTAAGAGCAAGTTTAAATTCAGCTTCAGCTCCTAAGATAAGGTGGAGTATATATCAAAAATGGAAGATGGGACTGCCTCCAAGGTATAATCAGACTAGTTTTGAGTCTAATTTTCCATCATGCTCCATGAGCTCCTTTCTTCTAATTATTCCAAGGACTTCTCCAAAGCTCCAGGTGGTTAGCTTCTACTTTTTATATTAAAAGCATAATATTCTAAGAGATTTTTTTGTAATAGGCCAACAATATTTACATTTATATGACAGATATGATCATCTTGCTAATGTGTTAACAAAGATCCTGGATGAACAGCCCACAAATACAGTAGACATAATTGAGAGTATCAGCAACGATGTGAAGTGCGGTCAGTTTCAGAAAAAAATGGACACTCTTCGAGATGAACATGAGATTCTTCCAGCATTTGAAGCTGCAGAAAAGTGTAAAGCTTTGTTCATCAAGGAAAATGGAGAAGAAAATGAAGAAATAATAGAAGAAGAGATAGTGAGTTATTAGAATGAAACAGATACCCTGTATAACAGGGAATGGGTGGGAGGATGGTGTGAAGGGAAAAGAGAAAGGGAGGAAGTTGTGGTCTCTTCTGTAGCACTGTGTCTCATGAACTTATAAATAATTGCAGAAACAGTACCATGTACTCTCTCCATAACTGAGGTGGTCCCATGTCTGCTTGTGAAGAAGAAAACCCCTCTGGTTACTTTAGTTAGGATTTTTTCATGTTGTAAATATAATATCCTGAGCCTTTAAAATCATGGATGTTCTAGAGATGATGAGCAGCAAGTAGAGTTTATAACACGTCCCATATGCCAGTTCAGCATGGAATATTGCATCCAAGTTTCTTTCCTTTATCTAGAAGGGACATTTCTTTATCTAAAGAGATGGGTTACAGAATACTGTGCACAGCTGCTGCTGTAAAATGCAGAATTTTTTGATCCTTCCAGTTCCAACTGGTTCCAGTCTGTCCTTCTCTAGCTAAAACAAAGTATGGTTTTAATGAAGAACTACTAGAATTGAAAAGCCATTTCTTAAGGGAGAATTTTTCATTATTTAGTTGCATATATGCAGAAGCATTTGTACCCTATGAAAAATTAGAATTCTTATAATGAGAATTATAAGCATATACATGAGAATTCATATAATAACCAAGAAAACAACCAACAAGATGCTGATTTTCATATTAAGTTACCAGTATATATTCAAATGAATTGCCATTCCTGAGTACAAATACCAACAACATAAGAGATAGTCCTTCATCTTTTCCATAGCCTATTATATATCTTACAGTAACAGTATAGGATGGCAAAAATGGGAAAAAAAGTAGGGTATTTCAGAAAGGAAATCTGATTTTTTTTCATACTCCTGTTAATCTTGCTTTGATATAAGAAACCTGGGAAGTCCAAAGAAATTCCATATGAAACTAGCACTAATTTTTCCAAATTCCCTATGCTGTCATATCCAACTTCTAATAACTCTGTCTGTGCTATATGATCACGTATCCCCATGAAATGAGACAAGGGTGATGAAGCGAATGGGAATAATTAAATCATTACTGGCCTAGTTCTGCTTCCACTGAAGCCAGATGGAGTCTTGCTACGGACTTTAGTAAGAGCAGGGGGCAGTATTTTAAAAAATGCAGGGAGCTGTATGCCAAGGTCATCAAATGAACAGCATTCACTTCAGGGAAATATTGCTGGTCTGATGCCTAAATATATAAAATTATATTTTTCTCCAAATGGATCTTCCACAAACACAAGGAAACACCATGTCACTGTTTGCCAGGCCTCTTAGCTGACATGCCCTAGCACTGAAGTCCTTTGTAGATCCTGTGTAAGAATTATGACTTTCCTTATTTTGCAGTAATTAAGAGTTTGAATTTTTAAATCCTGTGTTCTAAAAGCTGCAGTTCATCTGTGTTTTCTTCTTTACCCTTAAAAGGCATTTTTAATTTTTCTAAATGATAGTGAAAGATGTAGTGAATTAATGTCTGCAAAGCACTTGGAGAGAATGAGTAGCACTACAGGAAAGTGAAGTATAACGTTCAGTAGATAACATGTTTAATTTTTCAAATAGGTAATTATACTATTCTTTAGGTCTAACTCTGAATCTTCTTTCCCAGGGACACACCCCTCTACCGAATGTGATGCAAACAGCCTTTTATTTTGAACAGGCTGGAATTGGCTTGAGCAAAGATGAATCCTATTACATATTCCTTGCCCTTAAAAGCTTAATTAATGTTCAGCCAATCCAGACCTGTCGCTTCTGGGGCAAAATTTTGGGCCTTGAAATGAACTATATTATAGCTGAAGTAGAGTTACGGGAAGGGGAAGAGGAGGAGGCAGCAGGAGAGGAAGTTACTGAGGAAGAAGGGAAAGGGATGGATGAGGTTGAAGAGGAAGATAAGGAGAAAGAAAAAGAAGATGAACCACCGAAGTCCACCTATAAACCCCCACCTGAGATCCCAAAAGAAGAAAATGGGACTGGGGCTAATAAATACGTCTACTTTGTCTGTAATGAGCCAGGCAAACCCTGGGTGAAGTTGCCTCCAGTGACACCAGCCCAGATTGTCTGTGCCAGGAAGATCAAGAAGTTCTTCACTGGTCGGCTGGAAGCTCCTGTTGTGAGCTTTCCTCCTTTCCCTGGAAATGAGGCCAATTACCTGCGTGCACAGATAGCTCGAATCTCAGCTGGAACCCACATCTCTCCCACTGGATTTTACCAGTTTCCAGAAGAGGAAGAAGAAGAAGAAGGTGATACATACGAAGAAAACCCTGATTTTGAGCCTCCTTCTGTGGCTGAAATGGTGGATTCTCTCTCCACATGGGCACACCATGTAAAGAATATTCTAAAGCAGGTATGTGCTTACGTTGATCTCAGATACCATTCACACTGTAGTACTCAGTTACAGAATGCAAATGACACTCCTCACCTGCACATTCAAACTATGATATTGGAGTGAAATGTTTTTATACAGAAAAAATATATTGTATATAATATGTAAATATCTTACATATATTTACATTTAACATGTATTTTTATATATGTTATATATTTAGGAACCTACTGGATTTAATACTTTTTTCAATTATGTGCTCTTGAGACTGAAATCTATCTTTAGATAACAGTATGTAGTCAGGCCCTAATAACAATGATTTCTGGTAATCTTCTGGGTTAGGTTTTCTGCTTTGACATTCTTACTTGATAAAAATGTTTAAAATTTTCCTTTCTTGGGTAGAATGTTAAAATGCAGATAGCTTATGACTGTATGCTAAGTGGAACTTATTTGTTGTTTTCTTCTTTTTGTTTTGTATTTTCTGCTTGAAACATGAAAATGAGAAAGCCTAAGAGCCTGTGCTATCAGGCTAGTGCTAGAAAGAGTTGTTACTAATTTGATGATCCAATGATGGTTTGCTGGTCAGTCCACCGGCTCAAGAATGCTAGTGCAAAATAACAGAAAATGGTAGGAAATAAAGTTTAAACTTACTACCAGCAAAACAATAGCTGTAAAAAATAATATTTATACGCATTAGAATCGTAAGAACATATTCCTCTAACTGATAACTAAATAACAAGGCAAATTTTAAAGAAAGAGGTAAAGTCCGTAAGTTAAGCCTCTTAGTTTGCAGTAACTGGTGGTCTAACAAGGATATAAATGAAACTATGCAGGAACTGAAGACTACAATATTACAAAAAGCTAATGACAGGTTATTCTATATAAGGTTATTCTGAAATAGTAAGCAGGGATGAGGGAGGAAGGATGGATATAGGGAATGCTCTGCCAAGAGGATGCAATAGTCTGCCAACAATTTACCAGTTATGAAATATACACTTTTCTTCACCTCATCCCTTAACTCTGTGTGTGTGTCTGAGCCAATTGTTTCAACTGGCTTGCATCCTTTCAATGATTGTTACATATATTTATTATTTTTCCATGTCAATTAAAGGGTCGGTGTGTTTGGATTAATCCTAAAAAAATAGAGGAGAAAGATGAAGAGGAAGAAGAAGAAGAGGAGGAAGAGAAATCAGAGGAGATGGAGGAGGAACAGGAAGAAACAGGACCACCCCTTCTTACTCTACTCTCTGAAGATGAAGGTATTCTTCATGGAATATGAAGTTTCTGATAGAGAGTCGCTAGGAACGTTGGCATTTAGGTAGTAAATATTTGAAGTTACAGGACTCTGTAGGGTAAACACATTTATTTACAAAATCAATCAAAAGCAAAATGATAAACAATATTGACATTAAAACAAATAATTGGGTTTACTAGGTAGCAATTTTGTTGAGATTAAAGGGAAGAAAATAGCTTAGACTTCTCAGGTTATTGCATGTTCAAGACAGCTCACTACATGAAATACACTCAGTTATATTTACTTCCTCTTTTTAGGCAAAAAAAAAGTGTGTGTGCATGTGGAAATAAGTAAATTAATTCAAACATACATATACTGATAGTATTTGTATAAGAATTTAGATGTTTTAGTATATTACTGCAGCAGCTCATGAGAGTAAGGGAGCCTCAGTATGAGATTACATAAATATTAAATTATTTTTCTACTCCCCATTCTTTAATGAAGGTGAAATATAACTATATAATTTATCCATAAGTGGTAAAAAGTCCTTGACAAATGAAACAGGTGAATGCTACTGAATTTCAGTAGCTTTCCTGTGGGTCTGTTAGCATTCCTACACTACCTGCTCAAATATTCAAGCCACCTGTTCGCATGCAGTACCCATGTTTATTGTTTCTGACTTCTGGCTCTTTTAACATGCAATGTAATATAACTGTTGCTTGAATTCTGTAAGTCTTTTTGTAATTCTGAAAGTCTTGTAGCTCAGTTTTAAATGTTTGGTAGAGGCTTTTAAGTTCATTTATTCATGGACAGTGTGTGTTTGGCAACCTCCAGGAATTAAAGACATCCCTGCTTGGACAGCTCAGGCTTCTACAGACCTGATCCCACAACATTCTGTTGCAATTCTCCAGTCTAACCGGTGGCCTGGAGCATATGCCTTTGCATCTGGCAGGTGAGAGTCTACTTGATGTGGTTCCAACACAGACTGTATACGCTACTCACAGGCACCTGGCTAATGCAGGCAAAGTTACTTTATTATTAATTCATTGACTGAATTCTACCCCAGACACAGATGGAGAAGGACACTTGAATGTGCACAGCAACAGTAAATATGTATTTAAGACTGAAAACAAATAATCATTGGAAAGGTTGGCACAAAGTTAATGGATGTAAATGTGCAGTTAGCATTTGGGCACAGTCCTTGATTTAAAATCTGTATTTTTGGGTCTGTGGTACTTTGTACAAAAGCAGCTACAGATGGTACAGTCATAACCTCTACCTGTTTTTAAAAAGGCACTGGCGTTGGTGTCAGAAATGGCACTATGTTGTTACCCATGTGAAGTTGGAGTCATATTGCAATATAATGCAGCGACACTTCATCATTTTAAACACAAGATGTATTAATCAACCGTTAGAGCAGTTTAAAAAAGGTGCCATGTTTTAAATTCTTCTGCTATAGGGTGTCTGTGACTTTTTGCACAGGAGAGCAAGGAGGCCTGACAGTATCTCTGCGGATATTTTGTCAGGGGGTGAATGTGTTTTCTTTCACTTCTCAGGACATTTGAGAACATCTACTTCGGCTGGGGTCACAAATACAGTCCAGAAAACCACAATCCCATTCTGCCCCCGCCGGTGCAAACAGAATATCCCAGCGGTCCAGCAATCACTGAGACAAGAGACCCCACTCTGGAAGAGGAACTGGCTTTCAAGGCTGCGCAGGAAGCTTTAGCCGCAGATGAAGAAGAGGAAGAGGAGGAAGAGGAAGAAGAGGATGATTAAAACGTGGGGGAAAACGTACTGTTTTAAAAGTAGGAACGTGAATAATATAGTCATAGTCATTAACCCGCTGCCCTTAAAAGAAACACAGTTGGGGCGTGCCTTCTTTGTTGATTTCTGTAGGCTTCTCTTTGCAGCTTCGTTCCCCTCGCTCTCCCCCCCTGAAGCCCCTCACGCACTGGCATCAGGGCTGTGCGATGGCACCGCCTTTTCCTCGGGTGACTCTGCAAAGTCTCCTTCCTGAACCGACACAGCTCTGAACTAAGGGCTCCCATCCACCAAATGTACCCACCGTTTTTCTAACCCTCACTTCGATGCATTTTACTTAAATAAAAAAATAACGACGTGCGGGACGTGTGCTTTAACGTGTGAAAGCATACAGCTCGGATTCAGCAGGCTGGATAGCAGGGAAAAATACGGAAAAGCTTGCCATGGATTGGAACAGGCCGCCCAGGGCAGTGGTGGAGTCACGGTCCCCGGAGATGTATGTGGCACCTGGGGACACGGTCTGGCGGCACGCACGGCGGTACCGGCCGCGCACGATGCCCCGCGGTTCCCCCCACACGGAGCCATCCCGCGGCTCCGCACCGGGACACCCTCCGGGCGCCGCCCGCCGCCTGGCGCGCACCATCGCGGCCTGCCGCCAGCTGCGGGGGTCGCGGGGCGCTCCGGGGCCGCTCAGCCGGTGCCTCGCTGTGCTTCGCTTGCTCGTCCCGCTCGCCGCTCCCCCCCAGCTCTGTGCGAGTGGTACGCTCCGCGCACGGCGTGCGTCCGCGCGGGCCAATGGGGAGCGGCGTGGGCGCAGTTCAAACGGCGGCGGCGGTTGGGGCAGCGCTCCCGCGGTCCCGCGCCCCTGGCCCCGCCATGGCGGACGAGGGCGCCGTCACGGTCTGCGTGCGTGTGCGGCCGCTCATCGCCAGGTGCGGCCCCGCGCCCCCCGGCGCTGCCGCTCCCCCTCCCCGCACCGGGAGCCGGCAGGGGCGGAAGGAGGGAGGGAGGGGGTTCGCGCTCAGGGGTCCGTGCTCAGGGGTCCGTGTCGCGGCAGCAGAGCGCTCGCCCCATAACGCTGTCTCTCCTTTTAGAGAAAATGCTCCGGGAGATAAAGTGTCCCTGCACTGGAGGAGTGAAAACAACACTGTTTCCGACGTGAACGGGAGCAAAGTATTTAGTTACGGTAAGAACGTGAAGGCAGTTGGTTTGCCCTGATGCTCCTGCGGCCTTTGGCTCCCGCTGTGCTGGGCCGCGAGTGCCCCGAGCGGCGCCCCCGGGCTGGGCCAGCTTCCCAGCGCCGGGGGGCCGTCCCTGGGACACAGCACGGGGAGGGCGCTTTTGAAGGCACCTCCATGGGGGACCTTGCTTTCTCCCTTCTGGTGTATGCTGTAGCGGCCTCGGAACACAGGGTGCCTTTCATATGCAATCCAGTTACAAATGGACTAGACCAGGTCTGGTCCAGAGCATTTAGGAAGGAGAGGGTGGGGGAACCAAACCCCAAAACTGAATAGTGTGAGTGTTAGAACCTCATAACTAGTTGGCTCACTTGGAGTCTTCCTACTTGACATGAATGTAGCCACTACAAAGATTTTTCCCAAAATACATTCAGTAAAAGCATGCTTCAGGGTAGGTGTTTAACAATCAGCCGGTCTTGTCAGACTTACAATATCATAGATAAACTAGCCATAACTTTCTAGGATTAAGCAGGATGACTGTTTACCTGTGCCCATTATTCTTAGTTTTTGGTTTGTTTGGTTTTTTTCACTTGTCTGCCATCTGTGCATTGTTTTGGTTTTGCGTTTAATGTTTATTTTAAAATAAAGTTCTAAAAGTCTGCATTAGTAGTGTTGCAGTGATATTTTTAGTTTGAGTTACCCTACAAACAATGATGCCCATTTATTGGATTTGAAGTCGGAGATCCTGAGTAAGAGGACAACCTGGTTTTGACTTGGAATACAATGGATTCACATGGTTTATTTTATTTTGTTTTTAAGATCGTGTCTTTCACTCAAGTGACAACACTCAGCAGTTATATGATGGTGTAGCTGTTCCAATTATACAGTCAGCTGTGCAAGGTTACAATGGTAAGTTTTAAAACTGTGTTTAAATCCTGTTTGTAATGTGTTTCAGAAATAATTGGTAAAATTTAACCCCCTTTTTAGGCACAATTTTTGCTTATGGACAGACTGCTTCAGGGAAGACATACACAATGATGGGAAATGAAGATTCTGTGGGCATTATCCCTAAGGCAATTCAACATGTTTTCAAAATTATTTGTGAGGTGAGCATTTCCATCAAAGTGAAATTACAGAAAGGGCTAGTAGTTTTTGTGATCATTACATAGAAGTTAGTATTAGGGAGCTTAGGAAGGAAAGGAATTTATATTGGACTATGTGTTGCAGTTGCTTTGCTAGCCTGGGAAAGATGAATGGTTTAAAAAAAAGCTAATTGGACACTTCACTGAAATCAAAACAGAACAACACAGAGTAGGGTTGTTGAACTTGCAAATATGTTAAACATTGATTTCAACTATAAATAGATACTCCCTTGCTCCCGTGCAAGTTGTTGAACTTGCAAATATGTTAAACATTGATTTCAACTATAAATAGATACTCCCTTGCTCATGTGTTAGATAATGTAATATGAAGCTTTGTGTTTATTCTGCTATTTTAAGTCTAAAATATTAACAACAATAAAGACCTTTTTTGTGGGAAGAATATGACACTACATTTACTTATTTCAGGCTTACAAAAGGATTATTAATTGCTGAATTGTAATAAAAGTAAGGAGAGGTATAAGTTAAAACAGTGTTTTCCAAAATATTTGCAGAGCACTTGCTTCTGCCTTGATAGTTTCAGGTAATCATTACCAGTTAAGTGAAATGGTCTCTGCTCCTTTAAGGAGGTGCAGAATACCTTAGGGGGTTTATAAAATAACTAAAGCCAAGAAAACTTTCCTCGAGTCCATTGAGCAGCCTTTTCTCACCCCAATATTCTCTACCGGGGAGGCAGGGGAAGACGCAGCAGCAGCAAAAGTAAATCCAAATAAGCAGAGAGAGAAGACAAGGTACAGAAAGAGGAAAGAGCCCAAGCAGGAGGAAAGCAATTATGGAAAGGGCATTTAAATGGGAGAACCATTGTCGTGCTTCTGTGGGGCAGTTATCTTAATTTTGTAACCTATCAGAAGTCATCTACTATTAGTGCAGCTGGAAAGAAGTGGGATAGAAGAAAAATTTTTCTATATTGGTAGATGCTAATGCTACAGACCGGATGAGGGGAAAGAAATCTATAGAAGAATATCCAAACATACATCTCTGAGTTAAGAATACTTGCATTAAAAGGTGTTATTCAGCTAATCTGTGATTTGGTTTTTTTTTTTCTCTTTCAATATTAGATTCCAGATAGAGAATTCTTGCTAAGGGTTTCTTACATGGAAATCTATAATGAAACCATTACAGATTTGCTTTGTGATAGTAGAAAAAAGAAGCCTCTGGGAATTCGTGAAGATGTTAATGTAAGTGGATATTATGTAGTGTAAGTATTGTATCTGCTTGTAGTAAAAGAATGAAAACAAAATGCCTTCAGAGGCATCTAGTTGAAAGCTTTTCTGGTTCAAATTGTGTAATTGTATCTTCAGCATTAGCAGAAGGACATTTGATATAGTAGAATAACAACTGACTTTGGGTTGTCTGTTGCTAGTTTGCCTTTTACAAAGTAGATACACTTATCAACTGTAATCATGGAATAACTATGAGACTGGAACTATTCAGTAAGATGATCACTACAGAAAAAGAAATTTACTTTAACAGCGTCTTCAGTTTCTCTTTATTAAGTTTTGTAGCAAATAATAAAAATTGGTGGTTTGTTGTTTTGTTGTTGGTTTTTTTTTCTTTTTTATGCCCTAAAGAATCAATGTTTTTGGAACAGGGAAAGAAGGGAAATATTACCAGTTGTATGATTATGTTCTTATAACATTTTCTGAGAACCTGGATTCCCTCAGAAAATGTCCAGAAGGCTATTTCCCCCAGCATTCTATTTTAGGAAATTTTCTAAATCTGTTTTTTGATTCTTACTCCTTTAGGCCACAGTTTTGATGAAGGTCTAAACTTTACCCATCCCTTGTGTTTGGAGTAAAAAGACATTTAACTGTTGAATAAATACCATAATTATTGCTGGTAATGTTAACTTTAGGTACTGAAGTGAATGTTGGAGTTCAGTAAAATTTATGAGTATGTTTATTCTGTAGAGGAATACATATGTAGAAGATCTGATTGAAGAAGTGGTGGTTGCCCCAGAACAAGTTATGGAATGGATCCGAAAAGGAGAAAGTAAGTTACTTAGACAAAGTCAGCTGATATCTTAAAGTGTTGATGAATCAGGTATATCTGAACCGTGGGGTATCTCTTGGAGTTTATATTCAGAAATCAATGTTTTTCAGAAAGCTTTAAAATTGTGCTTTTTGTCTGTTTATCTCCATTTTATCATAATATAAGCAGAAGTATTCTAATATTGGTTTTGACAGGAAATCGCCATTATGGAGAAACAAAAATGAATGAACACAGCAGCCGTTCTCACACTATCTTCAGAATGGTAAAAACTGTTTCACTGTTAGGAGTGGTTTCATTGTTTTCAAAGTGGCAAAAACTTTACTGCACTTTATTGCATTTCTAGATCATTGAAAGCAGAGAACGAAGTGACCCTGCAAATGCAAACTGTGATGGAGCAGTCATGGTTTCCCACTTGGTAAGTATCTGTTTAAGTTTCTTGGGGTACAGCTTACCTAGACAATTTAATATTACTGCTTGTTTGAGAGAATGATGATACTTCATAATGACTTACAGCCATGCTTTGTTACTAACTTCTAGCAGATGTTTCTGAAGTATAGAGGGAGACTCTTGGAGTGTTATATAGAGGATAACTTTCCACCAGAGGGAATTCTGACGGGGGTTTATTTGTGCTTGACTGGGGAGTGTTATGTCTTTCCAGGAGCAGAAGGGACTATATCAGAGTGCTCTTGCGTTTTATTAAATACATCTTCCCCTACAATTGTTTCTGACCACTGACAAGCGCAGTCAAATGACTTGTACAATGGGTAACTTTAAGACTTCTTTTATGCTCAAATTTGGTTGTTGTTAAAAGAACATCTACCCTACAGCTGCAATAGCCAGAAGTTTCTTTTCATAAGTAACCCCTCTTAGCATCTCTTTGGTGGATTACCAGTATATGAAATATCATAAACTGGGAGGAATACAACTGCTGCTTTCTAGGAGAGTGTTATGGGTTCAGTAGCCTTCTCTAGAGCCTTACCTTGATTCTCAGAAAATAATCTGAAACAACTGGAGGAATGGAATCAATATGAAACCATTCAAGCTTGCTTAAATCTACTTAAGCAGTCTTATTCATAACTGGCATTAGCATTAAGTTACTCACATGCACTGTGATGAACATGCACAGCTTTCTCTTCTGGCTTCATGTGAAAAAGCTCTGGGTCTGCATGTAAACACTGCTCATGTGCTACCTCAGCAAACTACTACCTACCTTTTCTTCTTACCATACTTAGGGTATCTGTACTCCCATCCTTTGGCCTGTCAGTTTGAACTGACTTTATAGCAATGTCTGCCAACTGGGGTAAGGGGAGAGGTTTTTGGCCTTTTTGGTCTGTTCCTCCTTGGTGGAGTTCATACAGGATTTTACCTTTCTGAAACAAAAAACAACTAAAGCGAGGGCTACTTGCTCAGGCAAATCATTATGGGATGTCGTGAAATTCTAGTTGACTTTGAACCAGATTCAGAGTGAGGCTTTTCCACTGGTATTTATTTTCTTTTCCTTATCTCCACAGTGACAAGCAAGGAGAGACAGTTGATGCAGGAATGCATACTAGATAATCTCATCTAGGCTCTTTTTCCCATGGAAGATTCCTGTGGCTTGAATTAGTGGTTAAACACAATTTCTCAATACAGAAGTATTATCTTTTTTTACTGAGGGTAGGGGTTGTTGCAAGTTTGAAATACTGTTTGGAGTGGTGTAATAGAGTTCATACAAACTTAGTCCGTGTTCTTACACACCTTGAAATTGTGGCTTGATGTGTGTGTAGCAGCTCTGGATTACTTCCAGTAATGGCAGACCTCTTGGGGTTTTTTAAGTGTAACTTTAGTCTAGAAAATTCTTAGCAGAGCTTTGGAATTAAGAGGATTTAAACTAAACTTCCTCAGAACTAACCTGTGAAATATTTAATACATTTGCAGAACTTGGTAGATCTGGCAGGCAGTGAAAGAGCTAGTCAAACAGGAGCTGAAGGTAAGTGTTAAATGGGGCTCTCCTGATGACCACTTCTGTTAAACAACCCTTACAGCAGACTATGATAGAAGAGAAATTATTTGATCTATGTGCTGTTGTGTTATTTATTTTTTATAAATAAGCTCTTTTCCCCTTGGCAGGGCAGGAGGTACTCGGGAAAATACTGTAAATGCTGTAAAGTGCAAACAATTAAGCAGTAATTTACCTTTTCTAGAACAGCAGGCCCAGCAACAGTCATGCACTGAACTAATAGAATGGAGATGAATCAATGAAGATTCACCTGTAATAACAAAATCACTAGAAGCTTTTTAGGGACTTGTATGTAAAGGTGAAGAGGGAATAGATGGCTCGTTCTTTAGCTAAGGAGAAGCTTGGCTGTTGACAGTGACAGCATGAAGCTGCACAAAAATGCCTTTATCAGAAAAAAAGTGATCCGAGAGGGACACAAGTAAATTTGAAGAATGGCTAAGTGAAAACTTGTATCTAAGGCTGATTTGTCATACTTACGCATGTAAATGTGGGTATTTGCAAAATTTAAACAGAAACTAAGTTCTTATGGCACCAGCTACTTACTATATAAAGGATCTAAATGTTTATTTGTGACTGCTCTCTTACTTTGATGCATTTCTGCTGTTAAAAAGGGTTCGATACTGCCTGCTGATGGATCATAGTGCATTGTGGCACTTGAGATTTAACTCTTGGATAATCCATCTAAGCGTAACATAGCACAAAAGCTTGACAGATTGAAAATGTATCTTAATGCTGTTTTAAATTTAAAATAATTAAAAATTACTGTGTGGTACCTAGGTGTCCGATTGAAAGAAGGCTGCAATATAAATCGGAGCTTGTTCATTCTGGGTCAAGTTATCAAAAAACTTTGTGATGACCCTTCCGGGTAAGCAACTGTTCATATACCTGTTATAAGTCACTACTAAACTAAGAAATTAAAACCCTTTATTTATAATCTTATGTAGGTAACTATTTCAAATAGCCTATTACCTCCAGAAAATATATTTACTGTGCATTTCTTTCTATACAAAGATCTGATTTTTTTTTCTTACCTCTTTTTGATTAGCTTCATAAATTACAGAGACAGCAAGCTGACTCGAATTCTGCAGAACTCCCTTGGAGGAAATGCTAAAACAGTCATTATTTGTACAATTACTCCTGTTTCTTTTGATGAAACGCTCAGTACTCTTCAGGTAAAGCTTCTCACCTGTTCTTCAGCACTTCTGACTGAAGGCTTTGTTGTAGGCAGGGGAGCAGTGCAAAATGTAATCTGATTGATCTTTCATGACTTGGATCTTCTAAAGGGCTTCTGTGGACTTGGAAGTTGAAATACTTATTTTGTACACAGAATCTTTTCCAGTTGTCATCTTGTACTAGATTGTCCCCCTAGAGCTTTCTGGGAGTTGGAACAAAGCTCCTTCTCTTACTTTGCAGGCAGGAGATAGTCTCTCTTCTCATTTGCCTTTTCCAAACACAGAACAAGTCTTTTCTAACACAAGATGTTAGACAGGTACCCCAGGAAAGGAGGGTAATTGTACTGCTAATGAACTGTATTCTTTAGGTAGGATTGTCCTCCTTTTCTGGTGATTTTTTGACCTTTTTATTAAAAAAAAAAACTTGGGATATATTTGCTTAAATGTTATGCTTCACATTTTAGGTACTAATATCAAGCAAAGAAAACATACCTTTTGAAAGCTTAGAATACATTAAAATAAGCAAATTCCAATATTTGTGTCCTCTATTATATGCTGCTCTTTATCTAATAAACTCTCCCATTAATTCTGTTGGGAAATATGGAACAGAATAAGTGTTTTTAGAATATTTGTTCTTGAACTATTGTCCATGAGAGAATATTCTTCCAGTTTGCCAATACAGCCAAAGGAATGAAGAATACACCAAAAGTCAATGAAGTACTTGATGATGATGCCCTCCTGAAGAGATACCGCAAAGAAATTCTGGATTTGAAAAAGCAGCTGGAGGAAGTATGTAATAAACGTCTTAAAAATAATCTATCCTTAGCACTGATAGCTATTTGGAAACCACCTGTTTTAAACAAAAAGCAGTTAAATTAGCAGGAGTAGGTAAACTGTTTAAAGTGATATCTGTCATTTTCACTGAGAGAATAGAAATTGAAAAGGTAAAATCTAGAACAAGTGACGATAGTCAACATATCTGTGTGAAAGCTAACACTGAGATTAACTAAGAGAATTGCTTTCTATCAGTAGGTTAACATAATTAAGGAATAGAAATTTGTCATGCCTTATAGCACGCTTTAACAGATCAAAATAATTAATTGCAATATAAGAAGTTATTGAATGTCCATTAAAGATCCCAATTGAATTCATATTTTTTCTCCTTTACTGTTGTTCTACCTTAGTTGGAGTTGCAAGAAGTTGCAACTGCATTAAGATCACTGGCAAAACTTAGGTCATGTATAGTAGAAGATACATTTAGAACTTGAACAATAACAATTGAACTTCCCACCAGACAGTGTAGTTTCTCATGTGTTCATCTTTGTCTAAAAATCTATGGATTTTTCTATAGTCAGTTGTGGAGCAATCTTGCAAGTCTTGTGAGAGCATAGATGTTAAAACATAAAGCACAGGAAAATAACAATGCTGAACATACTGTTTTGGTGAATTAAATCAAAGTATGCACATTTTATGTTTCAAATTATAAATATCCTTAGAAAATTTTCTGAAAAATAACTGACCACTTATTTTTAACAATAATTAATTTGCATCATAAACTTGCACCTGGGAGTGTGTTTGTTGTAGTCTGAGACAGTAGGTAGTGAGGACAGTAGTACAGAAGAGTTTGTTGGAAAATTCCATGTGAACTTTGGATACCTCTAAAATATTATTGTAAGCTTATGGTAAAGTTGCCAAAAATAGCTGTTACTTTACAAAAGAATAAATTTTCTATACTTCAATTTAAAGAGATCACATGCATGAGAGTAGCTTGCTGTTACTTGACAACTGAATCATAGTTCTGAAAGAGCCTCAGGCTCCTGGCACCTTGAGCAGGTCATCTTAAACCCTTATATTTGAAAGATGCTTTTTTGGGATTTTTTTTGTGCCTAGAAAAATCTGAGGCTGTGTTGTTTCTGTGAATTTTGACTCCTTTTACATACTCAGTCTGCAGATAAATTGTGGATTATTTGTTTCATTATTAAAGACTTCTCTTCCAGACTTTAAAGATGACATGTGTATAGTTGTTTTTAAATATCACTAATTGTATCTTCTCTGTAGGAGTAGTTTGTGCTCTTAAAATGTCAGTTTGATTAATATTCTCTTTATGGAAGGTGTCTTCGAAAACTCAAATTCATGCAATGGAAAAGGACCAATTGGCCCAGCTGCTGGAAGAAAAAAATTCTCTCCAAAAAGTACAGGAAGACAGGATACGAAACTTAACTGAGATGCTAGTGACTTCTGCCTCCTTTGCCTCAAAACAGAATGTTAAAGTAAGCACCTGTTATAGATCTTACTTGACAATTCTGAAATACTTTGTGAAAGGTAGTATAACCCTATGTATTCAATATTGACAATGAAGAATGATAGGCAATTTTCACTTTTCCTTCATATTTTTAAAAGGCTAGCCTTTAAAATAACTTCCAAGTGTAATTCAATGTTACCTTGTTATGAAGATACTTCAGACACTTTTGCTTTCAAACTGCCTTACTTTAGTTTAATTTTGAGGAAGCTGCAAAACACTGTCTCATTAGCTGCTGGTACTGTTACAGAACTAGCCCAATGCAACATTTACTCTTTACCTACTGGTTTGGTTTTTATCACTTTTTCTATAAATGCTTTTTTAAAGGCCAAGAGAAGAAGAAGAGTTACTTGGGCTCCTGGTAAGATAAATCAGGCAAATGTGAGCTATTTTGAAGAATTTGGAAAAGCCATGCCAACTGAAACAAAAAAAATGAAAATGTCTCTGTCAGCACTACCAGATGCAGAAGATTGTAAGTAACTTCAGGAAAAAATAAGGAAAGTCCGCAAAGCAGCTTTGAAATCAGAAAAAAATCCCTTTTTAATAAATCTAAGTTAAAAAGCAAATCAATTTGCTGACAATATGAAAGCTAACTTTAGTTGCCACTGTACTCAAATAATATTCCATGAACCCAGTTTTGAAACTTGCCTGTAGCCTGTAAGAAAATCCCATTTATCTGCCAGAAAAGAATGCTGCCTGAAGGGAAGTGAGTTTAGAACAATAATTATGGTAGTTCTTGTGCTGGAAATAAAGTTTATTTTATTTAAAAAGTGAGAGCATGAGTCACTATCCCAGGTGAAATCCATGTGTAGCATGGCCAGCAGGTCAAGGGGGGTGATTCCACCCCTTCTACTCTGCTCTCGTGAGACCCCACCTGGAGTGTTGTGTCCAGCTCTGGAGTCCCCAGCACAAGAAGGAACTGCTGGAGTGAGTCCAGAGGAGGCCACAAAGATGGTCAGAGAGGTGAAGCCCCTCTCCTATGACAAAAGGCTGAGAAAATTGGGATTATTCAGCCTGGAGAAGGCTCTGGGATGACCTTATTGTGGCCTTTCAGGGTATGAAAAGGACCAACAGGAAAAGCTGGAGAGGGCATGCAGTGATAAGAGAAGGGGAATGGCTTTAAAGGAAGAGTGGGTTTAGATTAGATATAAGGAATAAATTCTTCATTTTGAGGGTGGTGAGACACTGGCACAGGCTGCCCTGAGAAGCTGTGGACACCCTATCCCTGGAAGTGTTCAAGCCAGGTTGGATGGGGCTTTGAACAACCTGGTCTAGTGGAAGGTGTCCCCGTCCATGGGGATGGGGGGTTGGAACTAGATGGTCTTTGAAGTTCCAACTCAAACCATTCTATACTACAAAATTCCTGATAGAGAACTTTGCAAGCATTGCATTACTTAATTTCCCCAAGGGAATAAGTTGATTCTGGATTTGGTTTAGTATTCATTAACTTAGGATAAGGTGGTCAGCATAAGTGTAGGGACTGGACTTCAGTGGCATTCCCTTTCGTAACAATCATCAGAGTCAGAAGTCCTACCCAGTGTGCTCTGTTTTGCCATTGATTGATTGTTTCCAATGTGGTAACATTACTTTGTGAGAAAATTCTTGATGTCCAGTTTAAAATCTACTCATACATTTTTAATACATCTTTCTTTTCAGCTACATTAGAGAATTCTGAATATGACAACCAATGTCTGACAGTTCCTGATCAAATTTCAGATGTAGAATGGATTGCTGGACCTAATATGAATTGGGTAACATCATAATCTATTTCAGTTGTCTAATACTGTGCATATGCATAATAGACTTCTCAGTAAGTTCAGCCTTACTCTTCTGTAGAACACCAGTATTCCTCTGCAGAATTAGCAGAACTGGTTAGAAACTAAGTCCATTGGACATACATCTCTGTGAAGCTGTGGGATGGTTCTATTCTTCTGTGAGTTTTTGGCAAATGATCCAGTAAACTTCAGTATTTAAACAGGACTAGCTGTGAAAAGGCAAGCAACGAGGAATATAATACTCAACTTGCTCTTGGAGATCTGTTAACCAAGAGTGATTCTTTTTCTAGACTCAAAGAGACTTTGAAGAATCTGTGCAACTCTGTGAAGCATTAGCACTTGAAAAGGTAGGTCTGTTCTGAGTTTTGTAGAAGTAAGACTGACATTCCAGCAACAGCTTCTAAAGCTTCCTTTACTGCTTCTTCAGGATATTGCTGTAAATGAGGTCAACGCCCTGCAAGCTAACTTTAATAACCTAGTGTTGGAAAATGAGCAGTTGAAATTAGAAATAAATGAACTTAAGGAGAAACTGAAGGAAAAAAAAGAAATAGATGAATTTGAAGCACTGGAAAAACAAACACAAAAAGATCATGAGGTAAGGTGCATTGAAATAGATATGAATTCTCTATGCTCAGGTGTTTTCTAGAGTTTATTCAGTGTACAGAGACTTGGATGTTGGTTCACAAACCGATGGTACTCTAAGCTACATTCGTTAGCAGAATGAATGAACTCAGGATTTAAACTGCATTTACTTAGAGTGTAAAATTCAGACAAATTCTTGGAGAGTTGCATACTGAAGTCTGTTTAAATGTATATTGGTGTATATGTATATATGTCTGTATATTATTTTTATATACACATGATCTGAATTTCACTCTAGACTTCTGTGAGACAGTAGTTTTGCTGTTTAAATACACTTTAGACCTGTTTTGAAGTTAAAGTATGATTGCTAAACTGTATTTCATATTTTTCTTGTGCAAAGCATCTTAGTTTACAATCCAAGATAGTTCTGGCTTTTGGTAATCCATGGACTATGTGAGCGTTAACTTTTAACATACTACTTAACTTAGTCATAAAATATTTTCAAATAATAGTGTGAATAGTAATGTCTGGAAAATTGAAATGTGTTTTGTGCCAGGAAGTCAGAAAAAATGTAAACTTAGCTACTGGATAACTTATGATGTAGGAAATGCTGACTTTCAGTTCTTCACCTCCTTGTACAGTTAGTGGAAAAGTACTTTGTTTGTCCAAATGTTTTGTCCTCTGATTCTGTACCCTGAAATACATATTAATTCTTTTAGGTTCTAGCTGCCCAAAGGCTAGACTATGAAATAAGTTATAGCCCAAAAAAAAACTTAAACCCAGCAACTTGAAGTATTGAGACATAGATGTATTATTCTATTTCTTTCCTGGTACCTTTGCTGGAGTTTCCTTATCCACATTAGTCTGTTCAATATCCTCTGATTATGACACTAAGTTTGTTACATCCTTTTGCATTGTTGTTTCAGGTTACAATTTAATAATACCACCACTTATTTCCATTGTGTTCCCTGCAAAGATTTGTGGACCTTAAAGAAAATGGATCCATAAGATATTCTCTTGCATCTAAGATCCTTTCTAGAAGACCCTTTGTATGCTAGACTAGTTGTGCTATCTCCCTTAGCCAATGTTTAACAAATCCACAGTGACACAAAAACATTGTGTGGAAAACTGTATCTAATACAGTTGCAATGTCCTCAAGTATCTTCTGTTATTATTAAAGAATTGCTTTTTGAATGAATCAAGTTTTCAGATATCTGAAGACAGTCCATAAATGTAAGCATTTACTGATATTTTGTAGCAGATTATAATTACAGCAATGCTAAAAGGTCACATACTTCACCAAGTACATTAGTTGAAATCCATCAGTTTATACAAGCAAATTCCATAGAAATACTCACAGGAGAGTGCTTGTTTTAAAACTTTTCACTGATCTTTAAAAATTACAGGTTGGATTTTCTCCTTACCTATGCTTGTGACTATACAGAAGTACTTGTAGATGAGTGCTCACTGTAAAGCTTTTCTAACAGAGACTAAAAGAAAGGAAGTCTTCAATTTCAGAAGTGCTTCTCTGCCCAGTCTTCTATTTGTGTCTTCTTTCAGAGAATGGCACTGGATGTGTTCATGGCTTGTTTTACTTCAATTTTGACACCTTCTCATTCATGTTAGTGAATAGATTAAATCACAAATACCTACACTGTGTCATAAAAAGCTGCTTAACATGACTAGAATTTGAAGTGTCCTATCTGCACAATTTCTGCATTAATTGCTTTGATCACATTGCTCTTGCTTTTCAAGCTATTGGAGATAGCTTGAATCCTTTCTAATTATTGGGAAGCTAAAAACAGAGCTTTGCATCTCATCTATCCATTTGAAGGAATATGTAGCATTTTGCTTTGTAGCTGTTTAAATAGATGTGTGTGTGCATTTATGGTTTGCCCACTAATAGAGAAGAAAACACAAGACAGACCTTGCTTGTTTTCATGCTGTTGGCAACTAAAAGCTATTGGTGTGGGTGCTTTCTAACATCTGCTGCAAATTTGCTTCAATTTGTTCCACAGATCCAACTAATGCATGAAATTGCCAACTTAAAGAATCTAGTTTCAAATTCTGAAGCATACAATGAGGAACTTGAGGTGAGCCTCTCCATGAATTTACATGCAGTAAGAATTGTTTAAAGTGTTCTTGGTTTGTTTAGCTTGAAATACTGTATCTGCTGTGGACATGCTGTACATCACTGGACTCTGTTTAGTCTTACCAGCTATAAGGAGGATATGTCTAAAATCCATGAACTCTTTCTGTGTGGGTTTTCGATAAATTCTCACCTGAAAAACCAAAATGGGCACTAGAATCTTCCATCTCTCTTTTTCCTTCAACTTTTAGGCAGAAATAAATTCCAAATTGGAACAGCTGAAAGAGAAAGAGAATAAAATCAAGATATTACAGAATCGTGTGGAAGAATTAAAAAAAGCAAGAGTGGAAAGAGAGACATCTTTTTCAGTGGTAAACTTGAGTTTTCTGCTGGGTTGTATTCAAGTTTTAATCACATTATAATGAACACATTTGCTTTATTATAGCTATATATTTTTTGAATTCTTTGAGTATTGTCTTTTTCTCAGGGAGATTCTGAAAAGCTAATTGAGGAAATTCAGCAGCTGAATAAATCCCTCTTAGATAGTGAAGCCATAGCCTTGGATGCCAAAAAAGAATCTGCTTTTCTCAGAACTGAAAATTTGGAGCTGAAGGAGAAGATGGCAAGTACTTGCTGAACTGTGTTTATAGCTGTACCAAATGCTGTTAAGGGGCTATCTGCTTGCAGACTAGTGAAGAAGGTGATCAGAGTAGTGGAACACAAGCTTCACAAGAAAGCACAAGTCACGAGCTTTCTCCAAATACTCTTAAGTAATGTTTTTATTGTGGAATTCATGGAAAGTGGGTCTTCAGGAAAGAGATAAAAAGAAATTAGAGGCTTCTGTCAGTGGGAGTGGGTGGTTAGTTCTAGGTTTACCTGTAGAGAGAGCAAAGGAACAGTTTTTAGGGCATTACTAGGACATAAACTTCAAACCTCCTTTTACTGGAGAACAAAAGAGAATAAGAGATGTGAACTCAAGAGTGGTGTGGAACTTACTCTGAGCTTTGAAGGAATAAAGACGAAATCGTAGCAGCTGTTACAGCCCTGACCTCTAATGTAAGGTATGTTTTGTTAGAGGACTGACAGGAATGCAGTTGTTAAATTGTGGCTTATTTTGCCATTTTTATCAAAGCCAAAGCTATTCAGAGTGACAACAGAAAATGTACCAGATGCAGTATTTAAATGTTAAGCAAGTAGACTTTTATTGTGTGTGACTTGCGTGTTTTATTGTTTTCCTGAAGAATGAACTCTTAGATAATCACAACCGAATGCAAAAGGATGTTCAATTATATCAAAGCCAAATAGAAGCGGGAAAAGCCAGTTACCGAAAAATGCAAACTGACTTGCAGAGAGAGTTGCAATCTGTATTTCAAGAAAACACAAGACTAAATTCACTGTTGGAGGGTAAAGTTCCAAAAGGTACTATTCCAGGTGGTGCTTTTTCCCCTCTCTCCCTCTCCTTCCCTTCCCTTGTAGTGGTAGGGGGATAGGGAAGAGTTTGGCTCTTGTTTTCCTGAATACTTGAAGATTCTGTCAATATAAAAGTACTCGAGTATCTGGTATGTAGTAACTGCTTTAGCACTTTCTTGAACTTTGGAAAACTGCAACTTATGGAATGTTTTGTATTTTGCACAAAGACAGTCAAGTTAATAAAGGCTGTTGGGGAGAATCTAAAATAAACTGGATGTCAGCCTAACAAGTGATGACTGAATTCACATAAGAAGCTTAATTGTTGGTCATTGTAAAACACACTTTTCTACAATTATATTTATCTGACATCCAGAATGCATTATGAATCTCCTGCTTAATTTAAAACATGCTGCTTCTCTTGCACTTGCTTATCAATCTAAACTTGTTAATTCTCTAGATTTGCTCGCTCCTGTGGAGCTGGAAAAAAAGGCAGCTGACTTAAAAGGAGAACTAGAAAAAGCTTTGAAAGAGAATGCACTTCTACAAAAACAAGTAAATGAGCTATCAGAATTTCAGTCTCTACCAAATACTGTTGAGATGCAGAAGGAAGAGGTAAAAAAAAAATCTCACCTTTTTTTCTTGCCTTTGTATTGTACTTGACTGGTAATGTATTAATGGAGGCTTATTGGATATGAAGTTTTAAAGCCAGAAATTGTCTGGAATCAAATAACCTGAGATTATACAGTTAAGTTTGTTAAATTATTGTTTCTCAGGTATTTAATATTTGCACCTAGGAATAAGTTTAAGATTACATGTTTAGTCAGGGTCTACTATAGTTTATCTGGATTTTCTAGTCCAGCATTTGTGTGCCTATTTGCCATGCTCATCATTGGTCGCTGAGTGTATAGATATAATGGTGTTTGATCCTGGATACTCTTCTAAAACTGATTTTTTGTCAAATTGGGCAAAGAGAAAATGTCCCAATTTCTTATCACAAATACTGCTTGAGAAGTGAGAGATTTACCTTGCAAATTCTGGAAAATGTGTGAGCAAACCTTTTTGTTTCCTGGCAGGTCAAAGCTCAGTAGACTAAGTGTGCTGTAATTATGTTTTAAGGGGTTTGTTTGCAAACACTTTCTGGGTTTCTTTGTCATTAAATATGTTCTTAAGTAAGTATGTGCAGTGAAAATTATTCAGGGCAAGTAATCTCAGAAACTCATTAATACTTTGCAAAAAGTTCCAAACCATCCAGTTCCCTACTTCCACTAATCAACAAAACTTCATTAGATGTTAACAGCTTCATAAACTCTGTATCATGAAGAAAGTATTGATACACCTAAATAATCAGTTTAGGAGTCCAGTCTTAGTTCAAACATAGGAAAAAGGAAGTATTAAAGAATATCTAGAGTTAGAGGAGCGATTTCGAGATTTTTGCAAGGGGCTTGACTGTCTTCTTTCTCTTCTAAGGATTCTTTGCTAGACAGTTTCCTCTCAAAGCAAAATCCATTGTATTTTGATGTATGTTTGCCTGTACTTTCTCTCTCTGCATATATACATGGTTTTGATTACATAGTTATGACAAATAGTGATTGAGAAAATACTATTAATATTGCTTTTCTGTTGGCAGATTCTTGAAAAATGTGAGGAGTTACGCTTACTAAAATTGGAAAATGAAAAGCTGCTTTCTGAAGTAGCTGATAATGAAATTAGACTTAAACATATGACTGAAGAAATTGAAAAATCAAAAGACAGTCTAGCTGATGCACAACTGAAATATGTGAAGTCTGATCAGGAATACATAGCACTTAAACATCTCCATGAAGAAATAGAACAAAAATACATAGCTGTGTCAGAAAACAATGAACAAATGAAGCTCCAATTAGAATGTCTGTCTAAAGAAGCACAAAAGTCTAAAGCAACTTTAGATGAAGTGAAATTAGAGGTCAGTGTCATCTTGTTCATTTTTACAGATAAGACTCAAAGACTTAATTCATAGTATTAAAAAAAAGGAAAAAAGTTTTTAGAGGAGTACTCTTAGAGGAAGTCAATGATATTGTCATTTATACCTTTAACACAAGTAGATATTACTTATTCTGTGCCAAGGGTGTAATGTTGAAGGATAATTGTTTTCAATGGTCTCTGTAGGCAAAGAAGTGTATATATTGCTTTTGTACTTGATCTTTTAATTTTTCCTTTCCCGTTCTTAAGTTATATCTTTATTATGTAAATTTATTTAATTTATTGTAAATGCTGCTCTGACCTGCTAAAGTTTCCTCATTGGGAACTGGAGACCTTTTAGAACCCAAGGTCATTCAAACCAAAGAGAAGCGCCACAAAAATTGGCCATTAGAAAGGAAAAAAAAAATTAAAGAATACATTTAAGAAGAAAAGGGAGCCAAACATACATATTTTTGACAAAGCTTTGGACACTGGTGTGTCTGTCATATTCCAGCTATGGATTTGATAATTTCCTAAGGTATGCTGCAGTTTCATGTGTGGTGCTATGTCTTAGTAAGACTTTTGTTCCAAAGGAGATATCACAAGAAGGTTCCATTAAAAAAAAGCATATTTGATGTGGGCAAGAGCATAAGCACATAGAGAAATTATGAACTTCCTGTCTAGCATCTCTCACCCCTTCTAAGCTCATGTAAAATTCTGTGAGAACCTGTACAAATAACGGAGTTCTACATTACAATGAAAGTGTCTGGCCTTTCCCTTTGCAAACTAAAGCTCTCTAGCAAAATGAAAGAACTGGAAGAAAAAACAGCAGAACAAAACCAACTTCTTGAGCTAAGAGAAGATTTTATTCAGACTCAGAAGAAGTTAAATGAAATGGAGCAATTAAAAGAGGAAAAAAGGATTAGTGAATTGAGACTGGAGGCCAAGGATTCAGAGATTCAGGCAGTTCTTCAGCAGCTTACTGAATGTCAAGAGAAAATGAAAACTCTAACCCAGGAAAACAATGACCTGAAGCAAAAAGGGGAGTCTCTCCGAGCTGAGACAGACCAACTCAAAGAGGATATAAAGGACACTGTTTCAATGGTAGGAATTTTGCCTTTACAGAAATAGACCATACATGTTAAGAGGAAGAGTGTAAGAACACTATAAACTATATTGAAGTATTTAGGGGAGCATGGGAGAGGCGGGTTGTGTGGGATTTTTAAATCAAGGAATGCCTACTAATATTGCAAAATATTGACATTTTGTTTCTGGTTGTTTTTTTCGTGTATTCTAAAGAACATTTTGGCACATGAAGAACTGAGAAATACACAAAGTTCTCTTAAGCAATCCCAGGACACTGTCCAGAAGTTGGAAAAATACATTTCTGAAAAAGAATCTGAGGTTCTCAGTGTTGAAGAGGCACTAGGGAAAACCATTAAAGAACTTGAAACGCGGGTAAAACTTTATGTAATAATTTAAAATACAAATGGTTTCAATATGTTTTCCAACAGCCTGAAAACAAGCCCAGATAATCTGCTTGTAGTCTCTTCTGTGTGTCCTTAGAAAATTTCTAGCTTCTTGATAGCAAGCGGGCAAGAAAATAGTACTGCATGATCCAAGCCTTTACCAGCCGCTGATCTGTTTCTGTAGAGCTTCAAGCTGTAAAGTACACTCTAATAAACCTTTGCTTAACTACTGGCCCATGGTTGTGGATTTGAGTAATGGCATTAGATGGCAAATGGAAGATAAGAGTTGCTTAAGGTTATGAATGAGACTGATGATTTATAACACTCAGTCCCAATGAGAAGTATAACGTGATTGGCAATGGCAACTCGGTTCCCACCATAAAGCAGAAGGCTGATCCACTGGTTTTTGTGCCTGTTTGTTCAATAATTGGCAAAGAATAGTGCTGAGAATATTGCCTGTTGTATCTGTGGCTCAGTTTTTTGGAGAATAAGCAGAATGTGAGATTTTTCTTGAAATATATTAGCTGACAGTAGGTCAATGGTTGTGGATTGGGCATTTGTGTGCTTTGAAACAGATGAAAAAATAGAATAGAGGTTTTATCTTTAGCTGCTTCCTCTCACTTTTTCTGGTTAAAACTGGCCAGTATTGCAGAAGATATTGCTAAAAGGTTGAATGAAAAATAAAAGAGGTGACAAAGGCCAAACACCTGATTTTGTAGCTTTTCTAGTTCTGTTATGGTGGTTTGATGATAAAAATAGAGAGCAAATCAAAGTTCTGCATTTAATTTTGGTTTTGAATTGATGGACATGCTGTCCTTGCCTTGTTTTTTAATAGATCTCACAAATGACAGAAGACATGAAAATCATCACATCAGAGAGAGATCAGCTTGCTGAGGAAAAATCAGCAAGTAATAGCTGTAGAGAACGTGATCAGCTTCAGGAGCAAAAGGAACAAATCGTTTTCCTCACGCAAGAGAACCGTTCATTGCGAGAGAAGCTGGACAGTTTGAAAAAAGAAGAGTCTGTGGGAGGAGCTTTGGTAATTATGCTATGGCTGTACTGGCAAGCATGTTGTTTAAACTTCCACTTCAGTGAAATAACTTGCAAAACACATTGGAGAAAAGGGTCCTGGTACATGACTGTAGATCATTAAACACCTTTTGGTTTTGTCATTGTTGTTGTTCCTCCCCATGGTTAAACTGTGACAGTGAAATTCTACTTCAGGTAACTCGCTTCAGAAGTCCTTGCTAGTCATGTTATTTTACATGTCTCTTGCTTCAAGAAACCTGTATTGCATATTGAGTTCANCACAGATCTCTTGGAGAGCATCAGGAGACTATTGTGGAGCTGAAAGAAGAGATTTCAGCAAAAGAAAACCAACTCTTGAAAGCGCAAGAGGCGTTGAGGGAAAAAACGGATGAACTGCAGCTGAAGGTCAGAAGAAGTTTTGGCAAATAAGCTTCTGTCATCTATGGCAACCCGTGACTTCTCAGGCTTCAGTTTGCAGGGTGCAGTAAATGTAATAATGAAATTTAATGCAAGCTTTTGCTTACTTTTTTCTCCCTGTACTGGTTCTCAAAAGAATTCCATGACAGAAGAAAACAGAGGCAGTGAGAGGATGATCAAATGCAATTTGACCTGCAACCTACAACCCTTATTTATAACTGTATACGTCTTAGTGCTGAATGATGGAATATTATTTGGAATCAGTACTGCACTTTGACCTCAATGGATTTCCGCAGTCTTAAGTTTCTTTCAGTTCCGATAATGTATTTTAGCTACGTAGCTCTGAAGATCCTTGAGCAGCTTTATGGCAGTTTAGCTCTTTCTTAGATTTGTTGCACTGTTATAAATTTCTTACCTTCTTCTCATTTTGGTGTCTTCAGCTGGTGTGGCTTTTAGGCTTTGTTCTAGCAGGCTGTAATGTCTTCTGTCTGCTGTGGATACAGCAGTGGAGATGTTTCTATGGAATCAGAATGGCCTTGGAGGTTTTTCCACATTCGCTTTTGTCTACTAGTGAGACAGAAGCACTGAAATTTGATTGGCTTTTTAGCCAAACTGATACAGCTTTTTGCTTACTGTAGCAGATGACTAATGGAAATGTCTTGTGTACAGTAGTCTAGTTATAACAACCCATATATGTGGATAGCGCTTATGAAATTTGAACCCATAAGACTCTTCTTAAATCGGAACCTGATTAGTGGGACAAGAAGCTTTAGTAATTTTTATCATGTTAATTCCACCCTCACTACAGAATATTAGAAATATTAATAGTGGTTTTTATTTGTTCTTTCCAGCTCACTGAAGTAACTGAGAA